>BPTQ01000007.1:347175582-347374004 GCA_019973895.1 Chrysanthemum seticuspe | reverse complement strand
CTACGATATTGTTTATAAAACACTTAAGTCTCATTTAATTATAAAACCCTAAAGTATTAAGATCATTAAATACACTAAGTATGAACGCCAAATATTAAAAGATCATTTCGACAATTATGGAATCATAAATAACATGTACGACCGTTAATGTGTATAGGTTCTGTGAAGAAGGAGTAATCCTTTGCTTTCCTTGTTTCTGCTTTTCGATCATTTGCTTTGGAATAAGGTACATATATTCTGACCTTTTCAGTAAAGGTTTCTTATAACGTTTTCTTTTCGTTAGCTTTTACATTAGGATTTCCTAAGCCTTTGCTATGAACCCTAATGTGTCTATTTGAGCTGTTGCTTATCTGAACTTGATTTTTGAATCATAAAACATTGATTTTGAACTATATGATATGAAACTTTTGATTTTGAAAACATGATTAAACATTTGATAAAGTATGATCTATGTCAGTCATGACATTCTAATTTGACCTAAGATAGTTTGACACCCGAGCCAATTATTAACTAGTCATGGGGGTTCCATGTCCGTGTCAGTAATGCACTTCTGACATGACTCTAGGGCAGTAGAGTGAAGTTCTGCCACGTCCCTTATCTGTTATTTGTTATGAGCTCAATTTATATTTTATTACCAATATGTATGTTTGTGGGGGGTATGGGTGCATCCTAGATCTGTTATATGTTATATATTATATGTTATATGCTATATGTTATCTGATGATTGATGTTGCGTGCATGCACGTCCTTCATAACTCTGGTAGGTCTCCCCTACAAATGTTGCCTTATGTGAATATGAATATGTTTATGATATGGCATATGTGTTTGGGCTCGAGGTAGTTAGCTATAAAACTTATTCTTTTACCCTGATTTATCTTTTGAAATGATTATGATTTCACTATTTTTCTTTCACTTTATTTCGTATTCGTTCTCGTTTCGTATTCGTTTTGCTTGTATATCTGTTCACTGGGCTTTTGAAGCTCAGCCGCATTTCTTTTCTTCCGCGGCAGGTATCTAAGCATTGGAGCTGGGTTTTGCTTTGGGATGAGTGCTGTGTGGACTTACCTTAGAGATTTTAGCTTTGATCTTATGATGCCATTTAAGACTTTATATTTTAGACATTTCTTTTGGAGTTTATTTTTCCGCTGGGACCTATGTATTGAAGTCTTTTGACTTGGATTATTTCAATATTTATGTTGAGATTTCTTTTGGATATTTATGTTTGCTTTGATATGACACCATTACTTGTGATTCCTTTACCCTTGTTGGGTCGGGGCGTTACATGTTCAACATTACATTATTGCCACATTACACACTACAATGCCTCTACGATTCAACAATGGTAATCGTAGGATTAGAGCTTACACGTAAGTTTTTCTGTTTATTTCCCAACATTGTCGTAATGTACATCATATCTAATCGTTTACTTTTACATTCTAATAGTGAATGGGGTGTTGCTCCTCCTACAATTGACATATGCATTCATCATGGAGGTAGAGTTGTAACTACAAACGTTTTTTATGATTATTGGGGCGGAGATGAAATTATGATATGCAATGTGTCAACACACAATTTAACCTACAGCAACGTTAGACGATTAGTTCGTCACCATCTAAATCAGTACACTGATGTCGTTGCTTACTACTTGCGTGTTCCGACTGTTCAAATGGAAGAAGCAGATAGTCTTCGTAAGATAGAACATGAATGGTATATCGATGGCTGGCTACACAACATTCAACTTGGTCAAGCACTGGATATATACTTAGCACATTATTGTTATCCTACCCTTATTGACCCAAATCGTCAAAGATGGCTACTAAGAAGATGGGAAACAAACGGCTGGATAAGTGGACATGTTGAAGCGAATCGAAGGGCTGCTCGGTTGTCATGTGAAAGAAAGAATTCATCACGTTAATTAGCATTCCATTTCATATTTTAAGTACACTACCCATTACAATATTTTCATCATTCATGTTGACTTTTTAAAATTTATTTGAAATAAGGATTCATTAAAAATAATGATGCGTATTACCATTCAGAAAGAACATGCAACATTTAAGGATTTATCTGCATTTGCAAATGTAAGTAACAAATATTAACATGAATTCATAAACAAATACATTTACACATTTTGTTTTAGAGAATGAACATAACCTTGAAAGCATATCAAATTTACAACTAAAATATGTTATTTCTACTATCCTTTCCAAATAGATACTTTAAAACTTCCAATAATACAGATATACACAAATTTTATTACAAACGCTAATATCAAAAAAATATTCTCATAATCAAACATATTTGTTTACAATATATCTTGATATACTTTCCTATAATACATAAAATATTGAAACTACATAAATCCCATACTGATTCATACAATTCATTAACATAAAACATATACGAGTATGAAACCATGTTCAATAGCAAATCATCATTGAATGTTGTATTCAGTTCTTATTATATAGAATTCAAACGTTTAAGACATTTACATTTACAAACTAACTTTTGTTGTTTCTGTTCCTTTCAGCAGATTTCCGTCACAAAAAAACGACGAAGACTACTCAAAGATGGCAACCCTGCTGTGGGACGTGTTACTTCTGATAACGATTTACAAAAATTTGCACACCTATTAGAAAAGGTATGAACATATATCAAACACTTCTACTAAATTGTGTTTACATAGTACCAACTTATATGATTCATGGTTAAACATCTTGATAGGAATCTAATGACGAGAAACCGCTGAGGATAAAGTGCAAAACCAAGTCTGCACAAAGGCGTGGTAAAAAGGATGAAGAGAAAGAAGAAGCGAATGATGATTGTGGACTATTCCACAATTCGGTTTACTCTAAGTCTAAACAAGCTGCTAAAGAGGATGACAAAATATTTGTTCATTCTAATGATCATGTATACCATCTGGACGATTTTAGCGATGATGAACATTTACTTGATAAACAAGACAGTTTGTTTAGTACAAAAGATCACAAGTTTGCGCTTATTGATGAAGAAGCAGATGCACATATTCAAAACAATAACAACACAAACGACGATGGTGTGTGGGTTAATATCAACGATATTCCACATGAACCTTTTCACTCTTTAGATATTCATAACAACTACATTCATGAAGATGCCGAAAAAAAGTTACAACAACCTTACGTGTCCGATGATGATGAATCGATGGGAAGATATTATACCGTGCATTAACATCACGCAGATGATTTTTAAATATTTTAGCTTCCTAAAACATGATCATTTGTCAACACATGATCATTTAGATTATGAGTTGCTTATGTCATTCTTATAATTAATATTATTAATAAGATTTTAAGTTGATGATTTTTTGTAACTGTTACTTTGTGTGAATTTGTCATAACTTCATTATCTTCCATATAGCAAGTCTTTTTTGAGTTCAAAATATCAGCATATTAAATGATTGACTATAACTGAAATAATGACACATTTCTTACTCCATTTAAATGATTTGGAAAATTTACTCTTCATATCATTAGCTAAATTATATCTTTTTCAAACTGTATATAGTAACTTTTGAATGAATGTCTTTACAACTTCATATCCATAACATATTTTCATACAACAGTTTCGGAAAAACATATCATTGTATAATTTCTCTAACACAGAAAATGATTGTAATCTATTATCATCATGGATGATGAAAACACTCCACCAAACAACAGAAAACGTTCTTCAGCTCATCCTGAGAATAGGAAACCAAAAAATGGACAAAGTTCGTCCATGTCCAACAAGATTTTCAAATCGTCTGGAGATCCAACTCAATTTTCAAGTGAGACTTTTGCACAAAATATGATTGTGCATTCCGGTTCAACAAACAGAAGAGTATCGCTGACATAATTGTTGAATTGTAAGATTATCTTCAATAAAGAATTACACTTTTTATTCATAACATTTTTCTATCTATGGTACCTTTGTAACTATTTCTTCTTCATGCATTAGATAATCCTCTACATGTAGATATCGTTTCCAACAGACAGCCAACATCATCGACCAAAAATGTAGGCAGACCACCATCGGTGTTGAGTCATGAAAGGCAGCCTTTAACTGACTTGACTAATTGTTAGTTTCTTATAAATTATATGCAGTAACAAAATTCAGTTTACTACTACCTGTGTTGTTACTTTAAACTATTCGATAGTCATGCTTTACCACTAACTTTGCTATTTGACACAGGTCATCCACACCGACTAAATACATCATCTCTGTCACTAATGGCCACTAGAAGCTTACCTTTACACATTCATCAAGGTTTGCTTATTTTGCTTATATAAGTTTGTTTATAAACTTTGTTCAAGTGTAATTCGACATGGCTGCCTCATTTTAATTTTCTAACCTTGATTTAGGAAACGGGGTACAAAATAGAAGCACATTATCGTCCTACAATTATCAGCAAAGTCCTTTACAAAATGGTAAACTATAAGCTACAATATCAATTCATTGCTTTACGCTTATGTATGTAGATTACTTAAATTACTGTCTATTTATTTTGATATGATCTTAGACGTATATGTTATGTTGCAACATCTACTGAAATATCAGCTGAAGCTTATACTCCGCCAATGAATAGTTTGGAAAAAAAACAAGCGCATTTTCAAACAGTAACCAACGTACATATTATACATATTTAACACATAAGAAATTTTCATTATATGGTCACTGATATTCTTCCACTATACTTATCCAACTGTTTGAAAATATAAACGCCTGATATACTATGTTGAATGTCAAACGTAGGCAGCAATGGTCACAATAGATGCAACGTGTCGCCTTACAATATTCTCTCAACTCCTTTACAGCATGGTAAACTATAAATAGAATATTTAGTTTTTGTTATTTTATGTTTAAAAGTAGTTTGTTTGGTTAATGAGTGTTTTGTATGCGAAAACTGTTACAGCTACATCTCACGTTGCGCAAAACACTCAAATAACACCACAACGTATCACTACTTCAGTAGATACTCTGCAAAGAAACACTTCACCATTGTCAACGCATAAACAAGGTACATATTATACGATTCACAGCCAACCGTAGAGAATCTTATTTGTTTTTTTTCTTCTTTGTTTCAGTTTTTTACTTTGTTTTTCCGTTATGTTTTGAGGAAACTGTTATAATAAATTTCTATATAAATAGGCACCAATTCTGTGAACAAAAACACTCCTCAATTAACTCCTGTTGGCACACTACGCAAATGACAGACTCCACTTACTAACGTTTCAACGGGTACGTTTCAAAATTAGAGATATTGTTTTCATGCATTTGTTTGACCCATATAATTTAACCATGGTTGTACTATTTTTGTTTTCTCAGTTACTTTTCAAACACCTGTCATCCGTCAACGTACTGCACGTCCAAGAGGTGCTGAATCTTCTGGGGTTTCAAATGGCATTCGTGGTTTAGCAACAAAAAAATCAACATTCGAACAAGGAGAATCTTCAAGAAGACAAAAAAGGTCTACCAGACCAACGTTACAGTCTCACACTCCGATTGTTTTCAATCTTGATGAAGATGGACCTGTCAGGAAAGTTTACGACAAATACGTCGGTATATCTGAAGGTATAAGTCAGTAATATTCTTCTATAATTGCACAATTTTCATGGTGTTTCTTAGAGTAAAATTAATTAAAATATATTATTTTACGTGAGTGCAGAGTACTATGACATTGGCGATCCTACGTTCGAGTGTAAAGAATGCCGTGCCCTGTTATGGGAAGCAGAAACAAAACAAGGGAATGCTAATCCGGAGGGAAAAGCTTATTCCATATGCTGTTCCAAGGGAAAAATTTCTATTCCACAAGCACCTCCTGCTCCAAAACAGTTAGTTGATTTATTCTGCAATGACGACATCAAAAGTGAAAATTTCAGAAAGAACATTAGAACGTACAACAGCATGTTCGCGTTTACTTCAATGGGTGGCAAGGTTGATGACACAATCAACAGGAAAGGACGAGGTCCCTATGTTTTTCGTTTACATGGTCAAACGTACCTTAGTATTGGTAGCTTACTTCCGGAAACTGAGACTCCTCCAAAGTTCGCACAGTTGTATATATATGACACGCAAAACGAAACCGACAATAGAGCGGCTGCTTTAAGGTAAGTGACTGATTGACGTTTTATTATTGTCACTGCATTTTTAACAAAAAAGGATTGCTAAACATTATCTCTTACCTAATGTTTGTCCCATTACTCTATTAACAGTGGTTCAAAATCTGCTTCGTCTGGCACTTCCAATTCAAAGACACCTATTGATCGAAACATTATCAATGAAGTGAAAGATATTTTGGATACATCAAGTGATTTGGTTAAAACATTTAGAAGGGCACGTGACCGCTACACAGAAGACACCGAGCATAATATTAGAATAAAGCTCATGGCAAAGCGAGGCAAGAGTGGACGACAATACAATCTTCCAACTGCCGACGAGGTTGCTGGACTTATCGTAGGCGACTTGGATGCATGCGCAGAAGATAGGGACATTGTGATAGAAAAGTTTGGTGAAGGTTTGCAGCGTATAAACATTTTTCATCCTATGTACCTTCCCTTGCAATACCCTTTGTTGATGCCTTCTGCGCAAGATGGGTATTATTTAGGAATACCACAGAAAAATAAATCAGGGCAACCAGCAACTGAAAAGAATGAAAGAACAGTTACTATGCGTGAGTGGTTTGCCTATCAGATACAGGACCGCCGGAATACAGCGAATTTATTCATACGTGGAGGTCGTTTGTTCCAGCAATTTCTTGTGGATGGCTTCGCCATGGTTGAGAGAGAGCGTATGTTTTTTCATCGTTCCAAACAGTCTAAACTAAGGTGTGATACGTATTTAAATGTGCGTCAAAGCGTCGCATCAGGAAATACCGACCCGTCCACGGTTGGAAAGCCTATCATTTTGCCTTCTTCTTTCACTGGCGGACCAAGGTACATGCATCAATGTTATATGGATGCCATGGCATTGTGTAGGTGGTATGGTTGTCCAGATTTGTTTATAACGATAACATGCAACCCTAAATGGGCAGAGATTGAAAGATATATGCGGGAGCATAAGCTTTCATCTGCAGATCGACCTGATGTGGTATCTCGAGTTTTTAAAATGAAACTTGATCAGCTGATGAAGGATATCAAAGAGTTGCGTTTGTTCGGACGTGTTCAAGCAAGTATGTTCTTTACTTATAGGCCACACCACATTCATCAACATTATAGTCTTATACGAAATGTGTATAATTAGAATTACAACTGATATTATGTTTATTTCAACAATATTGTGCAGTTGTATACACCGTTGAATTTCAAAAAAGAGGGCTTCCACACGCACATGTTTGTTTGTTTCTACATAAGGATGACAAACTGCCAAATGCCGAACTTATTGACAAACACATATCCGCTGAGATACCAGACCAAAATGAGGATCCCGATCTGCACAAGTTAGTTTCCGACTTTATGATGCATGGCCCATGTGGTGTTGACGACCCAAATCAGGTTTGCATGGATGATGGTAGGTGTACGAAACACTTCCCTAAAAGGTTTATGAAACACAGCTCTGTTGACTCGGAAGGCTACCCTGTATACAGAAGACGTGATAACGGGATCCATGTTGTTAAGAGTGGACATAAGCTGCACAACGGTTTTGTTATTCCGTATAACGCTGTGTTATTGAAACGTTACCAATGCCACATCAATGTTGAATGGTGCAATCAGGCGGGATCAATAAAATATTTGTTTAAATACATAAACAAAGGTCCTGATAGAGTATCAGCACAGTTGTATGAACCAGCAACAACGGAAGACAGTCAACAGATTGATAAACCTGTTGACGAGATCAAGGCATTCTATGATTGTAGGTACATGTCTGCTTGTGAAGCCGCATGGAGAATATTTGGATTCGAGATAAATTATAGAACACCAAATGTCGAACGTCTCTCATTTCATCTCGAAGGCGACCAGCCAGTTGTATTTGGTGAGAACTCTGACCTTGAAACCGTTATTCACAAACCAACGGTTGGTGCTTCTATGTTCGAATCATGGATGCATATGAACGAAATGTATCCATCAGCAAGGGAGTTAACATATGCTGAGTTTCCTACAAAATTTGTATGGAATCTTGCAAAAAGAACGTGGACACATAGGAAGAAACAATATGCAATTGGCAGAATTCATAATGTGCCAGTCTCAGCAGGTGAAGGTTACTATTGTCGGATGCTACTAAACAGTCAAAAAGGTTGTCGAAATCACGCTGAGATAAGGAAAATCCACGGTGTAGTTTATCCTACTTACAAAGATGCCTGCTACGCAGCGGGACTTTTAGATGACGACAAGGAACATATTGAGGGTATTAAAGAGGCAGCCCATTGGTCCTCTGCTGAGCATTTGCGCGACCTTTTTGTTACATTATTGTCACAAAAAGAGCTTGACACACCATTGACAGTTTGGTTGCAAACTTGGCATTTGCTATCAAAAGATGTCGAGTACAAGAGAAGAATTCTTTTAGGCATTCCAGGTATAACCACCAACTTAGCTTTGTTACTAACTTTTTATATAAATTTATACATGAATGGAAATGGTTACTTATTACAAATTAGTGATTTATCATCCCTGTTAAAAGACCATCTTTTTGCAAGTCACCTCAAGAAAAAAATGATCTACTGATTCTTACGATATGTGTGTTAGTCTATAAATATCGTACAATGCTCACTATTTTTTACAACTGTTATTTGCATACATAAGCTACGCCTCATATATGGCTATTTTGATACAGGTTTACGACTAAGCGACGACGAGAAAAAGAATATTTGTTTGTTCTTTATCGAACAACTTATGCGCTCAAGAGGCACCAGTTTGAAAGCTTTTCCAGAATTTCCTTATCCAGATGAGAGTTACATGGCCGACTTTGGTAACAGGCTAATCTTTGCTGAGAGAGATTATAATCCATCAGAGTTACAGGCTGAATACGAGACTCTATATGCCGCGTTAACCACGGAACAGAGAAATGTATATGACACCATCATGACGTCCGTTACAAATGGTAGAGGAGGAAATTATTTTGTATACGGATACGGAGGGACTGGTAAGACGTATTTATGGAAAACCCTTGCTGCGGGGATTAGAAGAAATGGTGACATAGTCATAAACGTTGCATCAAGTGGCATTGCATCTTTATTGATGTCAGGTGGACGGACTGCTCATTCGAGGTTTCATATTCCGATAAATATTGATGAGACTTCTACGTGCTCAATAACTCCGCAAAGTGACTTGGGGAAGTTGTTGAAGAAATGCAAGCTTATTATTTGGGATGAGGCTCCCATGACAAATAAGCTGTGCTTTGAGGCATTAGATAGGACCTTGAGAGATATCTTGCGTAAGAACAGGTACGACACTTTTGATGCGCCCTTTGGTAATATGACTGTAGTATTTGGCGGTGATTTTAGGCAGGTGCTGCCCGTTATTCCAAAAGGTTCCCGGCAAGACATTGTTAATGCATCTTTAAAACAATCGTACTTGTGGGATCATTGCAAAGTGTTAAAATTAACCGCTAATATGCGCCTTATGGTTGGATCACGGCCTGAGGATGTGGCTGAGATAAAGGAATTTTCCGAATGGATATTGAAAGTAGGAGATGGAGATGTTGGAGGACAACACGACGGAGAGGTTTTGATAGATATACCTGAAGATATTCTAATACATGAAACTAATGATCCCGTACAATCTATTATAGATTTCACTTACCCAAACATTTTGGATAACATAGGTGATCCGTCTTACTTCCAGGAAAAGGCCATTCTTGCTCCAACCAATGAAGTGGTTGACAGTATTAACGATCATTTGCTTCAAACCTTTCCTGGTGAAGAAATAGTTTATCTTAGTTGTGACAACATAGATAAAACTGACCGTGGTGGTGCTATAGACCAAGCCGTCTTTTCACATGAATTTATCAACGGTTTAAAATTTTCGGGTGTCCCAAACCATAGGCTCGCATTGAAGGTCGGTGTCCCAATAATGTTGTTGAGAAACATTAATCAATCACAAGGTTTTTGTAATGGGACAAGGCTTCAAGTGACTAAATTAACGCGTGCCTCTATTCAAGCCAAAATAATTAACGGAACACATTTTGGCAATACGGTTATACTTCCAAGGTTGAAAATTACTCCATCGGATAAACGTTTACCACTCAAGATCGTGCGCAAACAATTTCCTGTGTCAGTTTCTTTTGCCATGACGATAAACAAGAGCCAAGGAAAATCACTTTCGAAAGTTGGTTTGTACCTACAACGTCCTGTTTTCACACACGGACAATTATATGTCGCACTTTCACGCGTAAAAAGCAAAAAGGGTTTGAAGGTTGTTATTTGTGATGCCGATCGTAATTTATTAAAGACTACTACAAATGTAGTCTATAAAGAGGTTCTTCACGGTCTTTGATCAGTTATCAACACGTATGTTCGGATACTCACTTAATGTCATACGAATTTGTTTTTTACATGTTTATTGTAATTCACACAAAAGTTTTACTTACACATTGTTTTCATGGTTTGTTAGGTTCTCGACGAATTTGTATTGCCTTACCAATTCATCTACTTCTCACTACATACGCTTTCTTTTTCAAGCCTGTCAAGATTGAAGACCACCTGAATGTATGTAGGAGACATTATTACTTACAATAATTGTACTCTATATTGTACTTGACTTATCACTTCATATTAATAAATAACATATTCAATATTTGTTTTCTTTCATTATTTTTCTTATTTTGTTTACATACTAATTTTTTTCTTTTTGCAACATCTTTTTTCCTCTTATTACTTTTATTATCATCTCATTTATATTTTTTTTTAAAACATAACCCGGTGTCAACGGGTCTTATAAGCTAGTTGTATATGTACATATAAATTACATTAAACATCAAAATTAAATGTCCTTCAGTTCATACACTTTAATGATTCATTGTTTTTTAATGGCCTATTTAATATATATAGTCCATTATTTTGTAACATCCATTTAATATAAATTCTTGTAACATGTCATTTAAGACATTTAAACCATACTTCTAACAGCCCATTATACGTCAGAATTAAGACACGGGATATAAAACCCTCAAAACAAATAAGCACACAAAGACTATTTCATTCAGTTCATTTTTGTCTCTCTCTCTTAAAACTTAAAATACACACACTTTTTTATATGCATCTTCATGCACATTCAATAATCTCTTCATAATAAAAATCAACAAAGTAAAAAAAGCATCAAGAGTTATATTTCCTTCAGGAGAAATTCGACAATATCGTGAACAAGTAAAAGCAACCGAGGTCATGCTAGAGTGTCCATCTTTTTGCATGGTCAACTCAAGATCATTAAACATAAACCGAAGATTTTCTCCATTATCCGCGGATGAAGACTTAGAGCCCGAGAATATTTATATCATGTTTTCGATTAGGAGGGTGAACTCTATGGTGGATAATAACACGGGAAAAAGGAATTATGGGAGAGTTACACCCGGTATAGCGACAAGTGGCGATGCTAAGGAGGCGGCCGAGGGGTCGAGAGTAGTGGTTGATGCACCGGAATTTAGTTATAGAATGGTTGTTTGTAGGTCAAGAAAGACATTTTTTGATACTATTATAGAAGACCCTATTGGTGCAAGATGAGTTTTTTTAAAACACTAGTAGAATAAAAATTTGGAAATAGTCATATAGTAGTATTTATTTTTTTAGTGTTTTAGAATATGAAAAATATATATGAAAACAAAAGAGTTGGATTTTGGGTTTTCGGATTGAAGAGTTGTGAAAGATAAATATGTTGTTATTATTTATATATATGCATACTATATATACAACGCGAGAAAAAGAAAATAGTACTGTAACAATTGTGGATTTTCTTTTCTTTACTTTATCTTAACGAAATTAAAGTTTGTGTGGACTTTTCGGTAAAACCGACCCAAACCGAACCGTGCACACCTCTACATATAGTCAATATCACGAAAAACATATAATCGAAATATATTGTTCGCCAAAAAATTTAGTTATAGGGTACCCGCCGCCGCAACGCGCGAGTACCCTTCTAGTTTATCTGAAAGTGTTTTCGAGAAACCATTATATTTCCATTGAGAATAAAATAAGTTTATATTTGGGCATCTTTTGTGTAATAAGAAAACCCATTTTTAGTAAAATCAAAGGATTCGAGTTACAAATGAGAGGGTTTGGTTTTGCAATTAAGACTTCTCATTAGCTAATTGACAATTCTAGGGGTGTTGATGTTTCGGTTATCAGGTTGTTCGGTTAGTTCGATTAAATTTTTTTTTGGTCAATCTGAAGACCGAATCGAACTGAATTCGAATTCGGTTTTCGGTTCGGTTCGGTTGAATTCTAGTTTCGTTTGGTTCTTTGGTTGACCCAAATAACCCGAATTTCACAATTTATTTTTAAAAAAATTAATAATTATATCGATATTCGGAAAAAAAATATATTTCAAGAATAAAAAGTGTTTTTTTATATTAAGATAACATTTTAATAGTATTTATATATATTAATATATAAGAAAATATAAATATACATATATAAATATATAAAAAAAATGTACATTTATATGAGTTCGGCTTTCAGTTCAAACTGCCAAACCCATATCCAAACCGAGAACCGAATTAGTAGTTCGGTTCGGTTCGGTCTTAGCAAATTCGATCCGGTTATTAGTTCGGTTCGGTTGTTTTCGGTTTGGTTCGGTTTTCGGTTTATCGGTCTTTTCAGTTTTTTCGCTCACCCCTAGATAATTCAAAAGAAATCGGGCAATATTGGAGCTTTTATTAAAACTCCTCTAACATAGATGTATAAAATTGCAAAGAAAAAAACTTAAGAGGAACATGGTGTTATTTTAAAACTTCGGTGTCGAAAAAGTATATATAATGAATTCTTCCCATGAGAATCGTGTATAGTATTCGAATTTCCCAGCGTTCTAATGATTAAAGAACCCGCAACATCAAATCTCTCAACGCTGCTCAGAAACCGAGGAATCAAAAAAAGAAGAGACAACTTGTTGAGATTGTACACCTTTGAGTTGACCTAGCTTTAAGAAACTAGTGTCACTTTGGTTCCGATGTGAAATGATCGTGTGAAAACTTTTACACTTTCCTTTACAGAATTTCAGACGATCCTTTACAGAAATGCCGAAGGGTTACACATGTGCACACTAAATAGAACAAACAAGCGGAAATGAGAAACGAGTTACGAAATAAATTGAGAGTAATGAGTAAATGAAAATTTTGTGGTATTTTCTTTTAGGGGCTAAATGGTGATTATTCAAAGTATAATATTTATCTGAGATAAGTATTAAGGGGTATAAAAAGACAAAAACATAAACCCTAAAAGGTTGTGTATTCGTCGACCGACCCCAAAAGAAAAAGGGGTGTGTTTGATTCCTTGTCAAACTCGAATACTTTTCCTACAAGTAGCTAGAAAGATCCGTAGGAGCCTATAAATACAAAGGCTTCCTAAGACATTCTCATAAGAATCCTCAAAACCCTAAAAACTCCCCTCCCGTCCTCTCTTGGTCGATTGACTGATCTCAACACAAAAGGGTTTGAAAAAACTTTTGGTCGATCCAAACCGGTAGAACTCAGGGTTTCAAACCTTAAGTCGATTGCACGACTTCCAAGTCAAGTTTATCCGGTTTCTTGCTGGCCTAACTCGTTCAGAGCCTTAGTTCTACTAGTACATTATTAGTGGATACTTGACACTATCCAAGTGGCGATATTCAAAGAAACCCTAAGAAGATTTCATGATGCATCAAGATAAAAAAGAAGGCGTTACATGCAAATCAAGAAAAGGTCAAAGGAGCTTACACGTAACAAGAATAAAAATAAATTATCCTGAAGACCCTTTTTATGTGTTAGATTAGGTTATATCACTGATTGGAAGATCTGATTATTAGAATTTTGGTCTTCATGACTTTATGTGTTCATTTTCCATTGTGCCTATTTTATAGACATGTAGGTGACCACCAAATCCCTACACGATAACATTTGTTGGACAATTACAACTACAAACCCGAAGCTCGATCACGGAATGCTAGATCGCGGGTTTATCTAGAAGAATTGGATTATTATACATAGATGATTAGGTTTGTAATACCATTATGTTTTACCATTAGTTTTATTTAATTAGTGGATGTGTTTTATTTATGTAACGATTAGGATCCGATTTATTCTACAAGAATAGGATATTATATATAGATGATTAGGGTTCTAATACCATTATGTTGAATGATATGAATTATTGATTTGGTTATAAATATTGGGAGTTGCTTTATCTCATTAATATATTCCATTGGGGGATTGGTTTATCTCATTAACGTAAACCATCTATTTTGTTTATTTTCTTCTCTTTATTCTATTATTTTTCGGTTCATATCAACTGGTATCAGAGTCATCTTGTTGGATAAAAGACCAACAAACATGAAGAAGAAATGTATAGAAAAGTATACAGTTTTAATTGTAAGTTTACTGGGGAACACCCCTCTGTTCCGGGAGAATTGTCGGGCATAGAGCGATTTACCATTAGGGTAAACACCAAACGGACCAACCTCCAAATACCACCCATGCCTGATGACAAACATCCAGGTCCCGCAAAACAATCTTGAACACATATTTTGTTACTAATATCCACTTTTATAAATATATATGGTGATGAGGGTCTTATAAGTTAATTTTTAGGTAAAAGGCTTTAACTCGATGAATATATTACTCTAAAAAAAACAATTTAGTATATCGGATGTGAGTTAATCTCACATCTCAGCTCATTATATAGGCGGCAAAGTATACATAACAAGAGACTAGCAGGGTACCCCCGCGTTGCGACGACGGGTACCATGCAATTAAAATTTTCATTGAGAAATGTTTTTCAGTTCTATATTTTACGATACAGTAGTTTTATGGATAAAGAAAATTTTAGTTTTGAATAATATTAAGCAATAATAATTTAACTCACATAAAAATTGTAAATCATCCACATGATATTATGGCAATACAGAGGCGGTTGTTGGTACCGTGAATATATGAGGTAAAAGTAGTTGACAATTGCTCGTACTCGCAAGTTATTTTTAAATAATAACACCATGGCAAAATTTAAAAATCACTTTAGCATCATGTTAAAAACATTATCTATTTAAAGATACACCTTATAAGTTTTTATTTGCACTTACTTAAATTATTAACAATGTCTGTTATATTTGTCCTGTATAAAAAATTAGTACAAGTAAAAGAGTTCTTATATCGATAAAGAAAACCTAAGTTAAATTCATGTAATATATATAAATTTTTTTAATTCGCACTTATCATGTTACACATTTGCATTATTTGCTTTGAAAAAATCGTTCAAATTTTATAAAATAAAGTTTAATTTTTACGATAAGTTTTATCAAAAAATTCGGATAAGTGTATATGTTAGCTCTCGAGCCACTCTTACGATTTATTAATATTTTTTGAACATCGTAATTTAGTATGTATTTTGAAACTATGTTGATTTAATATATCATTTTCGAATGGCTTTATATTGGTTAATACGTACGTTAGCTAATTAACAAAAGGATCTGGTTTTGTAATTTTTTTTATTAATAACAAAAATGAGATTACTACACATAATCTGTAATTTCAATTCACTTGTAAATATTTTTTGAGAAATTAGATCAACTGAAACAACGTAGGTTTATTAGCAGTTCTAAAGTACGTTAAGGATGAATCTGGAATTAATTAGTTGAGTGAACATTGATGATAGCAATTACAAGACTATGAACGGTTCCTATCGGAGGCTCGCACTTTCCAGAGCCACCGGGGTATTTGTTCACGCATTTGTCGTTGCAACAACCAGCCAGGCGTTGAGGGCTTATATCCATTCTCTCAACGCATCCGCCCCATTTGGTTTTGCCAACGAATCCTTTTGAGCAACGACATCGCGTGCATTCAACATGTACGCTTGTTCACCAACTGCATGCATGCAACCATATATCGTACGTACTGTTAGTTAATTCTTGTTAATATATTGATATGCACGTTTTACACTACTTGCTATCAACAAAAGTAAAACATTACGAATGTTAAAACCTATAGGATCAATAATAATTAATAAGACGAAAAAAAAGACGAACAAAGAGGTACCTAACAAAAAGAAAATAACGAAAATCGTCATTTGAATATTCATGATTTGGGAGATGGTCTTGAAAAATGCCTAAACGAGCTTTCTGGTAACAGTTTAGAAGAATATTTCTACTATTCTTAATTACTATGTTAATGCATGTGGTGGTAATTTTAATCAATTTATAGCCTTTTAGACTATCTTAATGATGGAAATTAATAAATTTCCTGATGGAACTTAATAAATTTCTGTTACACATTTTCCTAATCATATTAATATTCACATTAATAATGGTAATCATTTAAAAAAAAAAAAAAAAAAAAACAATTAGTATTCACATTAATGTTTTGTTCTTTCCGTTTTGTTTATAAAAGGAAATTGTGTTTTTACTATTTACGTTAAACATATTTATTCTTTCAGTTACCATCATTTAATTTTACTAGGCGAGTACCCGTGCCTAGCAGCATCGGTTTCTATCGGCAGTCAATTAACAATATGCGATATTGTGGTAAGTGTTTTGTATAACATTCAAAATAGAACGTGAAAAAGGATGAAAATGTAATTACAAACGGTTGTAACATGTGATAATTAAACTCTAACAAAGATTCTTAACATATATCAAACGACATATAAAAATATTTAATGAAACTTAAAATAAAACATTACATCAATTATGAAATATTAACTAACAACACATGTTACTCGTCGCGTAAAACTTCTTGATACACGACATTTGAGGTATAGATTTCTGCTTGACGGAACTCTTTGACTGGTTTAACCAATACCTTTGTTGTTCTACGAGATATCCCTCTAGACAAAACCACATAAAGCTGGCCATGAGAGAAAACTTAATCTGGCAAATAGACACCCACATTTGGAATTGTATGGCCCTGAGCTTTATTAATTGTCATCGCAAAGCTAAGGCGCACGAGGAATTGTGTTCTCTTTAGTTTTAAAGGGAACATGTCGTCTTCAGATGGAGCAAGAGAAATTCTTAGCAAGAGCACTCTAACTCCAGCGTGTTGTCCCGCTTGGTTTAAAAGCTCATTTTCATTTTAATTTTTCCCGCTTGGGGGTTGTTTAAAGATGTGTAGTGATATGGATATCGCTGGTTTAATATTGAGATATTTTCCATGCAGACATAAAATCGTTTCCATGCAACCATGTAAGACGCTTTTAATATTGATTGAGAAGCGTTTGACTTTTTTATGTTTGAAAAGGTTTAAAAAAAGCAGCATTATTTTCCATGCAAGAAGCATTTGACATTTGAAATGGTTTAAAAAAACTTGACTTTCAATATTCAATATTCAAGTTTTCATTTTTTCCCTTTGACCATTTTTCCATTTTAGATAGTATAGATTTTTATATTTTTAACTTAACTTATCTGAAAGTGTTTTCGAGAAACCATTATATTTCCAATGACAATAAATAAGTTTATATTTGGGCATCTTTTATATAATAAGAAAACCCATTTTTAGTAAAATCAAAGGATTCGAGTTACAAATAAGAGGGTTTGATTTTGCAATTAAGACTTCTCATTAGCTAATTGATAATTCTAGGGGTGTGGATCGGTTCGGTTATCGGGTTGTTCGGTTAGTTCGATAAAAAAAAATTTGGTCAATCCGAAGACCGAACCGAACCGAATTCGAATTTGGTTTTTGGTTCGGTTCGGTTGAATTCTAATTCGGTTCGGTTCTTGGGTTGACCCGAATAACCCAAATTTCACAATTTATTTTTACAAAAATTAATAATTATATCGATATTTGGCAAAAAAATATATTTCAATAAAAGGTGTTTTTTTATATTAACATTTTAATAGTATTTATATATATATATACATATATATATAGGGAAGGGTTCTTTTCATATTTTTTTTGGGTAAAGGGGAGTAAACCTGCACCCTGGTAAATATAATAACCAAATAAACGTTTAAGTACAATGGATATGAGTGAAATCCCATATCTCAGCCCGTTACATAGGCATAAAGCTTACATAACAAGATACTTCCAATTCTCTAAACAAGAAAAACAAACCACTACTCAAATGATAACATATGATACAACAAAATAAAATTACTTCCTAGGACCTTGAAACTTTGTGCCATACATGGCATTAAAGCAATCCAATCTCCCTGGAAGATCACGAACCTGTTTCGCATAGTCATCGAAGTCATAGTCATCATACTCATCTTCAAACTCTTGGCCACCACCAAAAATATTAGCAGACTCATCAAATGGGTTAGCAACAACCTCATCTTCAGAATCAGACACATCAATCTCTCCCACTTTAGAAAAAGGGTTAACTCTCTTAGTAGAAGAGGTAGACGGAATAGGTTGACCATCATCATCCACAAGAGTAGCTTTCCCATCAATAATTAGCTTTTCAAGCTTACCAATTTTCTCAGCTATGGGAGTAGAACCAACATCCATTGTTCCCATAGAATCACTTACAAGCTTGGCAGCAGAAGAAGTCCCAGTCTCCGGAGGCTTAGACGCCTCACCAATATCAATACGAGAGTCCGTCCCCCGAGATCCATCAATACCTGCTTCCTTAGTAGTACCAGAAGACTTCCCAGTCTTGACCTTGTTAGTAGAAGAATCAGCCACAGTACTTGAGATGCCCAAATCATCTTCCACCTCAAGAGTCCCAAAAGAGTTAGATGTAGTAATCGGTGTATCTTTAGCATTACCACTAGCATCTGCCGGTGTCTTCGTCTTTGCAACATACACCTGCTTCCTAGGTGCAAATCTAGGACCCTTACCCATATTAATACCACCAGTCATCTTCGTACCTTTAGGTTTGGCTTTCCGATTCTGCACCACCTTAAAGCCATCATCAGGTTCATCCTCATTAGAGGTGGAGGGAACATCATTATTCTCCTTAATACTCTTAGGACAACAAGCAGTATCATGCCCAAACACTTTACATAACGCACAGTGTGGCGGCTTCCATTCATATTCCACTTTTATACTTGCCGTAGTAAAACCACTATCATCCTTATTAGGGATCGCCATAGTCACCACATGTTTAAGCTCAAATTCAGATGATAATTCCACAAGAGCACGTGCAAAACTAATGCGACCCCATGAATCAATACACATGAAACTAGTAAAAGCATCTAACATAATCGGCTTACCCACTTGAGTAGCAATTAAGCTCAACCCATCTTCTGAATATGCAAGTAATGGCACATTATGCAATTTAATCCAAACGGGAACTCTAGTTACCTCACTTTTAGACAATAGCACATCAGGAGTCCATTTAATGAGAATGAGAGGAGAATTGCGAATAATCCAAGGGCCCCGTTGAAGAACATTCTCAACACCCTCTTTAGAATCGAATTTAAAGAGGAAAACACCATCATCATTCTTCATTAGTTTCTGAAAACCAAACTTACCCCACATGTTGGAGACGTAGTTCTTAACCAAATGAAAAGCAACATTCTTGCCAACAAAGAAGCCAACAAGTGTATTTTCATAACGGTTGAATACACCCTCCATAGCAGCCTTTGGAAGCACCGTATCATGATTTTCAATGCGCTTCTCATTCACCAAGGCACGGAAATTAACTTTCCTAGAGACACGTTCCGGGTTTAATACATTAGCAAATGACCTGACTTCGTTAGTTTCACTACCACTCACGTTAGGACCTGAAGTAGAGGCATTCACCACGTTAGGACCTGAAGTAGAGGCATTCACCACATCAGCAGCATTCGACGAAAAGGTCGAGAACTGCGAGAACCAGCATCAACCAATTAGATTTTTTTGGATATTTAATTTTATTATTTAATTCAAAAGGGCATAATAGTAAAAGTACATTTTTTATTTTCTTTCTGATTTTTTTAATAAAAAACGTTTTTTTAGTTCCTAAATTTTAGGATTTCTTTTTTTTTTTTTTTTTTTTTTTTTTTTTTTTTTTTTTTCATGATTTCAAAAAGTAAGATGCATATGTGTTTTTCTCATATAAGTCAAGGTGCACATGTGTTTTTTTAAATATGTGTTTTTCTTCTTAATGTAGTGTTTAATTGCTTAAACCACTTAAATTTTTGAATAGTTTTTTTTCAACATTTATGTTTTTTAAAAGTATGGTGCGTATGTGTTTCACTTAAGAAGATAATTGCACATATGTTTTACCGTACAATTCTTTAATGTTCAAAAACTAAAATTCAATAACATAAACATTATACATATGTCTAAAAAAATGCAAGTACAATATATCGATTATACATGTGTGCACTAATGAAAATACATGTGCACGGACACGCGCATTTGGTCCATTGTCTTCATCTTCATGACAGACACTCAACCAACTAATAAGAACTGCAGAATTTCGACGATGAAGGTACACATTCATTCTACCTGCAAACGAGATCTAAAAAAGAATTAGAAAACGTACAAAGTGCATATGTGCTTCGATGTTTAAACTATATAAAATCGAAATGAAATCAAGAAAACTCCAGTGAGTTGTGTATGTAACCGGTAATGTTCATCATGCACAATCCTACTCACATGCTTATAATATGATGCTTAACACACATATAATTTAGCTATGCCATATGAAATATTATTTTGAATACATGTGTTATCTTCGAAATATCGATGATTAAAACACAACAAAGCTGCAACCTAAACTATTATGTAAACCATTGAAATATTGATGACTAAAACCGAACAAACACGTTTCCGTCTTCTCCGCCTTTCTATCTTTCTAAATCTCCATCAACATCATACATGTTTCGCATAAGAAATATTGTTTATAAATGAAATACTAATGTTCGTATTTGCTTGATATAAAACCCAGACTACAAAACTAAAAATGAACCAACAGACATAAGAAAAACATAATTCCGAGATCAAAAATGATTTCGAGAAGAAAAACATATATGCATAATCTAGCAAAACACATATGCACACTTAGTTATGTAGTCCAGTAAAAGCGAGCATATTTCATGGAACAGACCAATTCGGCAAGATATGTCTTTACCATCAATATTTAGAAACATTTTGTTTTGCTAAAATAGGATATATGAGTTGTTCAATACGTTCATACGAATATTAAGTATATACAGAAAACTTACCAGCTGCTTCCTCGGCATTTTGAACTTGATTATTGTCTTTTTCTTCACTATCCATAGCTTCATTTGTACGGTCATCCTCCTTCTGTTGCGACATCTACAACGAAATCGAGTTTTATTAACCATGTCCTAAAGGTTTAACAAAGGTAAAACATAACAATCTAATAGCTTCATTTGTACGTTGAAAATGAAAATGATATGGCCAATTTTTTGGGCCGAACACGGCTGTATATTTGGTCATTTAAACAAAAATGAAAATGATATGGCCAATTTTTTGGGCCCTGACCACCCATAATCATAGAACAATTTAAAACTCGGTATAATTTATTCGTTTATAGTAAAACGCAGGCAAGCGTTACCTTCAATAAAACATGACACTCCGGTTTAAACACTGTTTTTTAGTATCTACAACCAAACATCAAATCGCTAAGCTACCTGTCATGGTTCTGTAAACATTCCAAATGGAATCAGTGTACTACAATAGATTACCTTTAGTCCCTCGAATAATCCAGGCGTTTGGAAAGGTTTTGATGAACTATGCAACTAACAAACACATATGCACAATCTAAATACATATGCACAAAATAAAATATATATGTTTACCTATATCCTTGATCTAACATCAATCTTAATTAAAACATGTATGCATAAATTACCTATACATGTACCAAACAACCAAACCTGATAATGTAACATATGTTATGTTTATATCTGTTCAACTAAAAGAGGTTGCAAATCAAAACACTAATTCCTAAACTGAATATTTGCAAGTTGTTTATTCTATAAGCAAAAAAAAAAAAGAGCAATCTTAAATATACAGAGGTTACCTGTTTTGTGTTTCGTGACCCAACTCAAACTACAATAGCCTCTTCATCTTCATTTTATCTTCATCTTCATCTTCAAACTGATATGAACATCGAGGCTACGATGCATAGCCGAACAATTAACACAAAACAAATCCCATACGTCACCGACGGCCATGTCGGATTCCTCGCGTCACAATCAAAACGCATATGTTATTGTTCAATTCATAAATTATTGATCAATTAAATAATAACAACAACAACAGATCTCATAAAATAAGAAGCCATTGATTGATTCCCGTTAGGAGAATTTATTTAGGGATTTAGGGATTTTGATTTGAAACTCTCCTAAGGGGATATGATGATTCTCTTAAAGAAAGAAAAATGGTGGCAGTGTGAAACAAATGAGTAGATCTGTGTTTTTTTTTTCTTTTATCAATTTGACCTAAATTCGTGGTGGACAATTACTGATAAGTTGAATGCGAAATTCCATTACTACCCCTTTACCATTTATAAAAAGTTACAAGATCTTCTATTTAATTACAATTATGCCACCAACATTCATAGCCATTGATCAAAATATGAATGGATCAGATCGGTTCTCGCAGTTCTCGACCTTTTCTTGGTTCTGAAAATAACCCTACACTATATATATATATATATATATATATATATATATATATATATATATATATATATATATATATATATATATATATATATATATATATATATATATATATATATATATATATATATATATATCTATACTACTTATAAAGCATGCATATTCCCATCCTAACTCCGAGCCTCAATTTTAAGATTCAGCCATCCGACCCTTCGTCCGAGCCTAAATTTACACACACCAAACCAACATCCAATCCAAAAAAATTACCAAACCAACCATCCTCCCAATCCCAACAAACACCCATCCTCCAATCCTATTTACTTCCTCTTTAAAAAAAACACACACTTAAAACACTCCCATCACACTTTTAAAAAAAAAACACACACACACACACACACACAAAATACACTCTCATCCCAACCAAACTCTAATCTCATTTAAAAAAAAACTCTCCACAAAAACCAACCACTACTCCCGCCACCGCCACCACCATACCGCCGCCGCCACGTTACTGCCGCCACCAACGACGCCCGCCACCATCCTCCTCACGTTTTTTGGTATGTTTTTTTTAACATCCGATTTGTTTTTTTTTAACATGCCGCCACCAACGAGCCTAAATTTTTCTTATATATCTAATTTTTTTTTATGGATATAATGATTTTATTTGTAGATCTATTTAGTTTTTTTGTAGATCTATTTTTTTAAGCTTCGTATTAAAAAAAAAAACCGTAATATTTTTTCATTTTTCTTTAAAGATCGGATTTTTTTACATCTATTGATTTTTTTCTTTTGTACATCTATTGATTTTTTTCTAGATCCATCTTTTTTAAGATCCGTATTTTTTTTATTGATATATATTTGTTTTATAAATCAGTAATTTTTTAAAGTATTTTTTAAGAATCCGTATATTTTTTAATTTTTTTAAAGACACGTAAGTTTTTATTTTGTTTAAAGATCCGAATTTTTTTTTGTATATATAATTTTGTTTTTAAAATGATAGATCTATTTTTTTTTAAAAGATCCGTATTTTTATTCATGTTTTTTTTTAAATCCTTTTTTTTTAAACATCCGATTTTTTTTAAGATCTTAAGGTTTTTATTTATAGATCCATTGATTTTTTTAGATCTATTTTTATTTAAAAGATCCTTAATTTTTTTTGATAGATATATTTTTTTTAAAAAGATCCGTATTTTTTTTAAAGATCCATAAGTTTTTAATTTTTTTTATACATTCGATTTTTTTTTTTTTTTGTAAATCTAATGATTTTATTTTAGATCTAGAGTTTTTTGTAGATCTATATATATTTTTGGTAGATCTATTAATTTTATTTGATAAATACGCGTTTTTTGGTCTTAAAAAAATAGATCCGTAATTTTTTTTTAATAAATACGCGTTTTTTGGTCTTAAAAAAAATAGATCCGTAATTTTTTTTGATAAATACGCGTTTTTTTGGTCTTAAAAAAATAGACTCGTAATTTGTTTTTTCATAAATACGCGTTTTTTGGTCTTAAAAAAATAGTTACGTAAATTTTTTTCACTTTTCTTTAATTATTCGTAACTTTTTTATTTTTTTATAGATCCGAATTTTTTTTATTAGATCTAATGTTTTTTTTGGTAGATCTATTGATTTTTTGTAGATCTAATTTTATTTTTAAGATCCGTATTTTTTTTATAGATCTATTTTTTTAAAGTTCCGTTTTTTTAAGTTTTTTTTTTAAATCCGTATTTTATTTTTAATTTTTTTATACAACCGTAAGTTTTAATTTTTTTTAAAGATCCGAATTTTTTTAAGATCTATTTTTTTTAAATACGTATTTTTTTAATTGCTATCTTTTAAAGATCCGTAAGTTTTTATTTTTCTTTAAAGTTCCGAATTTTTTTTAGGTCTAATGTTTTATTTGTAGATTTATTGATTTTTTTGTAGAACTATTTTTATTTTAAACATCCGTATTTTTTTAAAGTTTTTTTTTAAGAATCCGTATTTTTTAATTTCTTTTAATGATCCATAAGTTTTTAATTTTATCGATCCGATTTTTTTTGTAGTTCTAATGATTTTATGTTTGTAGATCTAACATTTTTTAAATTTTTTTGCAGCCGCCACTCTCACCGGACAAGTAGCCGGAACAGTAAATTTGTTATAAAGTTTATGGTATAAATGTGGATATAAAGTTTATAGTGTAAATTTTGAAAATAGTTTAAATTCAAAATTTTTGGAATATTTTGAAAGTTTAAACTTAGAAATTTGATATATTTTGAAAATAGTTGAAATTCAAATTTTTTGGAATATTTTGAAAGTTGAAATTCAAAAACAATGGTTGGGCCATGAATACCAATTGTGTTGCATGACGTTATGAAATTGTAAGAAAATTTTGGGACCCGGTCACAAAAACCAATGCTGAAGAATTCGGAAGGAAACAGTTACAAGATAAAGAAAGGAAAAGATAATAAAATTGATTAACTATTTATTAGGTGCAAATTAGAGACAAACAAAATTAATTGGTGGGATTTATTATAATGGGACACGTGTAATCACACAAATTGTAGGTATATAATTAGGTCCATACACTTAGGCTCATGTATTTTTCTTTTTGATATTTGACTGTAAAAGAAAAGCATAGACATAGACATGACAATAGGTTGTGCTTTTGAAAATATAGGTTGTATTTTCAAAATAAAGTGATTGAGACATGTCATGTTCTTTCAAGCTAAGACTAGATAAAGTAACCATTGATATGCCTAAGTAGAAAAAAAAGAAAGAAAAGAAGGCAACTAAACTAGAATATGGCAGTTGCAAATAAACAAAGACGTTTAAAGACTCAAAAAGCATTTTCAACTGAAGTCAAATTCCAAAACTAATTTGTATTCCAAAAGTTAGTTGACAAATTAATTCAAGTGCAACAAAATTAGACACATTCAGGATAATACCATATGAAAATGTGAAAAAATCAATATTGGGTAACTATGGCAAATGAAGTAAATTATTTTAGTTGACTTTTTCTTGAAAGTAAATCTCTTTACACCAAAACACACGCACAAACACTTTCATCTTTTCCACCACCACACAAACACCGCCACCAGTTTGTCGAAAGGAAAGTATTCGCTACTGAAATTTCTTTAAAAGCTAGACAACTCTTCCGTCAGGCGCGGATACTCGACAATTTAAATACAATGCTCAAATATATTATTTATACTTTTAATTGACTACTGCAACTTAAAATGGCGCTATCAGAAAAACAATGCAACCATGTCACTAGGAAAACATTGTTACTTTAAACAATATTACCGGAAAATGATTCCCTTAGCTACAAAAAAATCTGTTACAAAACAACATGTCGAAAAAATTAGTCGCCGTCGAAAATTGATCGAAACTAGAAACAGCTGCCGCTAGAAAAACATTGTTGACGAATGTTATTATAATCATTTGGTGGATGAGTGTTTATTTAATACAATCCACGATCATATTATTAGTATATTTTTAATTGACTACTGCAACTTAAAACGACGCTATCAGAAAAATAATGCAACCATGTCATTAGAGAAACATTGCAACTTAAAATGATATTAACGGAAAATAAAAACAATCTATTGATAAAATGATTCGCCCTCGAAATTTTTTCGAATCAAGAAACCACTACCGCTAGGCGCGGGTATTCCGCTATTAAATACAACGCTCGAATATATTATAATTAAAGTTTTAATTGACTACTGCAACTTAAAACGATAGTATCAGAAGAATAATGCAACCATGCCATTAGAGAAACATTGCAACTTAAAAATATATTACCGAAAAATTATTCCCTTATGATACAAAAAAATATGTTGAAAAAATGATTCGCCCTCAAAATTTGGTCGGATCTAAAAACCGCTGCCCTCAAAATTACGTGCGTACCCTACTATACATTTCTGCCGCTAACCATTCCATAAGAAAAGAATTCCCTAGCGCTACAAAACAATTTGTCGAAAGAAAATTATTCGCCGCAGGAATTTTTTCGAAAACTAAACACCGCTGCCGCTAGGCGCGGGTACTCTGCTAGATACCACTGCCGCAAGACATGGCTACTCTGCTAGATACCGTTGCCGCTACGCGCGTACACTCGGCTAGAAACCGCTACCGCTAGAAACCGATGCCGCTAGGCACGGGTACTCGCCTAGTATATATATATATATATATATATATATATATATATATACACATTAATATATAAAAAAATATAAATATACGTATATTAATATATAAAAAAATGTATATTTATATGAATTCGGTTTTCGGTTCGGTTTTCGGTTCAAACAGCCAAATCCATATCTAACCCGAGAACCGAATTAGTAGTTCGGTTTTAGCAAATTCGGTCTGGTTATTAGTTCGGTTCGGTTGTTTTCGGTTCGGTTCGATTTCAGTTTTCGGTTTGTCGGTCTTTTCTGTTTTTTCAATCACCCCTAGATAATTCAAAAGAAATCAGGCCAATATAAGAGGAACATGGTGTTATTTTAAAACTTCGGTGTCGAAAAAGTATATACAATGAATTCTTCCCTTGAGAATCATGTCTAGTGTTCGAATTTCCCAGCGATCTAATGATTAACGAACCCGCAACATCAAATCTCTCACTGCTGCTCAGAAACCGAGGAACCAAAAAGAGAAAACACTACTTGTTGGGATTGTACACCTTTGAGTTGACCTAGCTTCAAGAAACTAATGTCACTTTGGTTCCGATGTGAAATGATCGTGTGAAAACTTTCACACTTTCCTTTGCAGAATTTCAAACGATCCTTTACAGAAATGCCGAAGGGTTACACATGTGCACACTAAATAGAACAAACAAGCAGAAATGAGAAACGAGTTACGAAATAAATTGAGAGTAATGAGTAAATGAAAATTTTGTGGTATTTTCTTTTAGGGGCTAAATGGTGATTATTCAAAGTATAATATTTATCTGAGATAAGTATTAAGGGGTATTAAAAGACAAAAACGTAAACCCTAAAAGGTTGTGTATTCGTCGACCGACCCCAAATGAAGACGGGGTGTGTTTGATTCTTTGTCAAACTCGAATACTTTTCCTACAAGTAGCTAGAAAGATCCGTAGGAGCCTATAAATACGAGGGCTTCCTAAGGCATTCTCATAAGAATCCTCAAAACCCTAAAAACTCCCATATCCTCCTCTCTTGGTCGATTGACTGATCTCAACACAAAAGGTTTTGAAAAACCTTTTGCTCGATCCAAAACGGTAGAACTTAGGGTTTCAAATCTTATGTCGATTGCACGACTTCCAAGTCAAGTTTATCCGGTTTCTTGCTGTCCTAACTCTTTCAGAGCCGTAGTTCTACTAGTACATTACCAGTGGATACTTGACACTATCCAAGTGGCGATATTCTAAGAAATCCTAAGAAGATTTCATGATGCGTCAAGATGAAAAAGAAGGCATTACGTGCAAATCAAGAAAAGGTCAAAGGAGCTTACACATAACAGGAATAAAAATAAGTAATCATAAACTCCCTCTTTATGTGTTAGATTAGGTGATATCACTGATTGGAAGATCTGATTATTAGAATTTTGGTCTTAATGCCTTTATGTGTTCATTTTCCATTGTGCCTATTTTATAGACGTGTAGGTGACCACCAAATCCCTACACGATAACATTTGTTGGACAATTACAACTACAAACCCGAAGCTCGATCGCGGAATGCTAGATCGCAGGTTTATCTAGAAGAATTGGATTATTATACATAGATGATTAGGTTTGTAATACCATTATGTTTTACCATTAGTTTTATTTATTTAGTGGATGTGTTTTATTTATGTAACGATTAGGATCCGATTTATTCTACAAGAATAGGATATTATATATAGATGATTAGGGTTGTAATACCATTATGTTGAATGATATGAATTATTGATTTGGTTATAAATATTGGGAGTTGATTTATCTCATTAATATATACCATTGGGGGATTGGTTTATCTCATTAACGTAAACCATCTATCTTGTTTATTTTCTCCTCTTTATTCTATTATTTTTCGGTTCGTATCAACTCGTATCAGAGTTGTCTTGTTGGAACAAACATGAAGAAAAAATGTATAGAAAAGTATATAGTTTTAATTGTACGTTTACTGAGGAACACCCTCTGTTCCGGGAGAATTGTCGGGCATAGAGCGATTTACCATTAGGGTAAACACCAAACGGACCAACCTCCATAAATCCACCCATGCCTGATGACAAACATCCAGTTCCCGCAAAACAATATTGAACACATATTTTGTTACTAATAAGCACTTATAAAAATATATATGGTGATGAGGGTCTTATAAGTTAATTTTTAGGTAAAGGGCTTTAACTCGATGAATATACTATTCTAAAAAAAATTTAGTATATCGGATGTGAGTGAATCTCACATCTCAGCCCGTTAAATAGGCGGTAAAGTATACATAATAAGATACTAGCAGGGTACCTGCGCGTTGCGATGACGGGTACCATGCAATTAAAATTTTCATTAAGAAATGTTTTTCAGTTCTATATTTTATGATACAGTAGTTTTAAGAATAAAGAAAATTTTAGTTTTGAATAGTTTTAATCAATAACAATTTAACTCATATAAAATTGTAAATCATCCACATAATATTATTGCAATACAAAGGCGGTTGTTGATACCGTGAATATATGAGGTAAAAGTAGTTGACAATTGCCCGTACTGGCAAGTTATTTTTAAATAACAACACCATGACAAATTTTAAAAATCACTTTAGCATCATGTTAAAAACATTAATTATCTAAAGATACACCTTATAAGTTTTTATTTGCACTTACTTAAATTATTAACAATGTCTGTTATATTTTTCCCATATAAAAAAAGTACAAGTAAATGAATACTTATATAGATAAAGAAAACCTAAGTTTTTAAAAAATCATATGGGTCATTATAAAGAGTATAATAGTTATAATATAAATTCATGTAGTATATATTAAATTATATAATTAGCACTTATCACTTTACACATTTGCATCATTTGCTTTGAAAAAATCGTTCAATTTTTATAAAATAAAGTTCAATTTGTACGATAAGTTTTATCAAAAAATTCTGAAAAGTGTATATGTTGGCTCTCAAGTCACTCTTACGATTTAATAATATTTTTTGAACATCGTAATTTAGTATGCATTTTGAAACTCTATTGATTTAATATATCATTTTCGGATGGCTTTTTATTGGCTAGTTGAACTGTTGGCGATTCCAGTTCCTGGTTGAACCCGTTCGGACCGGTTTTTAAAATCATATATACTATTAACTTATTTGCATATAACTTATATGAAGTTTTTTGTGTTTTATTAGTTTGTACAATATGTATAATAACAAGTATTTTTCATATTAGGGGTTTTTTAAATATAACATTTATTCTGTAGTTATAGTTATAGACATTTTATTTTCTTATATCAAATTACTTTGAACTTTTTTTTTTTTTTTTTTTTTTTTTTTTTTTTTTAAACATGTTTACAAAAAGTTCTTTAAAGAGTTGTAACTAATGCTATTATAGTTATACTTATTAAATTTTGCCATAATAAGTAAGTGTGTAGTCTTAGTATTTTAAGATTTCCAGTTTAGGAATGTCTCAAATGCTTTATAATGTAGTAGAGATAAGTACTCCTATCAAAGGAAAAAACCACTAAACACTAGCTTATATTTGACTCATAAAGACACCAAATATAAACTATCGTCTAATTGACCTCGAAAATTAATGTCCATCGCGTCACAAAATGCTAGTTGTTCTTTTGTTAAACCTTCATGGTCCCAGCATTTTCGGTTGTCCATCTGCTAGCCATGAACTGAGTAGTCTCATCATAAACATAACGCTTCGACAAAGTAGTAAAAGACGGATCACCATGAAGATTCATTAACAATTATGCTCCTGGCATACGTTTGAAGTTACCAGCATTTTCGGTTGTCCAGGAAGACCATTTTCTAATAGATGGTCATCTTCAACATTCTTGTTCACTTCAATAATGGATATACCATCATCCAAGTAATGTTGTTGGATACATTTTTCCAAGATCGGAACAAGAGCAACATTTGAAAAATATTTGGCACGTATGAAATTCAAGAGAGCCATACCCTAGTTTAATGGCCTATAAGATTCTTGTTAGAATCAACAATCGATAATCAAAGATGAAGAACAATAGAAGAAATAAGAATTGAAAGATTTGTGGAAGCTTTTCTATATTGCAAAATAAAATTCAAAGGTAGAAAGTTCTAATGTTATGAATCCCTATTTATAAGCATAACCAACCGACTAGGATAACCGACCTATTTATAAGAAAAATACCAAACGGCCATTAGAAGTTCTAATCACCTTAATAGCAATCTCCACCGTGATTGAAACTCCTAAACAATACCATATGTTCCAAATTAAATTCAAAATTCCAAATGCTAGAGATACTAGCCTAACTCAAACAAATGATCAATTCCCAAAAATGATCCAAAACAAACGTTGATGACTTCAAAAACAAATAACCAAACGTTAACAGACCTTTTTTTAAATGGTTAACAATTCAAAGCAGCTCATTGTCTGAACCCGAGTAGCACGGGTGGTCTTTAGCAGTAGCCGCTATTAAACCGTTTTCCTTTAGTTTAGGACAATCAATCTTCCAATGACTCGTCTCTTTTGCAATAGTTACAAATATCTCGAGGATTAGGACCTCGAGAACTTGATGATGCTCCACTTTTATCTTTACCTTTTTCAAATCGCTATCGTCCCTTATCACAACTTGTGGTTCATAAACCCATGGATTGAGACTCATAACCACTTCCTTACGCTTGTTGACGAAGCTCTCTTGAATGAAAACTAGATCTAGCATCTTCCAAAGTGATAGTGTCTTTACCAACAACAAATGAGCTAACAAAACTTTCAAACAAATGAGGAAATGACACAAGAAGAACAAGAGTTGCATCTTCATCTACTATATTTACTTCAACATTCTTCAAATCCATCAATATCGAGTTCAAAGCATCAAGATGCTCTTTCAAAGATGAGCCCTCTTTCATTCGAAGCGATAACAAAACGTTGTTTTAGCAACAACTTATTTGTGAATGACTTTGTCATATAAATAGTTTCTAACTTTTCCCAAACTCCTTTTACCGTTCCTTCGTCACCAAACTCATAAAGAACTTCACCTGATAAACATAGCAAAATATTTGAGTGTGCCTTTTCTTCTTGCAACTTATAATTAACATTAATCATATCAGTCGGTTTTGTACGGGTAATGGGTACCCAAATGCCTTGTTGTTTTAATAAGGCACAAATCTTGATACGCCACAAGCTAAAGTTTCCCTTTCCCGAAAACTTCTCAATATTTGTAATTTAAGGAGAAGACATGATTTTAAACAAATATCTAAGAAGTATATTCAAATAATTCCAAGCAAAATCCAAATACTAATTATAGCCCAAGAGCTAAGACAATAGCCCAGTTTCAAAACAATGGCCCAAACTAAACACTAATAACTAATAATTAGGTTATATCTAGGAAACAATTCTAACCAGGTTCCTAGACAAAATCTATGTTACACCCGTATCCCGAAATACAAATCGGCCCTACCCTAGATGAATATGGTCTAAGGATTTGAAGGGATTGACTAGTTAACCCGATAGTCAATCTAATAATTAATAAATGTTATGTTATATCTATATAAATGAGGGGGGCCTAGGTTGCCATATAGTAAACTTAATATAAGTATCTTGTGGCCAAAATAGAAAGAAAGGGGCTTGAAGGACCAAAAGTGTCAAATGGTGAAATAGCTTTAAAATGAAGAAAGCTTCAAGTATTAAAATGCAGATTTTCTCAAAAGTTCCTAATTATGAAGGAAGGTCGGTTTAGAAGAATGGAGGGAAAATATGGGTTAGTCATGTAGACCAATTGGTGATGAATTAAGGATGTCTTCCCTAATGGGAAGTTATAGAGATGATCCTTGCAAGGTGAGTAATCATTAATTTGTGTTAATGGTTAATTGAAGAATTAGGGTTCATGTACCCAAGTTAGGGGTTTTGGGTAATTATGTTTTTAAATATTAATTGAGATGTTATAGAGTAATTGGGTGAAACCCCTTATGATTAAATTGAAGTAATGGGTAATTTGGGATATGATCATATTATGATAATTTGATGATTAAAGATAGTTATAGTATTCTTGGGGGAAATCTTAATATGGGTAAAAGTGGGATAATTATGGGTTTTATCATCACATAATCAATATATGATTATATGATGATTAAAGGTTACTTATGTGGGCCAAATGGTTCTGTAAACCATAGCTATGGCTAATTGATGATGTTTTAAGTGTATTATGATTATGTGTTAAGGATGTTAGCTTGGGATGATGTTGATGATGGAGATGATGGAAGATGATGACAATCTCATAATAGCTTAGCTTGGCTAGCTAAGGTAAGTAACTTGGTTACTATGTGTTTAATATGAAAATATTATAGTATATGATTAATGTTGTGTTAAGTGGTTATAGATATGTCTTGAAATTATTGAATGGCTAAGGTATGCGTTAGATGTCTTATACGCTAATTGAATAGTTGTGTGTTATGATTATATGGTTGTGATGTTATAAAGATGTATATATTGAACATGTACTAGCAAATTACTTACTAAGTGTAATCGCTTACATGTTATAGTTGCTATGTTCTTGTAGGTTCATGTGTATGGGAAGTGCTAAGGCTTGGATTGGATGTTGATTCATGGTTGATCAAGGAAGTTACTAATATATGGTATTAAGAGCTAGGTAGACACTGAGCTCAAGTGATAAATTTGTACCCCCGAGAGTCTTTCATGGTTTTGTAATTTTATCGTTAATTGACAAGTATAAGTCATAGTCAGTATAGTATTTTTGAGTGTTTGGGTTAAAGTATAATCTTACCCACTTTGAAGTCAAACGGTTCAAGTAATATTTTGTATATAAAAGAATGTTTGTCATAGATTATATGACATTTATTTTAAAGTTGTAAGGGTCAAATGATCATTTGTGTCAAAATAGGCTAATTTGGTATTGTGCAGTTTTGCTGTCAAATGTGCAGGTCTGGACAGCATCGCGGTCTCGTGGCGACGGCGTCCGAACCAGTTGAGATGACGTTGGGGTTAAAATCCCCTGAGCCATCGTGTGTTAAATCTGAACGTGTTTTGGGTCTTGGTTAAAGGGTGACAGCGTTGCACCTTATAAGGCGACGACGTCAGCCCGCTATATAGTTTCAAAATGATTGTTTTGTTAAAGTCAAATGTTATTGATTTAAGAAGTATCAGATACATGTTATACAAGAATTGTCAAAGGTTAAATTTCGTGGTTTTGTCAAGAATTTAATGAGAAAATGTAATAGTCAAACGTTCCGAGTCAAATTCTTAAAAATCGAGTAAATTCCGGTCAAACCGGGAATCGAGGCGTAACAATCTAATTATCCCCAAATTAACAAACACTGATGAATCGATTAATTCTTCAATTCGATCGGTTCTTGATTTTTAACAACGAGAAGGGAAACCCTAAATCCCAAACGTGTCAAGGAAACAATTCTAACCAAATTCAAAACAAACCTTCAAATTCAAAGATCCGAAAACCTAAATACGAACAACTTTAGACGAAACCCTAATTTGAAAAAAAGATTAGAGCTTCTTTAAATACCCATACTGATCGACAAGCTCTGATACAAATTGTTAGAATCAACAATCGATAATCAAAGATGAAGAACAATAGAAGAAACGAGAAATGACAGATTTAAGGAAGCTTTTCTATATTGTAAAACAAAATTCGAATGTACAAAGTTCTAACGTTATGAATCCCTATTTATAAGCATAAACAACCGACTATGATAATTGACCTATTTATAAGAAAAATACCAAACGAACATTAGGAGTTCTTGTGACAACTCGTAATTTCAGGTCATTTTACAAACTTTGAAAATTTCACTATTCATCTCGGGAATTTACTATTCACTGGTTACTATTCATTATTTTACTATTCATCATTTTTGAAGTCGATTTGATATTTTGAAAGGGTATTTCAAAATTTTACTATTCACGAAACACTATTCATTCCCGGAGAAAATCACTATTCATGAGTCACTATTAATCATTTTTCGTAAACTAGGTTTACGAGTATCAAATACGCGTAACCTTGAGGGTTTAGTTGCGTATTCATGAACAATCATCAAGGACAATTCATATAGACTAGGATTAGTCCACATATCATTAGTAACATGATCATCATATTAGTTCATGCATGATTTTGCATTTTTCATTAAACGTATATTTCCTATTAAATAAACGCTATCGCGTAATCATTTATTTTGAAACATTGGATCCGACACTTCCAAAAATTATTCTGATATATTTTTATACTCACATTAAGATTATAAAAATAATATTATGAGTTTACCCAGTGTTTTAAATTTATTTTGTATATAAATTGTTATATTTATATAATTACGACGATTTTCGTAAATACTACTCGATAATTATTATTTCACTCAATTCTTGCGAGAAATGTATTTTTATAATTTTTATGACTTCAATATATTTTAGTTTGATCCGTTAAAATTTATTTTTAGCTAACGCTACCCTAAAAGCTTAAATATGTACACAAGTTATTAATTATCCTTAATTAACTACACATTTACTCTACATTACTACACTTAATTATTACTAAATGCATCTACTCAATTTTTTATATGAATGTCGACCAACACAAGGGTGACTCATAACTCTTGTACTAAATATCTTGTCTAAATATCCTAAGTATATTTATTATATTCATTACAATACACATACTTCTTATTATCTCAAAGTGTAAAAAAAAAAATTATCCTCTCTTCCTCTCTTGCATATGAACCGGCCATCTCAAGAACCAAGGGAAACCATATTTTTTTTTATGATCCAAGTGATTATCAAGCTCTACTAGTAATCTATTTCAAGGTTTTGAAATAAAAATCTATAGATTAATAAGGTTTTTATCATCTTCTTCACATAATCATTCAAGTAAGCATTTCATGATCTTCATAACTCTTTCATATTCATATTTATGTTATTTCATCATTTTTGTAAGAAAACATGCAAGTTACATGTGAATCTATACCACTTTTGTTGTTTTTATTACTTATTATGAAATATAATTATCCTATAATTAATCCCTTGAAACATATCATTTTTGATGATGTCTAGGAACCCATGACACCCTAAGAAGGTGTATGGTAGGTTTAGATTAACTTTGGCATTGGTTTGAAGTGGTTAGAATAAGTTTTACGCGAGAAAAACTCATTTCGACAACAATATATAAAGGTCTGATCATTTTTGTTAATTCTGGAAATTTCGACAGTTGGTAAAAATTTTTGGGCTAGATATTCAGAAAATATATTTTAAAACGAAAACATGGCCGCTTGAATGGGTTAAAACGGAGTTATAACGAAGAAGTTATGCTATTTTCAAGTTTAACGACGAAAACTATAAATTTCAGAAAATTCAGCATGTTGTTTCAACTTTTTACGAGTCAAAAATGAGTCTTAAGCGTTATTAAATGTGTCGACTTATCAAAACTATATTAGTATACTTTAACACGAAGCTAAGGACATATAAAATGCAGAAAACGGACTTGTAACGATTAAATTACACGCGTTTAAACAAAGTTGTCGTAACTATTTCATATAAGCATAATTAATATATTTTCTAATAGCCAAAGATATCGGCCGCGAATGACCATGTTGAGGGTCGTTTTTAAGATTGATGGAATACTTTTTATAAAATGATGTCTTCTAGTGAAAGTAAGTTCACCTAGCCTATTTTCCAAAATGTTCAACCGTTCGTCAAACGGAGTTGTAACTAATAAAATACGGTCACTCAAACTTTGCCGAAAAACAACCCTTAAACAATATTTTGGGTACAAGTACCCTACTTTACATATGTTTTTCTCCATGATCGAGACCTCTATGATAAAAATTTAAAAGCTAAGACTTTTAGATAATGATACAAGCTTTCCAAAACCGTTGAGTTTGTTTTATAACACTCGATATTCACTATTTTACGACCAGCTTTTCGAGGTCATTTAGTCACTTTCACAAATTATCAAAGTATATTATTTTGCGACGAAAAGCTATAAATTCTTGATAAATCACTAAACGACTATCGTAGGAGGTTGTTTCAACGTTAATACTTGTAAAGTATTTTATAATATGACCAGATGTCATAAACATATATTTCGATGATAAACATTATTTTCAAATTGTACAAGTGGTATGGATTTCATATGAGTTTGCATGCACGACATTGTTTTATGATTTACATTAGAACATATCATTCATAATAGGTCACTGTCAGAGGTTGCGCCTCATTTCAGTATTGCCATTATATCATCATAATCATTGCAACAAGTGAGTTTTCATAGCCCCGATTTATTCAAGATTTTACATTATTTCAAACCTACGGGGGAGAATACATTGCACATCATTTTTATTACGATACCAAGTATATCAAATTCATTACATTGCTTAAGTTACTTCATTGCCAATTAAATGTCCCCATATCAGAAATCATGAACCGTTAATTACTGGGTAAGCGAGGGTGAGTGGATAGATCTATCGAGGGTGACTCCTCCATCCGGGTTGGTGGATTCCAACTGGTCAAACGGATGCATTTCATTTAATATCATTATTTGAGTTGTTTGGCAAAACACTCTGTTGGGGCGAACATCATGATCAGTCTAGCTTCGGTGTCATGTGCTTATAGCAATTGTAACATTTTTATGTGACATATTTGTCATACATGGCCTATACTTGTGGTAGCCGTATTAAACCTTTACATAAACTCTATGAACTCACTCAACCTTTGTGTTGACACTTTTAGCAATGTATTTTCAGGTAACTAAGGCATTCACTTCATGGCATGCATATGGACATATCATAGAGTCGTGGTGACGACGCGTCTCACATGGATTTATACATTTTTAAAACATCGTTTGACTTGTATCAAACTAAATTCCGCACATGTCTAATTTCATTTGGGACCTATCTTTTGTAAACTCTGAATGTTTTAATATATCAAACGATGTTCTTTTCAAACGACACTTTAGGTCGTTCAATATAACTGTGATTGTGGTGCTATGACAGTCATCCCCCAGGAATTCCATTCCGCTGCAAAACAGGTAATTTGGGGGTGTGACAGATTGGTATCAGAGCTTCGGTTATAGAGAACTAGGTTGCATCATTGACCCTAGACTATAACTACATCATCATAGCATCTCATCATTTCATCATAAGTGCATAGTCACTATACATGCGGTTTCATACGCACATTTTGCGAGTTATTTACTTTCATTTCAAATAGATTGTCACATTAATGCCTTCATATACCCATCCCATCATACTCACATCAGACTCCAACGTGGAGAATGCCCTGTCATTCCCTATCACAATTTTAACATCAGTTGACTCAACACTGATAACATCAGATGATGAGACTGAACCCTTTTAGGAGGACGAAGTTGCACCTACACCATCACGATCACCATTGATTCACTGTAGGATCAGGACAATTTTTATCATTCTGTTGGGACAGATCATACCATTTGGTAGGACTTACAGGCTTAGTCCTAATGGACCTATTAGTCATACATTTGATTTGCCGCTTGGGAAGCGTGCATGATTTGACACACCAATACCATCTACCACTAAGACTACAAAAACTACACTGTCTTATAGATTTGAGGACTGTGAGAGTTTCAAAGCTGTTGTTATTAGACAACCTACTGCTCCTACACTTGAGACATGATTAGACTACCAACATGAACAGATAATAAGTACCTTTCTAGCTAATGTAATCTTTATCATTTATTATCTCCACGATAATCACAACCTTTGTTTATTTCATTCCTTATTCCAATTGCCCAATTTTCAATCATTTCGCGACAATACCTCACTATCTTACTAGGGGTTGGGCCAACTTTATTCTTGACTAATTAGGAGAATATTACCATTCTATGAGGTTCTCCCATGTATCCTACAAACCATTCAACAAATTATATTTCAAGTTACTTTGCTATTACTTCATAACATTATTTCACTTAATTTTATTTCAAGCTATTCTACACCATCTTAGAAACATTGTTTCATAAAGTTTTAAAACAAGTTGTTTCGTTACCACCCTATCAATTGGCTTTCGGTCAGTTTATCAATTATTTAATACCATCATGCGAAACAATTTTCATGTTACTCTGAAAAATTATTGAGCCATTATCTTACAAAACAAAACGTTGAATACCATATAAAACTTCGGAGAAACATAATACCATTTCAACAAAACCAAGCATCACATCATTTGTCCTCGATTATACATAGCCTGATCACCTATGTATAATTCAGGAAGAATTATGTCATGAAAGTAACAAGCATCTTTTCAAACTTCCTAAAACAATTTTCACTCAAAAGCAAAACTTTGAAATCAAATAAATTGTTCATAAACATTTATTTTGTCAACACTCTATAGATGCCTACGCTATTCATCCCTCACTCAACCGATAAGTTAGAATTTGACGAGTGACCTTTTTAGGAAAGACTTTCTATACCATCTACGAGGAGGATTCCTCGATACAAGAAAACAGTGAAAGGATTTCAGAACTACCAACAAGGACTAGAAGTATATAGTAAGATGATTCGAAACTCAACAAAAATCTTAAGACATCACGAGACATTCCGAACCACTATTTTGGACTAGAAGCCAAATTATATCATTTCAAAAGTACTAGCTAGACCGAGTTACAAGATTTAGTATGAAGCGAATACACACTAAGCAACACTATAGGGAGAAACCAAGTCTTCTAACTGAGACTACGGAACATTTCACTAAACATGGGTTCAACAATATGTGAACTTCCCTACAATGAGTTTCCCTTAAAGGAAAATTTGGTTAAATTAAGGTTATCGATATAAACTTCCCCTAAGGCATTGTGTTCCCTAGAAATTCCAAGTAACCTCACTTCCATATCAAGAGATGCAACAGGTTTGAACATATTGGACAATCAATGACTCCCCATCTACAAGTGAAATTAGAACAAACATTCTTCGACATAGTATGAGCTAATATCTATTGTCTTGCTAGCATGATAACAATATAAGTGATGAAATATTTTAGAAGCACTCAATATCGGGACAAATCTTGAAAATCAATCACCACATCACATCGCTTAAATATTTAAGGTTTTGGTGACTTTACAACATATAGCATGGAAATATTTCGATAAGAGAAAGTAAGTGAGTCACCATCAAGCAATGAACATTTTAGTAATGGAGACTAAGCACCTTAGGCAAGTAAGACTCAAGTAATGACATTCGCTAGAACGAGAAACGCGAGGAATCACAACTGTTACCTATAATCTATTCTTTTCAATAAGGTCCTTTTCGACAGACTTAACATTTTGGAATTTGTCATGAGACATGTGGTGTCAATTTCAATTATACCTAATATAAGGTAGCTGATTCTGAATAACATTTCAATCTTCCCATGGAATCTATTAGGACATGAGTACCACCTATTATCCTCAGCTCAATGGTTAGAGCGAGAAAACAATTCAAACATTAGAAGATATGCTCATAGCATAGGTGATTGCTTCTGGAAATGATTGGGTAAATCATTCATCGTCGAACAAGTTCCCATACAACAATAGTTATTACATGAACATATCGACTGTACCAATTGAGGCACTCTATGGTTGAGGTGTCAATCACTTATTCACGGACCAAAATCAGGAAAGTCCAACTCACTAGTCCATGACTCATTGATGAAACAACAAAGTAATCGTACAAATCAAGAATCAGTTACAAGTAACAACATATAGCTTGATAAGCTACGTCGTTATACGATGCAAAATATTGGAAGTATGTTCCATAAGTCGCAAACCATTAGAATTTCAAGTTGGCAACAGATTTATGTTGAAAGTCCCGTCTTGGAAAGGCGTAGTACGATTCAGAAAAACAAGGGAGGACCCAATATGACTCAAATATCCTCACCTTTTCACCGATAACATTATAGAACCCAACATGGACTGAATTCAGGGACTGAATTCCTTTTTGGATGGGCGAATGTGACAACTCGTAATTTCAGGTCATTTTACAAACTTTAAAAATTTCACTATTCATCTCGGGAATTTACTATTCACTGGTTACTATTCATTATTTTACTATTCATCATTTTCGAAGTCGATTTGATATTTTGAAAGGGTATTTCAAAATTTTACTATTCACGAAACAATATTCATTCCCGGAGAAAATCACTATTCATGAGTCACTATTAATCATTTTTCGTAAATTAAGTTTACGAGTATCAAATACGCGTAACCTTGAGGGTTTAGCTGCGTATTCATGAACAATCCTCAAGGACAATTCATATAGACTAGGATTAGTCCACATATCATTAGTAACATCATCATCATATTAGTTCATGCATGGTTTTGCATTTTTCATTAAACGTATATTTCCTATTAAATAAAAGCTATCGCGTAATCATTTATTTTGAAACATTGGATCCGACACTTCCAAAAATTATTCTGATATATTTTTATACTCACATTAAGATTATAAAAATAATATTATGAGTTTACCCGGTGTTTTAAATTTATTTTGTATATAAATTGTTATATTTATATAATTACGACGGTTTTCGTAAATACTACTCGATAATTATTATTTCACTCAATTCTTGCGAGAAATGTATTTTTATAATTTTTATGACTTCAATATATTTAATTTGATCCGTTAAAATTTATTTTTAGCTAACGTTACCCTAAAAGCTTAAATATGTACACAAGTTATTAATTATCCTTAGTTAACTACACATTTACTCTACATTACTACACTTAATTATTACTAAATGCATCTACTCATTTTTTTATATGAACGAGGCATTATAAGCCCGTGCGTTGCACTGAATTGGTAAGGGTCGAATGTATACGTTTTTTATATGTAATATTGTATGCAAGTAGTTACATATAAGACATTGCAATTGATGGTATCATAAGATTTGTTATCGTAGGGCGGAGGTAAATTCTTGCCAAACTTGCTTCTTCAGCTCTACTGTAGATGACTACATAATAATGTTGACTAATTTTTATTTTGGTCAATGTCCTAAATTGTAAAGATGACTACATTTGTTTTTTGTACCATGGCATTAAGTGCGTTGCACTGATTTGGTTAAAGGTTGAATATATACGTGTTTTTTACGTAATATTGTATGCAAGTATTAAAGTAGTTTATTTAATATTTTAATATGAATTATGTATATATTCGTTATTTTCCATATTTATTTGTCACTTTTGTTATGTTTTTGGCTCTTATAAATTGCACGATTTTATGCGTTTATGGTTTGTGCAATAGGCACGTAAAGATGATGTATTCTCAAAATTGCTTATTCTTTTTTCTTTTTTTTCTTTTTTTTTTTTTTTTTTTTGTTGTTGTTATTTTCATGGTATTTTATACAACCTGTGCGATACACGTGCTATTGGTCGAATAATTAACTAATTTTTCATAATTAAATGTTTGGTCATTAGGTTCCTATTATTTTAGTTACATAAATTATTTTTTTTCCTATTTACATAAACTATTTAAGATAGTTATTTAACACCAAATAATACCACTATTTACATAAACTATTTACATAAACTATTTAATATGATATTTCCGATCAATGTTTGGTGCAAAAACTCGATTGCTAGTGTAACTACACATTTTAAAACATTGTTAACAGTATAATAGTTAGATCAAAGTAACATAAATGATAAAGATCCATTGAGCATAAATGAATAAAATCCATCAAAACAAAAGTCATGTGTAACCATCAAGACATATATAATCATGGATCTTTAAAGCAAGGTTTCATGCACTCCAATGTCTTCACTTCAATGTCATCATCAAACTCTGGCACTTGCTGAGGTAGCCGAAGGATATCTCTTAATAAACTGAGAAATCATATAGGTAAATAAAATGCACTTGGCAACGATGATGAATTATATTATATATTATACATAAAAACCTTTGAAATCACTTTCCGTGTTTACGAATTCTCTACATCATACTTCTTTCATCGATATCATGCCCTCACTTTCTGCACTTGGCAAAGTTTTCAAGAGTAAAAGAATATTCAAGGACCATGCCCTCACACCCTAGAAGCTAGTGATGGGTTTAGAGTGATCAATCCAGATTCAGAAATTCAATTTTCGATTTCAAACCCAATGTACTATGACAACCCCACGTTGAGTTGATCACTGAATCTAATAGCACTTGCAATATAACTCATTAGGAAGAAAGCTTATTCAGAAAACGCATCAACTACGAAACAAACTAACCATTGAATCATGATACCAACTGTTATAAAATGACAATGATCTAATTTCTATACCGTCTAAACATAGAATTCAATCTATAACAATATATCTCCATTATCAACTATTGACCGGAAGCTTTTATCGGCAAGCATTTACATATCAAAAAAAAAAAAAAAAAAAAAAAAAAATCCACAATCCTATTCTACCTTAAAATGTTTCCTCCTGAACATAGTTAATATTTGTTCACTAATCACATTCCCTCGTTAAATAACAAATAAACCACTTACTAATAACCTTCTAGTATATTCACTAATCTGGATCCAAATTTCACTAATTTATCATTTTAAAACAATATCAATCCGACGACATAAAAAATAACATAAATTATAAAACAAAATAAAACATTTATAACAATCTCAATATCTCAATCACATCTGATTAATTCATAATTACATTCTCTTTGTCACGTTTCTTCTCTGATTTATCACCATCTTTGAGCTTCCCTCCAGCAACCATATTATGATTTTTCCTCCAGCAACCATGCATGTGGAAAAATCATCATCAATTGAACACCACCAATTATATGGCATATCCACATGCATGGTATTTATACATGAAGTTTCACAATTAACACTTAATGAGAACATTATTAAGAGTCATCCAAAAGTTATAATAACTCCATGTTTCTTTGTATACCTCCCATTAAAACCATAGCCCTTTTGTATGCCTCCATTGAAGGAGACCTTTCATGCGTATGCATTCAATTCGCCAAATAGATAGATTGGTGTGCAATGCATTGGTTGTATTCAATACTCGATATTTAAACATATGGCTTTATACGATATTCAAACATATGTATAGATAGATGATGCACTTTGACTCCCTTATAAAATAGACAACATAGTTAGACGTGTTATTTATATCACTGCATGAACATGGCCTTTTACACAAAATGACAAACCTATGCAAAACGATGTACTTAAGCACATTACATGAAATTAAAGTATAATAGACACAAAGATGGATAACCCCAAGCACCTGACAATAATTTAGATAATAAATTTTAGCTTAGAATGAATTTGACAAACCTTAGATAAAAATCTTCAAGAAGCATGTCTTAAATCCAATTTTGGCATAGGGATTGGTTTCAACAACTTGGTGTCGTATGAAAACTTTCTTCATACTCAATCAAAAAAGCACCAATTCATCAATCATTCATTCAAATAAAACATCATAATTACACGGCCAATATTTGATTATCTACAAATCACTAATGCACCAAGAACACATGTACGGCGCATAAAAATCTGTAGCCATTAGTCCACTATAGAGGTTTCCTAGTTGATCGATTGGTCAGGTGCCATTTCTCGCTTTTATATGTTTCACATGTTGATCTTCACTTGAAAATCGAAACACCAGTTCCATAATTCCCTACATATCATAATATACAAAACGATTAAATCAACTTCACATATTGTCAAATGTTTACGACACTATCATGTTCAATGGATTCAAAAACCATTTATCTAGCAGGAATAAATCAAAAGAAATATAATGAGTGTTAGACTATTACTTACTGGTTTAGGGATCCCAACCTTCAAATCACATTAGCTTCCATTATATTACAATATGAGATTGTCCCATTACATATTCCATCTTTTACTAATGACTTTAATACCAAATAGTTATCAATAAGAACCTACTATATAACATATATACTCTATTTTGAATGACAAAATATCAGTGTGCCCCTAGTTTTGTATATAAACTTCATTATGAATTGTGAATATTAATGTCAAGTAAGTAACCAAAACTATTTGCTATGTGGCATTCATATACAGAAAGACAGGGTGTCAAATCCTAGTTATGTAAAACAGAGTACTCCCCTTCATTTCTCTTTTTATTACTTGAATTTGAAGAAAAACTGCATGGACCTGACTTTGAAGAAACCGACAATTTAGTACCGAGTGAAACAACACTTAAGTTCAAAACTATCAAAAAAACATACACGAAATCTGACCATGCTTCAAATGGAGAATACGCGTTTGAGTTTCTAGCTAGCTCTACACCATCTTCTTGCCAAAACCTATCCTGCAACAGCAACAACACATATAAGATTAGTAATAATCAATCATTAACAATACAATCACAAACAAATACCCATATGTCAGCATGTTTGGCATATTACAAAAGCATACATAATACATTTCTTATTTATAGTAATGAGATCATTATGTGTGATAAGTGCAAAGATGGTTCATATACTCGAAACCGTAGCAACAATCCATATTCCGCATCACTTGATATTCCACATTAATTCTGTAAACTTCATTGAATCTTATATATTTCACTTCTTGGTATTAAATCATATGGCTTTACACGGATTGTACCGTACAAATTGTTGTGCACATTCACTCTTGCACATTAAATTAAGGGGCTCAAGATTATAGTATTACGAGGCATTATAATCCCGTGCGTTGCACTGTATTGGTAAGGATCGAATGTATAATTATTTTTTATGTAATATTGTATGTAAGTAGTTACATATAAGATATTGCAATTGACGGTATCATAAGATTTGTTATCGTAGGGCGGAGGTAAATTCTTGCCAAAGTTGCTTCTTCAGCTCTACTGTAGATGACTACATAATAATGTTGCTAATTTTTATTTTGGTCAATGTCCTAAATTGTAAAGATGTCTACATTTGTTTTTTGTACCATGGCATTAATTTAAGTTAGTATTATTTTAGATAGACAATTAACCTTATAAGAGTATATGTGAAGAGGTTTATGTTAATATGTTACATTTAAAAAAAGACCTTTCATATGTAACACTTTAATATTAGTATGTTACATAAATAATGTTTGGCCTATTTATTTGGCCCATTTTGGTGGATGTGGCGCCCCTGACGGGTGACGAATCTGTAAAGTGGCGTGGTGTGGGTGATGATTGTGTTTATATAGGGTAAACTTATTAAATGTCAAACTCTTTATATTCATAACTGTGGCACCCTTCATATTCATCATCATTGTTACATTTAATCCATTGTACATTCAATCCGGTGATACCAATTGACTCTGTGCATTGAAGTCGGAATTTGTTGCTGCATTGAACATATTATTCTAAACCAAATCGGGAACTTTTCGTCTCCTATAGCTAGATGCTTTCATTGAGGATTACATATTTCACTTCTTGGTATTAAATCATATGGCTTTACACGGATTGTACTGTACAAATTGTTGTGCACATTCACTCTTGCACATTAAATTAAGGGGCTCAAGATTATAGTATTATAGATAGATAGATGTCGACCAACACAAGGGTGACTCATAACTCTTGTACTAAATATCTTGTCTTAATATCCTAAGTATATTTATTATATTCATTACAATACACATACTTATTATTATCTCAAAGTGTAAAACAAAAATTATCCTCTCTTCCTCTCTTGCATATGAACCGGCCATCTCAAGAACCAAGGGAAACCATATTTTTTTTTTATGATCCAAGTGATTATCAAGCTCTACTAGTAATCTATTTCAAGGTTTTGAAATAAAAATCTATAGATTAATAAGGTTTTTTATCATCTTCTTCACATAATCATTCAAGTAAGCATTTCATGATCTTCATAACTCTTTCATATTCATATTTATGTTATTTCATCATTTTTGTAAGAAAACATGCAAGTTACATGTGAATCTATACCACTTTTGTTGTTTTTATTACTTATTATGAAATATAATTATCCTATAATTAATTCCTTGAAAAATATCATTTTTGATGATGTCTAGGAACCCATGACACCCTAAGAAGGTGTATGGTAGGTTTAGATTAACTTTGGCGTTGGTTTGAAGTGGTTAGAATAAGTTTTACGCGAGAAAAACTCATTTCGACAACAATATATAAAGGTCTGATCATTTTTGTTAATTCTTGAAATTTCGACAGTTGGTAAAAATGTTTGGGCTAGATATTCAGAAAATATATTTTAAAAAGAAAACGTGGCCGCTTGAATGGGTTAAAACGGAGTTATAACGAATAAGTTATGCTATTTTCAAGTTTAACGACGAAAACTATAAATTTCAGAAAATTCAGCATGTTGTTTCAACTTTTTACGAGTCAAAAATGAGTCTTAAGCGTTATTAAATGTGTCGACTTTTCAAAACTATATTAGTATACTTTAACACGAAGCTAAGGACATATAAAATTTAGAAAACGGACTTGTAACGATTAAATTACACACGTTTAAACAAAGTTGTCGTAACTATTTCATATAAGCATAATTAATATATTTTCTAATAGCCAAAGATATCGGCCGCGAATGACCATGTTGAGGGTCGTTTTTAACATTGATGGAATACTTTTTATAAAATGATGTCTTCTAGTGAAAGTAAGTTCACCTAGCCTATTTTCCAAAATGTTCAACCGTTCGTCAAACGGAGTTGTAACTAATAAAATACGGTCACTCAAACTTTGCCGAAAAACTACCCTTAAACAATATTTTGGGTACAAGTACCCTACTTTACCTATGTTTTTCTCCATGATCGAGACCTCTATGATAAAAATTTAAAAGCTAAGACTTTTAGATAATGATACAAGCTTTCCAAAAACGTTTAGTTTGTTTTATAACACTCGATATTCACTATTTTACGACCAGCTTTTCGAGGTCATTTAGTCACTTTCACAAATTATCAAAGTATATTATTTTGCGACGAAAAGCTATAATTTCTTGATACATCACTAAACGACTATCGTAGGAGGTTGTTTCAACGTAAATACTTGTAAAGTATTTTATAATATGACCAGATGTCATAAACATATATTTCGACGATAAACATTATTTTCAAATTGTACAAGTGGTATGAATTTCATATGAGTTTACATGCACGACATTGTTTTATGATTTACATTAGAACATATCATTCATAATAGGTCACGGTCAGAGGTTGCGCCTCATTTCAGTATTGCCATTATATCATCATAATCATTGCAACAGGTGAGTTTTCATAGCCCCGATTTATTCAAGTTTTTACATTATTTCAAACCTACGGGGGAGAATACATTGCACATCATTTTTATTACGATACCAAGTATATCAAATTCATTACATTGCTTAAGTTACTTCATTGCCAATTAAATGTCCCTATATCAGAAATCATGAACCGTTAATTACTGGGTAAGCGAGGGTGAGTGGATAGATCTATCGAGGGTGACTCCTCCATCCGGGTTGGTGGATTCCAACTGGTCAAACGGATGCATTTCATTTAATATCATTATTTGAGTTGTTTGGCAAAACACTCTGTTGAGGCGAACATCATGATCAGTCTAGCTTCGGTGTCATGTGCTTATAGCAATTGTAACATTTTTATGTGACATATTTGTCATACATGGCCTATACTTGTGGTAGCCTTATTAAACCTTTACATAAACTCTATGAACTCACTCAACCTTTGTGTTGACACTTTTAGCAATGTATTTTCAGGTAACTAAGGCATTCACTTCATGGCATGCATGTGGACATATCATAGAGTCGTGGTGACGACGCGTCTCATATGGATTTATACATTTTTAAAACATCGTTTGACTTGTATCAAACTAAATTCCGCACATGTCTAATTTCATTAGGGACCTATCATTTGTAAACTCTGAATGTTTTAATATATCAAACGATGTTCTTTTCAAACGACACTTTAGGTCGTTCAATATAACTGTGATTGTGGTGCTATGACAGTCATCCCCCAGGAATTTCATTCCGCTGCAAAACAGGTAATTTGGGGGTGTGACAGTTCTAACCACCATATCTACTACTTATAATACACTGATGCATCTTTCTCCTAAAAAAATTTCAGACTTTCAGACTTGCAACAAATTGAGCATGATGTACAACACTTGAAAGCACATCATTTTCAGACTTACAACCAAATAAGCATAGTATACAACATATTAATGCACATATTAGAAAGACAAAACACCACTTTAATGCTATTAATGTGGTCAATAAATACAATTAATGCAATTATTAAAACACCCCTTACATAAAAAATACAAATTATCAAGCATATTGTATAATCAACTTAAACACAATTCCTGCATTAAATGTTAATAATACAAATAATAAAGCACATTATACAAATATTCAAGCCCGAACGGGCAACGGGCCAAATGGGCTCGAGCCCGAATGGGCACGGGCCAAACGGGCTCGAGCCCGAACGGGCCCGGGTCAAACGGGCTCATGTTATACGAATCGCTTTTAAAAAAATCAAAAAGATAAAATAAATTTCTTAGTTAAGGATTAAAAATATGTCACATGAAATTCTTGATATCTGTAAATTTATGAGCATAATAAACTAAAATACATGATTTACCGGAAAATTTTATTTCTGTGTACCCGCCGCTGCAACGCGTGGGTACCCTGCTAGTAATAACAATGCTCGAACAACTTTAGTGTTACAATTAAAAAAAAAAAAACGAAGATATCATCATAAGTAACATATCTGGTCTTAATTAATATTAGTGCAAAAATAGGAGCTAAATATAAACTAATTACGTACCTAGCAAGCATAAAACAGTAATAGGAGCTAAAGATAAGTTAATAGATTGCTTTTGAAAGATGTGAGATCAAGAGATATGGCAAAGGTAATTACGTAATGGAGCAATCTATATAAAGTGATTTTTTATTTTTTATTTTTCAAATAATACGAATTTTGTTTCAAATCGTTCACATGAGGCATTTTATTTTGCCATACTCAAAAATCCTTGCATATTAAGCGATAAATCCTCACATTTCATCTAGTTTGATTTAATGGTGGTGATTAACCTAAGATTTAATATGTCTAAACTAAAGTCCATGTTTTTTTCTTTTCTTTTTATCTTTCTTATTTATTTTCCCATTATTTGTATTTTTTTAATCACTTTTTTTAATTTCACGTTTTTTTTTTGTTTTTTTGTCAGTTTTCATAAGTTTTTGTCCGTTTTTTCCGCTTTTTATTCGTTTTCGTGTGTTTTCATACGTTTTCGTTCGTTTTCATTCGTTTTCGTCCGTTTTCTTATGCTTTCTGTTTTCTTACGTTTTCATCCGTTTTCATACGTTTTCGTCCGTTTTCTTACGTTTTCGTCTGTTTTCTTACGTTTTCGTCCGTTTTCATACGTTTTCTTCCGTTTTGTTACGTTTTCGTCAGCCTTGTTACGTTTTCGTCTGTTTTCTTACGTTTTCGTCCGTTTTCTTCTGTTTTTGTCCGCTTTCTTACGTTTTCGTCCGTATTCTTACGTTTTCGTCTGTTTTCATATGCTTTCGTCTGTTTTCTTACATTTCCGTCCGTTTTCTTATGTTTTTGTCCGTTTTCATACCTTTTCGTCTGTTTTCTTACGTTTTCGTCCGTTTTAATACATTTTCGTCTGTTTTCTTACGTTTTGTCCGTTTTCTTACATGTTCATCGGTTTTCATATGTTTATATACGCTTTCGTCCGTCTTTTTACGTTTTCGTCCATTTTTAGACGCTTTCGTCTGTTTTCAGACGTTTTCATCCGTTTTCATACGTTTTCGTCCATTTTCATCCATTTTTATACGTTTTCGTCCGTTTTCACACTTTTTTCCGTTTTTGTACGCTTTTTCGGTTTTATACTTTTTTGTCTGTTTTCATACGTTTTCGTTATTTTTTGCAGTTTTTTATACGTTTTCGTCTATTTTCATATATTTTCATGCTTATTATTAAACTTTATTATATTACATGTTTAATATCAATTGTGATATTTTATTATTAAAAAGTTAATGTCTAATATCACTTGTGATATTCCATAAACAAATAAGTATGTTTTTTAACCTTTAATATCACCTGAGATATTTCACTGCTTTATATATTTTTATATATTATCACCTATGTGTTTTATAATATTTTTATAATTTTCAGTTACAAGATAGTTTTTGTGCCTTTCATCACTATTGACAAACGCATATTTTTTTAATGCAACCAATGTTATCTAACACTTGTGATATTATACTCTTAGTATTATTTTGTTCAAAAAAATGCTAATTTAGTGCAACACTTGTTTGATTTTGAGAATATGTCAAGTCTTTATTTTCATAGTTTGCTTCCTTTTTATTCATCTTGATATTTTTAAGTGACACTTATTTAGCTCTTGTGATATAACACTGTAAGAAAGATGAAGAGTATTACACTCTTCATCATATATGTGTTATCAGTTGTGATACTCAAGTAAGAATGTGAAATATTAAATTCATACCAAATGTTATAGAAGTTTAGTATTTTATCAAGTATATATGAAAGAAATGATAATAAACATCACTTATTATATTACTGTGATTATTCTGTTCATTTTTCTTATTTGTGTTTTTGAAGATATATCGAAAGATTTTTGTGTTTTATGATAATATGAAATATTAGAAAAGGTGTTTAACTGAAAACAAAAGATGTTATGAAACTTTTGTTAGACTTGTGGTGGATTTTTCTATTTAATGGATACATTGTGCATGTTTCGATAGGTTTTATAGCGGAATTTAAAAATATCTTGGTTGAATCAGCAAACTAAAGAAGTTATGGTTAAAGAAAGCACACATCTTTATAAACAAACTGAGTAAGCTCAAACACATGTGATATCACACATGATATCACAGGTGATATCACCTCACTTGTGATATCACATGATATCACAGGTGATATCACATGATATCACAGGTGATATCACAAGTGATATAAACTATGATTTTACACATGCTATCATCAGTAATATCACACATGATATCACAGGTGATATCAACGGTGTTATCACGTGTGATATCACAAGTGAGGTGATATCATAAGAGTTTGAGTTTCCTCAGTTTGTTTATAAAGATGTGTGCTATCTTCAACCATAGCTTATTTAGTTTACTGATTCAACCATAGATATTTTTAAATCCCGCTATAAAACCTATCGAAACATGCACAATGTATCCATTAAATAGAAAAATTCACCACAAGTCTAACAAAAGTATCATAACATCTCTTGTTTTCAGTTGAACAACTTTTCTAATATTTCATAATATCATAAAACACAAAAATCTTCCGAAATATTTTCAAAAACACAACCATCACATTCTTATTTGAGTATCAAAACTGATAACAGATACACGATGAAGAATGTAATACTTTTCATCTTCCTTACAGTGTTATATCACAAGAGATAAATAAGTGTCACTTACAAATATCAAAATGAAAATGTCTGAAAACAGACAAAAACGTATAAAATCGAATGAAAAGGTATGAAAATGGAAAAAAAAACATCTGAAAACGGACAAAAATGTATAAAACAGACAAAACGGATGAAAACGTATGAAAACGGATGAAAACGTATAAAAAAGGATGAAAATGTCTGAAAACAGACGAAAACGTCTAAAAATGGATGAAAACGTAAAAAAACGGATGACAACTGATGTGCCCGGTAGGTGCAAGTTTTAAATTTATAAAAGGTGAATTACCAATTTTACCAATAACACATACGAGCAAGTATACTCGTCCGTTATAGCAAGATTATGAAGGTAAGTCGGGATCGTTCGCAGGGATTTGAGTGAATCAGAGCACAAGTTTGAATTAACGGAGTCGATCAAAAACATATAACAAAGCAAATAGATATAATGAAATTCAGATGATTAAAAACTACACTTGCTCAAACTAGTATCATATCATAGATTAATGTGATTGTATTAACTACTTAACATGTTGGTTGTGATAATTAGTTGAAAACTAATCTATTGTTCTTATAAGATAAACCTTCGTCAAGATTTTAGTTCATAAAAACAAGCTTTAAGTTTAACCAATCAATTCAAGATCAATTCAAGTTTCATAAGTCTATTTTCATAAACTTAAACACAAAAACATCCACTTGTTCATCAAATTGCTTAAGAAATGGTCAATACAAAAGGTACCCGATCATAGACAAAAGGCTACAATTAATTTTCCACAACTAATCTTACGACCATTTAGATGTTTCCAACTAATCCAATTTGATAATCAAAAAGCGTTTCTATTACAACCACACCTTAGTTCCTTTGTATAATCAAGAATAATGGGTAAAAACAATCATCCATAGACAAAATGATTATGACTAGTTGAATAATACGAAGTTCTTTCGACCCCAACGATAGTTACCAATTAGCCAAACTTGATTAACAAATGTCACTATGAAACTTTAGCACAATTGGATCTTAGAATCAACTTGAAATTGAATTAAAACATGTTAATACAATCACTAACTAATCATATAATAATCAACATCATTTAAGCAAGTGTATAAAGAAACTAGCCACTCATAGCAAACATGAACATAAACTCATAACTTTGATCATTAGAAAACATGATAAAAAGTCTTACAATGCTTGGAATAAGATTACAAATGATGAAGTAATGATTCCCAAAGGATCGTGGTGGACTTCTTAGTGTTTCGGCTTCCAACGGTGGAACTTCTGGAACTCCAAACTTCTCTGGATTTCTAAGGACGAATTTCAGGAGGTTAAGGCTTGGTTTGATGAGTAGAGAGCTTTGTAATTGAAGTGTGTCAAATATGCTCACATTTAGCCTCTATTTATACTAATTCCAAGGCCTAGGGTGTTAAATGCTTGACTTGGCCTCCAAGGAGTAAGGAAGGGACTAGAATACATCAAGAGAAGGACCTAGAATCGTTTGGATGCAAAGGGGAAGCTTAGTGATGAAGATTTGACAACTGCAGCTTCTCCAACCGGATCGGTCATACGTCCAACCGATCCGGTTGGTCTTCAATAATAACACACCGACCGATCCGGTTGCGGGTTGCGACCGATCGGTCGGTTATGGCAAAAACATGTATTCCGACCAAATGCCAACCGATCCGGCTGAAGGTGTAACCGGATCCGGTTGGATCTTCTGAGATAAGAAACTTGATCTTTCTCTCTTCACTCTGACTTGTAGAACTTGGTTCTTCAATCACTAAGGTCTTCAAAGGTACTTGGGATTTAGCTTTACTGAGACGGGAATCTTCGATTAACTGCATATTTCCACATTTTCCTCCATTTCCCTGCACTTGGTTATGAATGCTAGACAAACATATCTAGATTCGATTAAGTGCAAAAATCACACAAATATAACCAAATAACAGATATAAAAGTACACACAATGCTACTAAAAACATGCACAATCTGAGTGTTATCAACAACGTATGAAAACGTCTGAAAACGGACGAAAACGTATAAAACGGACGAAAATACATGAAAACGTAAAAATACAGACGAAAACGTCTAAAAACGGACGAAAATACATGAAAACCTAAAAAAGAGACAAAAACGTATGAAAATGGCCGAAACGTAAGAAAATGTAAGAAAACAGACGAAAACGTATGAAAGCGTAAAAACACGTCTGAAAACGTATGAAAAATGGACGAAAACGTATGAAAACAAACGAAAACGTAAGAAAATGGACAAAAACGTATGAAAACAAACGAAAACGTATTAAAACGGACGTAAACAGGCGAAAACGTAAGAAAACAGACGAAAACGTATGAAAACAGACGAAAACGTATAAAAACGGACGGAAACGTTTTAAAACAGACGAAAATGTTTAAAATTGACGAAAACGTAAAAACGGACGAAAACGTATGAAAACGGACAAAAACGTCTAAAAACAAACGAAACCGTATATAAACGTATGAAAACGTACGAAAACATTAGAAAACGGACGAAAACGTCAGAAAACGGATGTAAACGTACGAAAACGGATGAAAACAGACGAAAACGTCTAAAATCAGACAAAAATGCAAAAAAAAGGACGAAAACATATGAATACGGATGAAAACGTATAAAAACGAACGAAAACGTATGAAAGCGGAAAAAAAACAAAAAAAAATTAATATAAAAAACGTGAACTTAAAATGAAAAAAAATAATAAAAAAAAAGTTAACTAAAAAAAAGAGATGAATTTATATTCAAAACGTGAATTCTAAAAGAAAAAAGAAAAAAGAAAAAATATGTTAATAAATAAGAAAGAGAAAAAGACAAAAAAGAATGAGAAAAAAAAACATGGACTTATGTTTCTATATTAAATCTTAGGTTTATCTCCATCATTAGATCAAACTAGATGGATGGTGGGGATTTGTCCCTTGGTAAGCACCAAAATAAGAGTAAGCATTTGAAAATTCCTCTCATTCACATATTGTAAATAGCTTACCTTTTTCATGTAAGGTAATTCGGTAAAACTTCCGGCAACACAACAATTCCATTATTATTTTGCTTTGTTGATGGTTTACTTGTTAATCATGATTTTCTGCTAAAATGAAAGAACACTCAGAGATTCAGACATAGCATCTTAATCATATCAATTACTATTTGATAAGGTAACCCATATTTTCTGTATAAGTCCAAGATATCACAAAGATATCAAATCTTAGATACAAGCAATCCACAAGAGATCTACCCTGAAATTTGCTATATTTCCATATCCTATTAGAATCATATCCTAAGATGATATGTTTTCAGAGCCATGCATAGAAGAGCAGTACAATGCTACAATACTTACAAGCTAAGACACAAGTTGGTCATCCACTTGCTAAACTCTTATCCTATGGAATCAAGTTGACACATAGAAGGAATACGAATATTTCACTATAAAAGGGCATGATTTGATCATTCTAAGGCAGATCAGATTTCACACATCTCATCTCCCCTCTCTATATCTAAACTACTTCACTTCTTCTACTAAATCTTCTCCATGTTGCTATGTGTTAAATTTTGGGGTGATAATCTGTAGCAAACATATCATTCTATCAATTGCTAATGGCTTTCAAGTTATGGTTCATTGCAGGATTAATTACAGGGGTTAAACTTGGACAAAGGATAAAAGATTTAAAGTTCCAAGATGTTCATTTCTGCTGAAGCTTTCATCGTTTCTGCTGATGAGTCATTTATAGCCGTTAGAGGGGTCTTAGTGAAACTTAATCTCCCATTTAATAAGTCCCTTAATCTAGGGTTATATACACTTGAGTGTGCAGTCTTTTGTATCACTCTCTTCTCTTCTTTCTGATCATTTCATTGATCTTGTCTTGTCTTTACATTTACATGATTATTGTCTCATTGACATTAATCTAATCTTGTAACATTCGGATACTATTGTAAACTTAATCTAAGCTGACTATTGCAGCTTAGATCTGAATAAAGGTTTTATTGTTCATCTTGTGTTGCCTATACTTTCGTACTTGGTATCAGAGCTACAGGCTCATTGATTCTCTTCGGCAATAAATTGGTGGTTTGGGGTTATTGCTACTAGCGTAATCACTGGTTATATTCTACTTACAATTAGCCCTAGACTAAGTGAATGTAGGGTAATTGTGACTTGTTCTTCCGCTGCATATTTCTCTGTAATTCTAAGTCCTATCCTTTCTTCAAACATACAGTACTTAAGTCTTTGTGGGTGCAAACGGGTAGACTAACATCTTGATCTGCCACCTTTGAGTGGTACGAATACCTGCTCTGGTTTACCCTAGTCCGCAGGCTTGGTACCTGTTGTTTCTTAAATTCAAGGTCTTATTACTTTGTCTATTTTGTCTTATTATTATCTCTGTCTGTGACTCTTTGTCTGTCTTATTATATATATCTGTCTTATTGCTTGAATTATGGCTATTGGTGATGATAATATTGGTGGCTCTTCCACTGAGAAAAGCTTATCCTTTGGTGATGCTTTGTATTTGCATCCTAACAATACCAATGGCACTCCCATTATTTCTATTAAACTCACTGGAACTGAAAATTATAAAATATGGAATATGGCCATGACTTTTGCTTTAAGGAACCATAATAAGTTAGGGTTTATTGATGGTACTTGCATAAGAGATGATTCGAACCCTAGTCTTGCTAATCAATGGGATACTTGTAACTCTGTTGTGGTTACTTGGATTCTTAATTCTCTCAGCCCTGAACTATTTGTTGGTGCTATATATGCTAAAACCGCTTATGAAATGTGGAATGATCTTAAAGATACCTATGATAAGGTTGATGGTTCAGCTATCTTTAATTTGCATAAAAATATAAACTCTCTTAGTCAAAGTGGGTCCTCTCTTGCTGACTATTACAACAACCTTAACTCTTTATAGAAACAATTTGATTGTATGATCAGCTTGCCTCCCTGCACTTGTGAGGCTGCAAAACATTTTGAAAAACATAATCAGCTGATCAAGTTAATGCAATTTCTTATGGGTCTTGATGACTCTTATGTCCCCATCAGAAGCAATATTTTAACCAGAGATCCTTTACCTAATGTCAAAACTGCTTTTTCTGTTGTCTCTGGAGAAGAATCTCACAGAAATGTTTCATCTGGGAATAGCTCTGCTAAACCCAATGCTACAGCCTTTGCTGCAAAAACGTCTGATGGTGGAAAATTTTTTGATAACAAAAAAGGTTTTAACAACAAAGGTTCTGGTTTTAATAATGGTAACAGCTCAAATAGCAGAGGACCAAACATGAATCTCAAATGTACTAATTGCAAAAAACCTGGTCACACTGTTGATAGATGTTATGATCTTGTTGGTTATCCTGCTGGATATGTTAAAAGGAATTTTAATGGTAAACCTTTTAGCAGTAACAATGTTTCTGCTGAAACTAATCATGTCACTGATAATATTGCTAGCAACTCTCCTGTTTCTCTGTCTAATGAACAGCTCTCCAGACTTATGAGTCTTCTCAATGACAACAATGTGTCATCTGCTAATGCCAACTTGGCAGGTAAAATTTTTTCAGGAACCTTCTTTAATGGCAGTGTCAAGTTTAATGTAAACTTTAATAAATTTTTTAACAACAACACAAAGTCTCTATCTGGAAACATCAGTCTTGGTTGGATTGTTGATTCTGGTGCAAATCAGCACATGACTTTGTCTGAAAACTTTTTAATCAATGTTGTTAACATTTCAAATCTTGGCTTAACTGTTGGACATCCCAACGGTACTCAGGCCTTAATTACTAAAATTGGTGATTTAAAGGTCAATAATGACCTAACTCTTTTTGATGTACTTGTTGTTCCTGAGTACAATGTTAGTCTGCTGTCTGTTCATAAAATTGCTAGAGACAATAAGATGTTTGTTGGGTTTAATGAATCTAATTGCTATATACAGGATTTACATCAAAAAAGGATTGTGGGGATTGGTAAACAATACAATGGGTTATATATGTTTGATATTGATTCTACATGTAAGATTATTTCTAATAACTGCATATCTGTTTGTCATGTTTCTAAAAATCTTTGGCATCAAAGACTTGGTCATCCCTCTGACCAAGTTCTACACATACTTAAACCTACTCTTAAATTTGATAGTACATCTAAAACTGATCATCTCTGTGATACTTGTAATAAAGCTAAACAAACCAGAGAACCATTCCCTCTAAGTGAACATAAATCAACTAAAATTGGTCAACTTGTCCATCTTGATGTATGGGGACCATATAAAGTCACTAGCAGAGATGGTTACAAATATTTTTTAACAGTTGTTGATGACTATTCCAGGGTAGTGTGGGTTTATATGCTTAAGGGGAAGGATGATGTTTATGTTTCCATTGTTAACTTTACTCATATGCTATCAAATCAATTTGAACACAATATCAAGATTTTTAGAAGTGATAATGAGACAGAATTTGTCAATAATAAACTTCAACAATTTCTCCATGAAAAAGGAATTTTACATCAAACCTCTTGTGTTTATACACCACAACAAAATGGTATAGCAGAAAGGAAACATAGGCATCTCCTTAATGTAGCTAGATCCCTTATGTTTCAGGGGGAATTACCTCTAAATCTTTGGTCTGAATGTGTTCTAACTGCTGCCTATGTCATAAACAGGTTACCATCTTCAGTTCTGTCTGGCAAGTCCCCCTTCTTCCTTGTGTATGGGCATGACCCTTCACTCTCTCTCCTTAGAGTCTTTGGCTGCTTATGCTATGCCACCATTCTCAACATCTCTGATAAATTTGGTAGTAGGTCTGAAAAAAGTGTCCTTATTGGTTACTCAAATGAGAAGAAAGGTTATAAACTCTTGAGCCTAGAAAAAAAATATCTTTTACTCCAGAGATGTCAAATTTTATGAAACTGTTTTTCCCTTCAAAATGAAAAATACTTTGTCAAAACCTTTTGTTGAAACTTTTGTACCAAAAGATTTAAATCACAAAAATTTCTTTGATTCACAAATAAGTCCCAATGATGAAGGGAGAGTGACATCCTATGATGATGGCACAGTGGTAAGTCATCCTACTAGGATTGACGAACCAGTTGCAACATCTATAGATGATAATACACACCCTGAGGGCACCATATCACATGAATCACATCCTGCTAATGCATCTTTTGATTCTGCTGATACTACACCTGATTCTGCTGAACAAGAAAGAGGCTTGTCAGCCACTACTGCTAGAAGGTCAACCAGAGTCTCTAAGTTGCCCAGTAATCTTAACGACTTTATTGTAGAAGGAAAAGTCAAATATGGTGTTGAAAAGGTTGTTAATTACTCTAATCTTAACAAAGATAATTACTGCTTTGCATCTAGTCTTAAAAAAAGTATTGAACCTACCTGTTATGAAGAAGGTATCCTTGATAGTAATTGGGTTGATGCTACGAACTCTGAAATTGAGGCCTTAAATAAAAACCATGCTTGGGATATAACTGATCTACCTCCTAATAGAACTCCTATTGGGTACAAATGGATCTTTAAAATCAAGTATAAAGCCAATGGTGAAGTTGATAGATACAAGGCTAGATTAGTTGTTAAAAGCTATAACCAAAGGGAAGGAATAGACTATGATGAAAATTTTTCCCCTGTTGTGAAAATGTCTACTGTTAGATGTCTTATTGCCTTAGCTGTAAAAAACAAATGGCCTCTTTTTCAACTTGATGTTAACAATGCTTTCTTGTATGGAGATCTTGATGAGGATATCTATATGACCATCCCCAAGGGGTTCTGTAATGAGAACAATAAAAATAAAGTTTGTAAACTTGTCAAGTCTCTATATGGCCTAAAACAAGCTCTCAGGAAATGGAATGAAAAACTTGTCAGTATTTTAAAAGAAAATACCTTTGTTCAATCTGTTAAAGATCACTCCTTGTTCACCAAAACAGAGAATAACAAGTTTATTGCTCTGCTTGTTTATGTGGATGATATTGTTCTTACTGGAAACTGTATTGATGAGATAAATCTTTTTAAAGAGTTTCTAAAATCCAAATTTCATATCAAAGACTTGGGAAATCTAAAATATTTCCTTGGCATTGAGGTTTTAAAAACTGGGAATGACATTTGTTTTTCTCAAAGAAAATATTGTCTTGAACTCCTCAAAGAATTTGGTCTTCTTGGGTGCAAACCTGTGTCCACTCCTATGGAACCCAACTTTGTGCTTCCATACATTCCCACTGCTGATGACCCCTTGCTTGTCAACATCACTGGTTATCAGAAGTTACTTGGGAAACTTATCTATCTCACCCATACAAGACCTGACATCTCATACTCAGTTCATTGTCTGGCACAATATATGCATTCTCCCTTAAAATCTCATCTGGAATGTGCCCTCAATGTTCTGAGATATCTAAAAGGAGCTCCAGGAAAAGGTCTAAGGTACAATTTCAGCAACTCTGAAAATCATCTTGAAGGATATAGTGATGCTGATTGGGCCAAATGCAAGAAAACCAGAAAATCTGTCACAGGTTATTGTGTTTCTTCAATGATTATTTAATCTCATGGAAAAGTAAAAAACAAAACACTCTTTCAAAATCTTCCACAGAAGCAGAGTATGGATCTATGTCTACTGCTGCCTGTAAAATCATTTGGATTCAAAAAATCCTAAAAGATCTAAAAGTTGATATCAATCTTCCTGTCAATCTTTTTTTTGACAACAAATCTGCTTTACAACTTGCTGTCAACCCTGTTTTCCATGAAAGATCAAAACACTTTGAAATTGATGTTCACTTCATCAGGGAAAAAATTGCTAGAGGTGTTATAAATGCTAAAAAGATTGGCTCTTCAAACCAAACTGCAGACATACTCACAAAGAACCTCCCTGTCTATCAGCATAAATTTTTGTGTGAAAAATTGATATTGTTTGATATGTTTGCTCATCAGATTAAGGGGGAATGTTAAATTTTGGGGTGATAATCTGTAGCAAACATATCATTCTATCAATTGCTAATGGCTTTCAAGTTATGGTTCATTGCAGGATTAATTACAGGGGTTAAACTTGGACAAAGGATAAAAGATTTAAAGTTCCAAGATGTTCATTTCTGCTGAAGCTTTCATCGTTTCTGCTGATGAGTCATTTATAGCCGTTAGAGGGGTCTTAGTGAAACTTAATCTCCTATTTAATAAGTCCCTTAATCTAGGGTTATATACACTTGAGTGTGCAGTCTTTTGTATCACTCTCTTCTTTTCTTTCTGATCATTTCATTGATCTTGTCTTGTCTTTAAATTTACATGATTATTGTCTCATTGACATTAATCTAATCTTGTAACATTCGGATACTATTGTAAACTTAATCTAAGCTGACTATTGCAGCTTAGATCTGAATAAAGGTTTTATTGTTCATCTTGTGTTACCTATACTTTCGTACACTATGAAAACACGAGCATGAGTAAAGGGAAGGTATCCCATATAACTTTCCTTCCCTCAAACAAAGTCATTCAATCCCAACTCGAAAATGTGGCGTAAAACTACATATGTAATATGAAGTTACCTGAGGGGAATCGCCACCCGAGAAATTAAAAACCCTTTTACATCCTTCGACGTAATATCGTTAGAAACATATAACATTTCATACGACACACCAATTCCTCTCTACTTTTCTTATAGCTTAACACTCGCATAAGAGTGTCTAAGCATTCTTATCATCAATATTATCTAAGCATTCTTATGCATATATAGCAATATGATCAATACTGACTTGATCGTCGGAGGGGGTTTCCCAGGGCTCAGCCTTTGTGTTGTGTTGTGTTGTTATACGCCGGCTAGGATTGAGAGTAGTATATCATATGGTGGTAGATAATTAAATGGATGAAATGTCAAAGTTGCATTCGGTGGCAAAGGTATTGATACTTTTAATGCGTTTATATTTAATATTGCTTGTTTGCTAGCATATCTTATATATATAACTGATCTAACAAAAAAAAGGCAAGAATCTTATGTATCTTCTATAGGAAAGAGCTACATAATGATGCAACGAAGTCGAGAGTGAATAAATCACGCAACACTGCAAGGCCTTTTCAAAGAGGTGAAACCATATCACGCAAAAGTGGAACACCCGCTCCAAAGTCGTGAATCTCCATCACGCAAAAGTGGCATGAACACTTCCATGATTATCTCCCGACATTAAAGGGATGAAAAGCTTTTAGTAGCTAATCACAAGCTTAATATAAAGCTATGCGAAAAAGTCCGGACCAATACAATATCCCGCCATTAGAGGGATAAAAAGCTATAAATAGCCAATACACAAAGTGGCACACCCACTCCAAAGACGCGAAACTCAACCGCGCAAAGTGGCAAGTGCACTCCAATGATACTAATCCCGCCATTAAAGGGATTAAGAAAGCTATAAATAGCTAGCGACATGTACGTACATAAAAAAGTATAAAAAAAACCATCCCGCCATTAAAAGAGATAATAAGCTATATTGCTTACAAAGACGCGAGACTTATCGCGCAAAGTAGCACGTCAGCAACAAGACACGGAACCTCATCGCTCGAAAGTTAAATGGTCACCTCAATGAAAATCACCCGACACTAAAGGGATACAAAGCTATAAATAGCTAAATGTACAAAGTGGTATATCCACTCAAAAGAGGCAAAACTCTAATGTGCAAATGAGCAAATGTGCTTGTAACACACAAGCACGTCACCCCACCATTAAAGGGAAACGATAAAAATTTACGAGTGAAAAAAAAAGAAGTATGAAATGGGTATCCCCACAATCTAGGTATTAAGTGGTGTGCAAACATCTATCCGCATTGCATTGTCACAACAAAGCAAATATCACTCAACCACTCACATGTGACGTACTACAACCCGGCTATAGAAAATAATGAGTCCATGCATGTTACATGAATTAACATACATGGACTGGGGGCTTGATAAGGTAACCCATATTTTCTGTATATGTCCAAGATATCACAAAGATATCAAATCTTAGATACAAGCAATCCACAAGAGATCTACCCTGAAATTTGCTATATTTCCACATCCTATTAGAATCATATCTTAAGATGATATGTTTTCAAAGCCATGCATAGAAGAGCAGTACAATGCTACAATACTTACAAGCTAAGACACAAGTTGGTCATCCACTTGCTAAACTCTTATCCTATGGAATCAAGTTGACACATAGAAGGAATACAAATATTTCACTATAAAAGGGCATGATTTGATCATTCTAAGGCAGATCAGATTTCACACATCTCATCTCCCCTCTCTATATCTAAACTACTTCACTTCTTCTACTAAATCTTCTCCATGTTGCTATGAAAACAGGAGCATGAGTAAAGGGAAGGTATCCCATATAAGTTTCCTTCCCTCAAACAAAGTCATTCAATCCCAACTCGAAAATGTGGCGTAAAACTACATATGTAATATGAAGTTACCTGAGGGGAATCGCCACCCGAGAAATTAAAAACCCTTTTACATCCTTCGACGTAATATCGTTAGAAACATATAACATTTCATACGACACACCAATTCCTCTCTACTTTTCTTATAGCTTAACACTCGCATAAGAGTGTCTAAGCATTCTTATCATCAATATTATCTAAGCATTCTTATGCATATATAGCAATATGATCAATACTGACTTGATCGTCGGAGGGGGTTTCCCAGGGCTCAGCCTTTGTGTTGTGTTGTGTTGTTATACGCCGGCTAGGATTGAGAGTAGTATATCATATGGTGGTAGATAATTAAATGGATGAAATGTCAAAGTTGCATTCGGTGGCAAAGGTATTGATACTTTTAATGCGTTTATATTTAATATTGCTTGTTTGCTAGCATATCTTATATATATAACTGATCTAACAAAAAAAAGGCAAGAATCTTATGTATCTTCTATAGGAAAGAGCTACATAATGATGCAACGAAGTCGAGAGTGAATAAATCACGCAACACTGCAAGGCCTTTTCAAAGAGGTGAAACCATATCACGCAAAAGTGGAACACCCGCTCCAAAGTCGTGAATCTCCATCACGCAAAAGTGGCATGAACACTTCCATGATTATCTCCCGACATTAAAGGGATGAAAAGCTTTTAGTAGCTAATCACAAGCTTAATATAAAGCTATGCGAAAAAGTCCGGACCAATACAATATCCCGCCATTAGAGGGATAAAAAGCTATAAATAGCCAATACACAAAGTGGCACACCCACTCCAAAGACGCGAAACTCAACCGCGCAAAGTGGCAAGTGCACTCCAATGATACTAATCCCGCCATTAAAGGGATTAAGAAAGCTATAAATAGCTAGCGACATGTACGTACATAAAAAAGTAAAAAAAAACCATCCCGCCATTAAAAGAGATAATAAGCTATATTGCTTACAAAGACGCGAGACTTATCGCGCAAAGTAGCACGTCAGCAACAAGACACGGAACCTCATCGCTCGAAAGTTAAATGGTCACCTCAATGAAAATCACCCGACACTAAAGGGATACAAAGCTATAAATAGCTAAATGTACAAAGTGGTATATCCACTCAAAAGAGGCAAAACTCTAATGTGCAAATGAGCAAATGTGCTTGTAACACACAAGCACGTCACCCCACCATTAAAGGGAAACGATAAAAATTTACGAGTGAAAAAAAAAGAAGTATGAAATGGGTATCCCCACAATCTAGGTATTAAGTGGTGTGCAAACATCTATCCGCATTGCATTGTCACAACAAAGCAAATATCACTCAACCACTCACATGTGACGTACTACAACCCGGCTATAGAAAATAATGAGTCCATGCATGTTACATGAATTAACATACATGGACTGGGGGCTTGATAAGGTAACCCATATTTTCTGTATATGTCCAAGATATCACAAAGATATCAAATCTTAGATACAAGCAATCCACAAGAGATCTACCCTGAAATTTGCTATATTTCCACATCCTATTAGAATCATATCTTAAGATGATATGTTTTCAAAGCCATGCATAGAAGAGCAGTACAATGCTACAATACTTACAAGCTAAGACACAAGTTGGTCATCCACTTGCTAAACTCTTATCCTATGGAATCAAGTTGACACATAGAAGGAATACAAATATTTCACTATAAAAGGGCATGATTTGATCATTCTAAGGCAGATCAGATTTCACACATCTCATCTCCCCTCTCTATATCTAAACTACTTCACTTCTTCTACTAAATCTTCTCCATGTTGCTATGAAAACAGGAGCATGAGTAAAGGGAAGGTATCCCATATAAGTTTCCTTCCCTCAAACAAAGTCATTCAATCCCAACTCGAAAATGTGGCGTAAAACTACATATGTAATATGAAGTTACCTGAGGGGAATCGCCACCCGAGAAATTAAAAACCCTTTTACATCCTTCGACGTAATATCGTTAGAAACATATAACATTTCATACGACACACCAATTCCTCTCTACTTTTCTTATAGCTTAACACTCGCATAAGAGTGTCTAAGCATTCTTATCATCAATATTATCTAAGCATTCTTATGCATATATAGCAATATGATCAATACTGACTTGATCGTCGGAGGGGGTTTCCCAGGGCTCAGCCCGGGGTCTTCTCTAACGGTCTTTCTTTGTCTTTTCAGCAATATTACCTAAGACCCAAAAGTCAAGCTCAAAGCGAGTCAGACGGCCAAGTCGTCACCTTGACAACCATGCGGATTTTGGTAGCATCACTATTCGTCTACAAAAAGCTTTTAGAAAGTTTTATAAGTAAATCAATATATTAAAAACATATTTGTAATGATTAAACCCTTATATATTTTTGGTTAAGAATCATAATTATAGCTTTTTGCCACATATGGAATCAATGCAAGTTATCGGGTGGAGGGTTTTAAAAAAAAGCTGGCATTGGTAATACATAAAAAAGCAACTAAGAGAAGGATCACAGTTACGGGTGATCATGAGGAGGTTTGCAGCGGTGTTTAGCTAAAACCAAACCCCGGACCCAAATTTCAATTTTAAGTTTTTAAAAACCAAACCACACACGAAAAGTTCGGTTTGGTTTCTTTGTTTTTTGGTTTTCTACGATTCGGTTTTCGGTTTTTTCATTGGAAAGCCATCTTTTCTATAAGTTTTAATTCACTTTCGCAAACAAATACCGCATGAATTTAGAAAAATCTATCTGAAAGATAAATATTTGTCCAAGACGTAAATACGATTATTATGGTATCAAAGTTGTCTCATATTTTTTTGAGGCCTAAAGCGAAAATATGAAATGAGACATTTTCGAAAAAAATTTGGTTGTTAAATTTAAATAATTTAAGGGCATGTCTATAACTCGTTATTTAATAAATTTGGATATCCAAAATTTGCGATGATGGTTTTATGTTAGACCAATTATTTTAGCTAAGTTTTTTCAATTCGGATATCCAAGATTTCGGATAACAATTTTATATATCCGAATATTCAAATGTGTATAATTTTTGGAAACTTTTATATGAGTTTTAAAACTCACATTTCATAAAACTTAACGTTTTAACAAATTCAGATCAAATTTTAGGATTTCTGAATACAAATATATTGTACACCGACAACCTAAATCAAGAAATCCTAGAACGTAAGTGGAATATTTCGTCATAAAATAGTAAGATTACATAACATGTATATAAAGATGAGATGTGCGAACATATATGAAATAAATAAAATTAACTTTACGTATTTATTATAGTGTTAACTAAATAAACATATGTTACGAATTTCGAATACACGTGTCTTGTGAAAAATTAGAAGAAGGGTAGAATAGTTTTTATAGTTTTATAAGCATAAACAACCGACTATGATAACCGAACTATTTATAAGCAAAATACCAAACGACCCTTAGGAGTTCTAATCACCTTAATAACAATGCTCGAACAACCTTATTAGCTACAATTAAAAAAAAGAAGAAGATACCATCATAAGTAACATATTTGGTCTTAATTAAGTTTAATTAGTGCAAAAATAGGAGCTAAAGATGAACTAATTAGGTACCTAGCCAGCATAAAACAGTGATAAGGTTGCTCATAGATAAATCCATTCTGTAAAGATAAGTTAAGCTGAGATTGCTTTGTTGATGGAGCAGTTGCTTTTGAAAGATGTGAGATCACGAGATATGGTAAAGGTAATTACGTAATGGAGCAATCTATATATATTTATTTTATTTTTTTCAAATAATACGAAGTTTGTTTTAAAACGTTCACATTTTGGAAATAACTTACCTTTTCCATGCAGGAAATTCGGTAAAACTTCCGGTTGCACAACAATTCTATTATTATTATTTTTTTGTTGATGGTTTACTTGTTAATCATGGTTTTGTGCTAAAATAAAAGAACACTTGAAATTCAGACATAGCATCTTAATTATTTCAATTACTATTCGTGTACAAAAAGCTTTTAGAAAGTTATATATGTCAATCAATATATGAAAAACATATTTGTAATGATTAAACCCTTATATATTTTGGGTTAAGAATCATACTTATAGCTTTTTGCCACATATGGAAGCAATGCAAGTTATTGGGTGGAGGGTATTAAAAAAAAGTTGGCAGTGGTAATACATAAAAAGGCAACTAAGAGAAGGATCACAGTTACGGGTAAGCATGAGGCGGTTTTCGGCGGTTTTTAGCTAAAACCAAACTCCGAACCAGAAGTTCGATTTTAAGTTTTTAAAAACCAAAACCCACACGAGAAGTTCGGTTTGGTTTTTTTGTTTTTTGGTTTCCTACGATCCGGTTTTCAGTTTTTTCATTAGATGGCCATCTTTTCTATAAGTTTTAATTCACTTTCGCAAACAAATACCGCATAAATTTAGAAAACGCTATCTGAAATATAAAGATTTGTCCAAGAGGTAAATACGATTATGATGGTATCAAAGTTGTCTCATATTGTTTTGAGGCCTAAAGCGAAATATAAACTGTGACATTTTTGAAAAAAATTTGTTGTTAAATTTAATTAATTTAAGGGACATGTCAATCACTCGTTATTTAATAAATTTGGATATCCAAAATTTGCAATGATGATTTTATGTTAGGCAGATTATTTTAGCTATGTTTTTTCAATTCGGATATCCGAAATCCCGGATAACAATTTTATATATCCGAATATTCAAATATCTATAATTTTTGGAAACTTTTATATGAGTTCTAAAACTCACATTTCATAAAACTTAAATTTTTAACAAATTCAGATAAATTTTCTTTGAATTCTGAATACAAATATTTTGTACACCGAAAACCTAAATCAAGAAATCCTAATAAGTATGTTGAATATTTTGTCATAAAATAGTAAGATTGTATAACATGTATATAAAGATGAGATGTGCGAACATATATGAAATAAAGAAAACTAACTTTACGGATTTATTATTGTGTTAACTAAATATATGTTACAAATATTTAATACACGTGTCTTGTGAAAAACTAGAAGATGGGTTGAATAGTTTTACAGTTTTATAAGCATAAACAACCGACTATGATAAGCGACCTATTTATAAGCAAAATACCAAACAACCCTTAGGGGTTCTAATCACCTAAATTACAATGCTCGAACAACTTTAGTAGCTACAATTAAAATAAAGAATATACCATCATGAGTAACATATCTGGTCTTAATTAAGTTTAACTAGTGCAAAAATAAGAGCTAAAGATGAACTAATTAGGAACCTAGAGCGAGCATAAAACAGTGATAAGGTTGCTCATTGATACATTCAATCTGTAAAGATAAGTTAAGCTGAGATTGCTTTATTAATGGAGCAGGTGCTTTTGAAAGATGTGAGATCAAGAGATATGGTAAAGGTAATTACGTAATGGAGCAATCTATATATAGAGATTTTTTTATTTTTTATTTTTCAAATAATACGAAGTTTGTTTCAAAACATTCACATTTTGGAAATAACTTACCTTTTCCATGTAAGGAAATTCGGTAAAACTTCCGGTAGCACAACAATTATATTATTATTATTTTTTTTGTTGATTCTTTACTTGTCAATCATGATTTTGTGCTAAAATCAAAGAACACTTGAGATTCAGACATTGCATATTAATCATATCAATTACTATTCGTCTACAAAAAGCTTTTAGAAAGTTTTATAAGTAAATCAATATATGAAAAACATATTTGTAATGATTAAACCCTCATATATTTTGGGTTAAGACTCATAATTATAGCTTTTTGCCACATATGGAAGCAATGCAAGTTATTGGGTGGAGGGTATTAAAAAAAGATGGCAGTGGTAATACATAAAAAAGCAACTAAGAGAGAAGGATCACAATTAGAGGTGAGCATGAGGCGGTTTGCGGCAGTTTTTAGCTAAAACCAAACCTCGAATCAAAAAATCAATTTTAAGTTTTTAAAAACCAAACCGCGCACAAAAAGTTTGGTTTGGTCTTTTTGTTTTTTGGTTTCTACGATTCGGTTTTCGGTTTTTTCATTGGATGGCCATCTTTTCTATAAGTTTTACTTCACTTTCGCAAACAAATACCGGATGAATTTAGAAAAAACTATCTGAAAGATAAAGATTTGTCCAACAGGTAAATACGATTATGATGGTATCAAAGTTGTCTCATATTTTTTTGCGGCCTAAAGTGAGAATTTGAAATGAGACATTTTCGAAAAAAAATTTGTTGTTAAATTTAAATAATTTAAGGGGCCTGTCAATAACTCGTTATTTAATAAATTTGGATATCGAAAATTTGCGATGATGGTTTTATGTTAGACCCATTATTTTAGCTAAGTTTTTTCAATTCGGATATCCGAAATTTTTGATAACAATTTTATATATCCGAATATTCAAATATCTGTAATTTTTGAAAACTTTTATATGAGTTCTAAAACTCACATTTCATAAAACTTAACTTTTTAACAAATTCAGATCAGATTTTTGGGATTCCGATACAAATATTTCGTACACCGACAACCTAAATCAAGAATCCTAGTAAGTAAGTTGAATATTTTGTCATAGAATAGTAAGATTACATAACATGCATATAAAGATGAGACATGCGAACATATATGAAATAAAGAAAACTAACTTTAGAAATTTATTATAGTGTTAACTAAATAGAAATATATTACGAATATTTAATACGCGTGTCTTGTGTAAAATTAGAAGAGAGGTTGAATACTTTTTATAGTTTTAAAACTATAAACAACCGACTATGATAACCGACCTATTTATAAGCAAAATACCAAACGACTCTTAAGAGTTCTAATCATAAAGGATTTTTGGGTGTAATCCTAAAAATTTATCAAGTTAGACAAGTTACTCTAATTATATCAATAATATTCATTATGGTGGTCTTGAAAAGTATACAAGCAAAGTTCTAAAGTTTACTACGAGTCATCGGCACACTCATATTTTTGTGAAATTTGGGTAAAATAGTGAAAACGAATAGGCTAAATTCTCACAATATAAAAATTAGGGTTTTGTGTGTGGGTCATGCAACTTTGATTTCACAAAAACATGCTAGAAAATTTTTAAATTTGTTTTATTTTTGTAAAATAAGGACAAGTACATTCTAATTCTCTATCCCCCACTTAAGATAAACAACGTCCTCGTTGTGTAAAATAAAACTAGAAACAGGAAATAGAAAGAATTAGAATGGAAAAATCCCCTAAGATTTTCTCGGTATGATTCTTCATGATGAGTTTGTGAGCAACTTTTTATTTTTTGTGTGTGAAGGGCGTCTGGATGTCAGCATGGCTACAACACATAAAAAATACAGGGTATATGTACACTACCATTCCTTTGCATTCATACCACTCAACCTGTATAATTAAGCATGAAAATCACAGCTAGTGCATCTACTTTAATCGATGGTTAGTAAAAATAAAATAAAAATTAAAAATAAATCTGGAAATTAATATCAGGTCAGTTGATACGTCGCATCCATAGGAAGGGATTCGCCGTATCGAGCCTAGAAAGTAACTAAGAAGTAAGATACGCCGTATCTAGGAATTTGGTATGGCATATCGTTTACCAAACTAACTGAAAAATCAATGCTTCATAATCGTGGATTTTCCCGATAGGTGCATACTTCAAACACTTACTGAAATTAATGCCAGTCTTACCACAAATGTCCAACTTCAAAATAGAGACTGACATATCAAAAATATATATATATATTATATAGCAAATGGTTAAGTAATACATCTAAACATATTCACGAATGATAATAATAAAATAAACAAAAAAATATAAGAGAAGTAATCATGAAGATCATGAAGTTGGCAGTCAGCTCCTCCCCAGTATGTGGTTCCTGGGTTAAAAATAAACTCCCTCGTACTCAATTGGCGTCTAACGTCTTCCATTTAGAAATTCAGGAACCATACCCCTGCAACTACTCGTACTAAAAAACTACAAGCTTCAAAGTCTTCCTAAATCATTATATCCTTTAGTGGGCACAATACGCACCTTAGTAGGCACAATATGCACCTAATTTTTAATGTTGAAACAGACACAGACCTTGATAGATCTTGAGCTCGTGGATCGTTATGTATGCCTATGTAATCACAAGCACAATAAAAGACAATCTCTACTACTAATGTTTATCAGCGGAATATAAACACAAGTAACAAATAACTAAGAACTTCTTGATCCTCTATGGATTTTTATATTGACTAAAACTGAGTTTTTCCAATCGGTACATAAACCTTTCTAATGTGTTCCTTTTATAGATAAGGAACCCTAAACAATATCGCTAAACCGTTTTCCAAGAAACGTATAATCATAAAACTAATAAAGATATACACAATCACTTCCTAATAAAGCTCATGTATATCCACAATAAATAAACTAAACACAGAATAAACACTTCCGCAGAAACTAACTAATCACTATTATACTTCAGCAGAATAAGTCTTCGGCGGAATCCACTTCACTTCAGCATAAACACTTCGGCATTAAGTTCAGCAGAATCCAGACTTTCACATAATTCCCAACAATCCTCCCCTAAACTGGAATTTGACTTGTTAAGTTCCAGTTTCTTGATAGATCTTACAGCACCAGAGGATTGGAGACGAACATCAACAGCAAAGAATCCAAAAAGAACATCTCTATGATGAAGAAACTCTGAAACTCCATATCTTTGCAGCAACACAGGACAAAAGGTACATCAAAACAGATTAGTTTCATACTATTCTCATCACATCCAGGTGTGTTAACTCCTGTGAGAGGTGAATCATTGAAAATAAATGGATTTGATGTCTCTTTACCAATAGCCATTACTACTGGAGTAGCCATATGTTTCAGTTCGTAAACTATGGGACACGGATAAGCATCTGATTTATTGGCAAACCAGCAACCATATAAACGGATTTGAAATGTCTTTACCTGTAGCCGTTTGCTCAGGACTAGTCAATTCTTGGAATTGGTGAATTGAGAACCAAATATGGAATGCCACTGCCTTTACCACAAGCCATATACAAGTGGGCTAGCCAATTCTTGGATTCCAAATAGGAATAAACCATGGTGAATTGAAAACCATACAACACTCAGCAATAAAGCATAGGTGATTGCATACCTTATGATTTTTAGCAAATCATTACAGCTATCAACAGATTTGATGTGTCTTTACCAAAGCTGTACCCTTTGGACTAGCTAACTCTTTGACATACACAAAGTATATCAGGTGAGTCAATAACCAAAAAATATACAACAAACCTGCAATAAAAGTTAGAGAAAACCAAAATAATTTTTTTTTTTTTTTTTTTTTTTTTTTTTTTAACTAAGAAAGAAAACAAATATTACAAAATATTACAGTCAAGATGAACCTTTACGTGATAGAAGTTGATTCTTAATCAAACCAACACATTGAGTAGCATGAAGGTCATCATTGCCAACCGGATTAGGAGGCACCTGCAACTTGTGTTTAAGCAACCTTTCCATAAAAATATCAGATAAAGGATAAAGCTTATCTGATAACATGCACAAAATCATCCCACATGTAGTCTGAACTACATGAACACAAGGCAGAGGATAAAACCTCCAACAATCAATCTCCCACTTATAAGAATTCTTCCAAATAGAATATCCTTTACCATTTGGAGAATTAGAATCAAACATAACCTGAAGATCTCCCAACAGATATAAACCAGAACCAGTTGCTGAATGAAACTTATAATACTGAATGACATGTTCATACAGCATCTTCAAATCATGTCTATTCACCAAATGAAGAATATCCTTCAAGAAGTTAAACTCAATAACAGTATTATCCAGCCTATAAACAGTGTTAAGCTTTCCAGCTTTCCAATCAACCAAGACCACATGAGTTCCTTCAGGAAAATCATCAACAGTTCCAGTGTTAATAAAGGTAGACTCATCAGCCTGGAGATCTAAAGTAGTATCCCCTGAACTATGTTTCTTAGCCAATCTATCCGAACTTCTTGTAACCAAACTCTGCTTTCCCACATCAGCAATGTTATCAGTATCAAGTTGTAGATCAGTTTCCTGAATCAAAGAATCACTTAACTCCACACTTGACAACATTTCAGAAGAAACCAAATAAGATTCAGCAGAAACATCCATAGCAGAAGAAGTAATAGCATCAGAAGATGTATCAGAAGGAACAACGGAAGATACCACCGAAGGCAAAACATCATCAAAACTATCCACAATTTCAACTGTTCTCTGTCTCTTGGCTGTAGGAACATCAGACATTGAAGCACTATTTGCCACATGAGAAGAAGTAGAACCAGAAGAAGAAAATTTCATAACCATATGATACTGTCTAATTAAAGCATCATCAGATAAAGTCATGATTTGCTTCATTGTTGTTCCAGAATTATACATAGCAGCATTCTTCACAATTCTCCTCATATAATTCCTCTTCTGAGCAACAGTCATAGGTTTATCTCTTTTTGCTTTATTTCTCTGATCAATAAGAGCTCTTCTCTGTGCAGCAGATTCCTTCTTCCTTTGATTACCAAGTGCCACCATTTTATCCACAAAATCATCATCATTAAAAGATTCTCCTAAGATAAGTTTTGCTAGATCAGGATCAGAGGCACCTTGAGAAATATAACCATCCCATTGATCATCAGTAATCATAGGAAAGAATGCATCAAGTTCTAATTTCCTTTCAGGAGACAAATCAGAAGCATACTGATCTTGAAGAAATTTAGCCACAACACGACTCTTCTGGATATTCTCATAATCAACAAACAAGCCAGCCTGAGCTTGATATTGTTCTTTAGTCACTTTACCTGACTTCAGAAATCATCAATCACAGGGTCCTGTCCTTTCTCAGAAGATGTCTCAGCAGAACCAATTTCAGCAGAACCAATTTCAGCAGAACCAATGTGAGCTTCAGAAGAAACAATCAAACCCACATCAGAGGAAATAGGTTAAGACAATTCCTCAACAGGTGTAGAGAAATCTTCAGGAGAAGCATTCAACTTATACACTCTCCCAGCAAGAAAAACCTCTTCATCATCTACTGAAGGTGAAACATTTGAATGTTCTGGTATAGATGAAGTTTGACCATCAGTAGTAACCTCTTTCACTAAACCATCAGTAGATGCATCCTTCATATTTAGCTCCTTTGATGTGTCAGCAGATACCTTATCCAAAGAATGTCTTCGTCTTTTGCTAGTATATAGAATAGGCTCCTTACTAGACGCCTTTCTTCGTGAAGATTTAGCAATAGAAGAAGAAACATTAGATTTAAGTGCCACATCAGCCAATATATCAAGAGATTCATTAAGATTCTCTTCAGCCTCCTCCTCAGAAGAAACCACACTTTTCTTTTTACCCTTCTGACTTAGTAAATCCTCCAAGTGCTTAACTTTATTCTCCAATTCAACAATCTTGTTACCAAGAATAGACTTAGTTTCTGCAAGTTCTGTCTTTAAACCAGTCACTTCACCTGTAAGTTTGTTCAGCAAAGCATATAAGGAAGTAAGTGTAAGAGGATCCTCATCAGCATCAGATAATTGAGCAGTTGAAACTAGAACTTCAGTAGACTGTTCAGGAGCAACATTAATCTGATCAACATTAGAACATCCTTCACCAAATGGAGTCCTCACAGGACTTGGTGTAGGCAATCTATCTGTATTAACCTGAACTTCATCAATTTGATCCTGAACTTCATCAATTTGATCCTGAACTTCTTCAATAGGAACTTGGATAAATGCTGGACTAGAATATGGTCTTGGTGAAGGTATAGATGCTTCAGCAACAACAGAAGGACCCTCATCACCATCTACTGAAAGATTTCCATCAGTAGGAATGGAAGAAGGTACAACAACATTAAGCTCATTCTCAGCCTCATTCTCCTGAGGTAGCATTGCAGCTAACAAAGGAAAATGTGTCCCTTCAAATTTAGTCCTCATTGTAGCAAATAACTTAGGGGTCAAAACACTTATGGGATGAAAAGCCTGGGTTTGTGTAGAAACATTCAATATCATCTGTAAGAATCTAGGGTACATCAAAAACTTACCCTTTTTCCTAGTTATGTTTTCTACCATATTATCAAAGATATACTTAGAGAAATTATAAGTTAAACCCTGAGATAAGCAAACAATACCACATCCCATTTGTGTTGAAAACTGATCCCATCCTCCAGACTTATTGCTCAAACACTGTAGCAACGTATGAACCAAGAACCTCCACATAGGACAAAGCTTGTTTTTCAACCACATATCTGTCCTCAAACTTTGATATCCAATTGCTCTAAGTCCTTCAAGTACCATCGTAGAATCAGAATGATAAACACCATTCTCATCATTCAAGCGAAGTTGTCTTCTAATCAGATCCTCTGTCACCACATACACTTGTCCATCAACACTTGCAACTATCTCAGTATCTCCTCTCTTTTCTGCCGACGCCCAAAATTGAGTAATCAAAGTTTCATATATAGCATCTGGAGAATGTGTCAATGCATATACAATCTTTGATCTTTGTAAGAAAGAAATCATCGGCCTATAAAGCTCATCTCCTCGAGCAGATCCAAGAAAAGCAACCTTATTATGATCATGTTTAAATTGAAGCGCCATAAGAGTTTTTTTAAGATTAGGGTTACGATTTTGCACAAAAGGAAGTGTTTTCAATGATAGTAATAAGCGAATCACTTAATGTGGAGCGAAAATATGCCGTAGAGAATAAATAGAAATTTCCCAAATTTTGGTCAAAGGTTGACCAAGGATGACGTGGACTTCTACTTTTACTCGGATTCACTTATAACTTTGGTAGAAATGAGAACCATTCTGCTGAAGTAGAACAATCAGCAGAAACAGAAGACTTACTCTCGAAGCTTCAGTAAATATCTTTTAACTGTTTCACCCACACGCATTAATTCTCTTACCACTTGAATCCGGCTATAAAACAATCCCAATGCACATAGACTTATTCATCAAAAATCCCCAAATAATATTTCAAACCCTAATTCCTTCAATCCTTCAAAATTAACCATAATAAACATGAGTAACAAACCTGAGATCATAGATCTCACAACAACATCCTCAACATCATCATCATCATCTAGTGAAGATACCAATCCATGGTTTCACTATTTTCCAAAACCATATCCACTACCAAAGAAGTCACCCTTTCTCTCCTCATCAGAAGATGAAAGTGTTGAGAAACCAAGTATATCTGCTGAAGATTCTGATGAATCCTATAATGAGGGAACATCTTACTCCCAACCCTCAGCACCTAGGCCTCAACGAAGGCCACGAGCCAAAAATCCACCACTCCCTATGGGAAGAAAGGTGGTGCTTGGTCTCTCTGCATCATGTTTTGGTGCATCATCACATATCGTATCGAGGAACGGAAAAAGGAAAATGATGTAAGTTGATGTATGATTGAAAGAGTAGATGATGCACAAATGAAAATCTTTCCTTCTCATCTCTCTACCACAATCAGCTTCAGCTTCTTCGTTTTCATCAATCCATCCTCTCCATTTTGATCCTTAGCATCTGTTAGAGTTGGTTATGCTTATCACACCAGCATATCCATCATATAGTGCCAAAAGATGTGAGTGATCGTGCATATCCAACAGCTATTAGTGTGAAAGTTGTGAGCAGCCATACTCATCGTGCTCATCTTTAGATGTTGGAACAGATGATATGTAATAGATTAGGACTATTAGATCATGTAGATGCCTTTGATGTTGCTAGTACTCTGTAATCTGTAAGCTGTAAACTGTTTCTTGAATGAATGAATGATCTATTTGCTTCTGTACTTCTTTTGATTGAATCATATAACATCAGTACTTCAACTTCAGAGGAAACAAATAACACACTTCAGCATAATGAATTCAGTGGAAACCAGCTTAAGCTTTCTTGACCATATCTCAACTGATCAGAGACAACCATTCTGCAAAACAAACACAGAAACATACACAAACCAACAAAGAAACACACTAAAATTACATTAGCAGGTTAGAGTTAGTTAAAATCTATCAAATATACAAAATTACATAGCAAAATGCAAAGTTATACACAAATCCTCCCCTGAGGCATATGCCTCCCCTGAGGCCTATGCCTCCCCTTAAACTTTGCAGTTAAGGGTTAAGCATGCCAATATGGACCACAAGGTGTTGAAACCTTGGCCCTTCAAAAGCCTTTGTTAACAGATCTGCCACATTATCATCAGTATGAATTTTGACCACATTTATCAAATTTTTTTCATATGCATCTCTTATAAAGTGGTGCCTGATTTCAATATGTTTTGTTCGACTGTGAAAAACTGGATTTTTAACAATGCATATGGTACTTTGATTATCAATAAAAATTGTTGTGTTCATGAAATTATACCCATAATCCACCAACTGATTTTGAATCCAAAGAACCTGTCCATAGCAATTAGCAGCAGCCACATACTCTGCTTCAGTAGATGAGGTAGCCACAATAGTTTGTTTCTTGCATTGCCAAGAAATCAACCTCTTTCCAAGGAATTGGCAACCTCCAGTGGTGGACCTCCTATCCAGATTAGCACCAGCATAGTCACTATCACTATAAGCTTCCAACTTAAAAGGAGACTCTTTTGGGTACCAAAGACCTAGAAAAGGTTGGCCTTTAAGGTACTTAAAGATCTTCTTAACAGCATTGAGATGGGAAGTCAGTGGAGTAACTTGATGTCGCGAACAAACACTCACAGCAAAAGTAATATCAGGCCTGGAAGCTGTTAAATACATCAAAGACCCAATCATAGACCTGTACAAATGAACATTCACAGGTGGATCAGCTTCATTGTTTTTCTTTGACTTTGGAGCTTCATAAGGTGTAGTAGCAGTCCTTACACCCTCCATACCAAACTTCTTCAAAATGTCCCTCACATATTTGTCCTGACTGATAAAGATACCATCAGGTTTCTGCTGAACTTGAAGACCCAAAAAGAAAGTCATCTCTCCCATTGCACTCATCTGAAACTCTCCCTTCATAAGCTCCTCAAACTCCCTGCACCAAGCTTCCTTTGTGGATCCAAATATAATGTCATCCACATAGACTTGCACAAGAATAATGTCAGTGGAATTCTTCTTTAGGAAAAGAGTCTTATCAATTGCACCTCTTCTGTAACCATGCTTCAGCAGAAATGTAGAGAGCCTAGCATACCAGGCTCTGGGTGCCTGATGTAGTCCATAGAGAGCTTTGACCACCTTATAAACATGATTAGGATGATCTGGATCTTCAAATCCTTTAGGTTGAGTGACATACACCTCCTCTTCAATTTCACCATACAAGAAGGCTCCTTTAACATCCATTTGATAGACCATAAAGCCCATATAGGATGCATAAGCTAAGAAAATCCGTATAGCCTCAACTCTTGCCACTGGTGCAAACACCTCATCATAATCTATCCCCTCCTCTTGTCTATAACCCTGTGCAACTAACCTGGCTTTGTTTTTAATGACAACACCTCTAGCATCTCTCTTATTCTTCAGAATCCATTTTGTCCCAATAGCATACTTACCATCAGGTAGTGGTACCAATATCCAAACCTGCTGATTTTGAAATTGTTGCATCTCATCCTGCATTGCTTCAAGCCAACTTGAGTCTTCAAGAGCCTGAGTAACACTGGTTGGTTCCACTTGTGAGAGAAAACAAGCAAACAGACAATGTTGATAGTCTGTGTGATTGTCTCTCTGCTGATTTGAGACATAAGATACAAAAGCCACCTGTCCATATTTAGAACGCGCCACAGTACCTCTTGTTCTAACAGGTGCATTAGGATCACCAATAATATTAGACTGTGGATGAACATTGTTGATCCTTGTAGTAGTGGTGGTGTTGACATCAATGGAAGAATCAAGATTAGTCACAGTAGGTTCAAAGTCAGTATCATAGGAAGGTGTGTTGAAGATGCCTACTTTAGGTTGATGATGACCAAGATCTGAAGGTTTTGGAAACCTTGTATAAGGTTCACCAAGATCTGTTGACACTTTAGTAGAACTAGGAGTAGTGTCACCATGTCTTTCAGCCGAATTAGAGAGGTGAGGAGAAACAGAACTACCTTCAGCAGAATTGAAGTTTCTGCCGAGTGAATCAGTTGAACCTGCTTCAACATTCCTCTCAGCATCTAAAGTGGCTGCATACTCTTGTTTCTTCAGTCTTGCAAGGTCCTCAGCATAATAGAATTCATCTTCACCCACATCAGTATAATCTTTAGAAGTGTCACCTACAAAATTGTTAGGAGAGAAGGAAGGCACTACAATGGGTTGTTCATCATCAGACCCACTGTCAGAATTAGCATCCAAAGTGTCTGCATTAGTAGTTGGAGATGATTCAGAATCTGCATTTAGATCAGCCTTATGTCTAGCATAACCCAAGTAATTAGTCAAGTAGTCAAGATCAAATGACCAAACATGACCCAGGCCTTGAACATTAGGCTTGTCTTCAAGATACCTCAGATTCAATGTCTCCTCAATCTTCTTTGCAGATACATTATAAACTCTGTATGCCTTACTATGAGCAGAATACCCCACAATGTAACCATCATCAGCTTTCTCATCAAATTTGCCCAAAGGATCACTGGTATTCAAGATTGTCACCTGACAGCCAAACGGTTTAAGGTAATGAATAACAGGAACTTTTCCAAAGAGAAGTTCATATGGTGTTTTAAGATGTGGTCTAGTAATGGACACTCTATTGAGTACATAACAAGCTGTACCAACAGCCTCAGTCCAAAACATGGTAGGAAGTTTAGAGTCTGCTAGCATTGATCTTGCAGCCTCTATTAAGGTTCTATTTTTTCTTTCTGCCACCCCATTTTGTTGAGGGGTTCTTGGAGTGCTATAGTCCCTTTTGATTCCCTTTAACCTGCAGAGTTCTATTAGAATGGCATTTTTGAACTCTGTACCATTGTCACACCTAATTCCTTTCACCTTTTTGTTCAACTGATTCTCAATAAGGGTAATGAAGTCTTTCAAAACTTCAGAAGTTTCATCTTTGGTCCTTAGAAAGAATACCCAACAAAATTTGCTAAAACAATCAGTGATCACCAGACAAAAATATTTATGATCAATGCTTCTCACTTTAGTTGGACCAAACAGATCCATATGAAGCAGCTGAAGAGGTTCATAAATAATGGTTACTGCTGTAACAGGAACACCTTTGTAGGAGGCTCTGTGCTGCTTTCCTTTGTTGCATGCAACACAGTTATGATCATTGGTGAATACCTTAGCAGGAAGACCTTGAACTAGGCCCAGCTTAGAGAGCTGGTTGATGGTCTTGAAATTGACATGGGCCATCCGTCTGTGCCATTTGGTGGACTCATCCACAGATGCTTTAGCCACCAAACATGTTAAGTCACCTGCTGGTTGAACATTAGTTAAGTTGAATGTATACAGATTGTGACTACGAGGAACCTTCAGTAGAATTGAAGTTTCTTCTGGGAGTTTGAAGTCTTTAGACAGCACAAGACATTCATCCTCTGTGAAGAGTACTTTGTTCTTAGTGTCACATATTTGTGAGACTGAAAACAAATTGAAGTGTTGAAGTTCCTTAACATAGTAAACATTCTCAAAGTCCAGCTGAGGTGTTTTGATGGTCCCTTTTCCTGTAATTCGTCCATCACTTCCTCCAAAGGTTACATTGCCTCCACCTTCAATAGGTATAAAGTTATGCATCATGTCCCTGTTTCCTGACATACTTCTAGAACAACCACTGTCAACAATTCCAACATCTTTATGCTTAAGGGGATGATCCTACAACAACAAAAATATACAAAGAATTAGTACACTATGGAGGCTCAAGTCATTGCTGACTTGAACCTGCCTTGTGGATCATAAGAGTTGTGCCATGTAGAAGTATAAGATCCACTATTGTTCTTGGGTTTCCAATGAAACTTAGGTCTCTGTTTATTCCAAGAACAACCTGCTGAGGTCTTGACAGCAGTATCCCAGTACCCTCTCCCATCAGTCATAGGGTTAACATATCTAGGCCAAAAACCATTTTTAAAATATTCACTGGTTGGTTGAACATATGGTTTTCCAAAAGATCTTCTCCAAGGAAAAGAAGTATTATAATTAGCAGCTTGTGGAACATAAGGTGGTATATCATTAACATTGGTCCACATTGGTCTGGTTTTCCTAGAATCACCACATCTACTCATTCTTTGCTCATGATAATCACAATCCTTAATTAAATGAGATTTACTTCCACACACAAAACATTTCTTCTGAAGAGAAGATTTATTCAAACCAAAAGATGTATTCTTACAAGCAGAAGTATTCAAACCAAAACCATGAAAAGAATTGTTTTTAACAGTATTATTATGCAAAGAATTAAAAAGCAAGTCTTCAGAGGCAACTGTCTTGGAAGTGCATTCCTTGGCAGCAACTCTGTCATGCTTATTGGTAGTCTTGGGTGCAGGCAGGGGTGAAGACTTGGGAAGGTCAGACTTGTCATTTGAATCACACTCTGTAGACCCTTGCTTGGAGGACTTGTCACTGTTAACACAAGAGACAAAGTCATTAGTAGAAGTATTAGGTTCTGGCAAGTCTTTTGACTTTTTGCCATACAGATGGTGTGATCCATCAAAGTCATTAATAGTGGAAAGGTCAATGGGCATGTGCTCACCTCTAATTGGTCCACGAACAGCATGTAGGTCACCTTCTTTCACAAAATTTGCTAGGCCTGCTGGTGTAGATCTACGTGTGTCATCCCTAGCTTCTAAGCCTACATATTTCTTAAAACCTAAAGCCACTGTAGAATTGGGAGCTTGACTGCTATAAATGAGACTTGCCAACTTATTACCATTCATCATCCACACATTATTCCTAGCAATTTCCTCCTTAATTTTCTCCTTAAGCTCTAGATTTTCTGACTCTACATCTGCTCTTAACTTTTCAGACCATTTTAACTCATTTGTAGCACATTCGAGATCTCTTTCTAAAACACCTATTTTCTCAACATAAGCTATTTCATTCTTTTGTAACCAAACCTTTTGTCTTTCTAGTGTTTTTAAAGCCTGTTTATAAGCTTCTACTTCCACATAGCATTCATTATATTTTGGTTCCATAATATCATAAGCTTGTTTGAGTTCATTATAACGCTCACTACAACCAAACAAACAGTTTTGTACCTGAGAGATGCCCATCAAGGCAATCTGATCATGCCTATCCTCTGAAGTACAGCCTGCAATCAACCCAACATTATCAGGACCATCATTATCAGACTCCTCATGTTGCTTCCAGTCCACATTGCTATCCAGAGTGACCAAAGCAGTTGATCCCTTTGACGTTCCTGCCTCATTCTGATACTGCTGATAAGAGGTGTATCTTGTCTCATCACCAGCTTTCCTGTCCTTGCATTCTCTGGAAAAGTGACCCATCTGTTGGCATGTGAAGCATTTAACCTTCCTCTTGTCAAACCTTGCTGGATCACGCCCTTTGAATCCAAACCTTCTTCCAGCTTTTCGCTCAAAACTTTTGATGTCCATGGAAAGCATAGCCAACTGCCACTTCAGCTTCATCTCTTCAAATTCAAGTGGGTCCACTTGATCAAAATCCTCATAAGCCAGATCCTGCTGAGGATCATAATCAGCAAAGAAAGAACCAAGAACATCTTCCATAATCCCACTGGATCTAGGGAGAGAGTTTGATGAAGGAGCAGCATAAGATGAAGATGGATATGGGCTTGGACCATAGCTGGACTTTGGAGTAGAGGCTCCAACAAATGCAGTATGACTAGCAGTAGAAGATGATCGAAAAGGGCTTCTAACATCATGTTCAAGAGCTTTAAGTTTGTTATACAGCTCATCAAAGGTCATCATGTCCAAACCACCTTTAGCTTTTAAAGCTATACTTACATGTAGCCAGGATGGAGGTAAAGACCTCAGAAACTTAGAGTTACAGTCATCATTATCTGGCTTTGCCTGTAGCTGGTTTAACTGACTTAAGATCTTGTGAAACTTATCATAGCCCTTGTGAATTCCTTCCTCTTCAGAGATCTGAAAGTCCTGAAACTGTTGTCTAAGCATGGACTTCTTCAGCCTTCTCGACTCCTCATTCCCTCCGAACTTCGCCTGAATAGCTAACCATATATCCTTGGCGTCATGCATGAAGTGAAAATCACTCAAGTGATCCTCAGGAATAGCTTGCAGAAGAATAGTTCTGACCTTTGTTTCTCTCTGAACTGCCAGTAACTCTTCAGCAGTTTTGGGAGGAACATTAATCATGTTCCCTGCAGCATCCGTGGTAGTTCTCTTTAAGCTGTTCCCCTTCAAAATTACCTGCCATAGATTCCAATCAATGTTGGAGATCCAGTTTTGCATCTTCATAGCCCAAAGATCATATTCCTCTCTCTTAAGGTAAGGAAACTTAGCATTGCTATTAGACAGACTTAGTTGCTGCAGATGGGTGGAGTTTTGGTTGTTGGTGAGTTCAGTATCAGCATCTGAACCAGGCATGATGTTTTGTTATGGTTGTATGGGTGTTTAGAAAAAGCTTGTCCTTAGTATCGTAGAGACTCTCACGAGGCTCTGATACCACTTGTTGAAACAGACACAGACCTTGATAGATCTTGAGCTCGTGGATCGTTATGTATGCCTATGTAATCACAAGCACAATAAAAGACAATCTCTACTACTAATGTTTATCAGCGGAATATAAACACAAGTAACAAATAACTAAGAACTTCTTGATCCTCTATGGATCTTTATATTGACTAAAACTGAGTTTTTCCAATCGGTACATAAACCTTTCTAATGTGTTCCTTTTATAGATAAGGAACCCTAAACAATATCGCTAAACCGTTTTCCAAGAAACGTATAATCATAAAACTAATAAAGATATACACAATCACTTCCTAATAAAGCTCATGTATATCCACAATAAATAAACTAAACACAGAATAAACACTTCCGCAGAAACTAACTAATCACTATTATACTTCAGCAGAATAAGTCTTCGGCAGAATCCACTTCACTTCAGCATAAACACTTCGGCATTAAGTTCAGCAGAATCCAGACTTTCACATAATTCCCAACATTTAACATAATATTTCCGTACAGGGGCTATTATTTAGTTTAGCCAAAATAATAGCCCCCATAACGTCTCATGTGGTGGATAAATGTCACTAGTCTATCAAAGTACTCTTGAAATTTTCATAGGGATTAATCCTTAGGCCTGAATTTCTCCCAATGACGTCTGAGCATGGTATGTTGAAGGACTATCTACACAATATTAAAAGTAAGTTTAGAAAAACTGTTTGTAAGAAATTTTAATATGGCGTATAGAATAAATAGAGTACACCGTATCTAAATGGTTGTATCAATTTTAAATTGATGAACGGAGTACTTGTGGGAATTAATCCCCATACGCTGTATAATATTTTAATAAATATGCGGTGTCAAGGTAAGTGAGAAAATTAATTAAAAATAGTCTAATGCGCCTTACTGGGCAAAAGAAAGACGGCGTATCAGTATTAGTATAAGTATAAGGCGTCAGTCTACTTCACGCATCCCAAAAATCCACAAACGTGGCACAAAACCAAAAAAAAAATCAAAACATTTACCCTTCATAGTTTTTATAACCAAATCCATTCACCCAAATACACATCACTGTCCCTATTTCTGCAAATTTTAAAACCTAACCCTAAATTCTTAACCAAAATCAGTTAGGCTAATTTGATCAAGTTTTATTGCAATTAACCTTAGGGGAAATCAATCGACACACATACAAATCATAATCCCCAATGCAATTTATACTATATTCAATCAAATCCATACGAACCCTAGTTTTGATAATCCGACATATGCAAAAGGAAATAATTAGAAGGTTGTACCTTGTTCAGTGGATAATAGAGAGACTAACGGATTGATTAAATCAACAAGGAAACTCTTGAATCGATTTGGGATACTAGTGTATGTTTTATGACTGTGTGTAAAATATTACGGTAAAAAGAAACACAGCGCATCGCTGGGTATTTATAATATCAAAGTGATAAGTCGTATCACATTTTAAGCATACACCGTATATAACGAAATTAATGTTGATTGGTCAATAGTTCAAGATACGGCGCAACAATTAGATTAATACGCCGTATCGAGGTCCTTTTAATATTTAAAAAGTGATAAACAAAATTTTAAAGAAAGACGTACCTTAGCATCAACAACCATTTTCCTTATACATCAGCTTAGGGTCAAATGGAATGCCATATGGCATGTATAGATTTTTTAATATATCATTGGGCATATCCATCTTAAGATACCATAGAACATTGATCCATCACTAATTTTTTTTGAATAAATATGTGAAGGAAATTTGCGTTTTAGAATAAAGACTTTTTTTGAATTAAAAAAATTGAAATCATGATTCGTGGTAATAAGTGTTGATTTACATGGAACAATGTCTAAAAAACATTTAATATCAAGGATAGCAAAATCACAACCGTCATTATTATTGCTTCCTGAATTTTTAAGAATGAGGATTTCATAAGAAAACAGGTCTAAGTCAGTGTTCATGACATTAATTTTTTCCTTTTGAGAGAAGCGTTTTTAAAAGCTTTCTTTTCAGACATGTCCATGCAAATTTCAGTTTGAGGTGGAGATGATGAATCATATGTATCTTTAATAACCGAGGAGTCAGGTTGAGAATCCGACCTTAAACTTAACGCATCATCAATAACAATAGTTGGGAATTTAGTTTCAAAGAATCGAAGACAATCAATGTTACCATCACTAAATTGTCTCCTTATCTTACCATACTTTGCAGTTTCCCAATTGAAAACTTGACCGTATCTTTGAGATTTCCTTCAAGATTCAGAATATATTTTTCCACGGTAATATCAGGTTTGTGCATTATTCTGAAATAAGATCTTCTTGTGCAATAGAAGGGCTGAAATAACACAGCAAATCTCAAACGAAAACCTAAAGAGCAAACACACAAAACAAACGAATGCAAGAAAAACATGCAGAAAAACAAAAATACACAAGCAATACATATATATAACAAAATTTGTCAAGTAAAAATAAATCTAATTTTAAAAACCTAAATTAAAATACTAACAAATACGTAAGTATCAAACAATTCACTCCCCAGTAGCGGCGCCAAAAACTTGATGTGTTTCGTTGTGTATAGGTAATTATTGTTATCAAGTTTTAATATTTATTTTGTGCCTAATTTACCTATAACAAACACTAACGGGCAGTTATCTGGTCGATGGTAGGTTAGTTGGTAAGTAGGGTGTCGATCACTAAGAGTGGAACGCTAACACTTAAATATCTATCGGTATTTTAATCCTAAAGTTAGTCTAATTAAACCTAATCTAACACAAGGGGGGGTTTCAGCCTCTGAGATTGGCACGCTATGTAGATTAACTAAAAACTGGTTAAATAAAAGTGAAGATAACAAGACACACACATACACAGATAGAAAACAGATAGCAATAAGAGGTCAAGCCGATAGTAAGGAAGATATGCTCGCTAATAGTTTAGTTATATATGATGAGTACTAAATAGGCACTTTCTCTTTGAATGCTTATTATGTAGGGCTGAGCAATCCCGACAGACGACCGACCGACGCCCGACTTCGACCGACAATGACTAACACAAACCGACCTTAACTCAGGTCGGGACTCGGTTTGGGTTATCAGCCTTGTCGGGACCTCGGGTCAGGTCGAGATTCGGGATTACCCAGGATAACACAAAGAAACACATACAAATCGGTTTGTTTCGGGACTCGGGTCAAGATTCGGGATTACCCGAACTAGAATCGGGTCGGGATTCAGTTCGAATTTTCGACCTTGTCGGTTTCGGGTTGGGTCGGGATCGGGTCAGTTTCGGCCCGATGCTCAGCCCTATTATTATGAAGTGTGCTAAACTACCTACATCTCCTGTAAAAGTCCTGTCACGACTAATTGGAAATCCATGTTAATCTTTCTTTAATGATACTTAGATAAACTATTTATCCCATTAAGGCTTACATTAACTATGCAAAGATGTTAATGAATTAATTGTGCGAGCCGAGTCGAAAAGGAATGATAATCAAGAGGTATCAATGCTTACACACAAGCAATAAAGCCATGTAAAACATCATATAATCATTAATGTTGGTAGTATGTTTAATGCGAATCTAATGAAAGAAAGATCACGCTAACGAAACAATTAAAGAGTATTAATACAATTAAGCGAATCTCCCTATTTAATTACACACTTTCAACGCCTTCTTATGCTTCTGAATTCATTCTTCTGGTTGTGTCTTGTGGTGCTTGGTCTTCTGATTTCATATGGTATATTGTTCTTTTGTTGAATAAAAGCTGATAAGGATTTAAAACATACGTTTTTAGGGGGTCATTTAAGCCCTAAATCGACACATTTTATATCCGTTACTACTTAAAATAGTTCATTTTCACATTTTAGGTCTTTTGGAAGCAAAATGTTGGAATGAAGCACATTTGGATGAAAAGGAGCGAAAACATGAAGAAAATGGCAAAGTCAAGATCGAAGGCACTCCAGCATACCTGATATAACAACCGCAAATTTTCAGGTCATTACTCAACCTTAAGCTCAAAATAATTAATTTTCTAAGATTATATGTTTACGTTAATGCGATTTCAAATTTTGGCTCACACGTCACGTTCCGGCACAACCAAGACCTAATAAACGTTTTAATAGGTTTTATTTAAATTTTGTGAAATGATAGTCGTGTTTACACTCGTTTTTCATGGAAATTTTATTTTAAAAACAATGGTTTTAATCCCGGTTCCAAAACCGATCATTACCGAGCCTTATCCGGTCCCACACTTTATTATATAAAAGTTTAGCTAAAGCACAAAACACCCCCTTGTAATTTTATCACAGTCGCCCCCTTATTTCACAATTTGGCAAGTTTAGTCCTTCATGGGATATAAAAGAAAATTTTTAGGGTGTTCCCTCACATATCACTCACACCTCACAGGAAATCCATTTTCCGGCGCCGCTTCCACTTTTCGGCCAAATTCCGGCGACACATTTTTATTATCCAAATCGTAGATCACGGTAAGAAGGGTACTTCTGGAGCGTTTGGGGACAAAAGGAGTACGTTAGGGTCGTTTATGAAGAATACCGCCATTAACCACCATCGCTTTCTCTTTTTTTCTTTCGTTTGGTAAGCCACGCACCACCCTTCTTTGGTTTTTCTTTTTATTATACAGCCGCGCCTAGTGGCGCTGTGCTTATAAGTCTTAACCCACGAGACTGCTAACCCAATGGGGGTGCGTTTAGTTCTGGTTAAACTTTCATCATTGGTCATCGGGTTGAAATGGGTATTTAGTGGCGTTATGTTAGTTGTGATAATTAGACTATAAAACCATTAGGGTCGTATTGATTCAATGGTGTACTTGATATGAAAACGACACAACGGAGTGTGCTCGTGATGTGTACCACGACACTTAACGTGTCGTGGGGACTTAGGTTAACATTGGAATATTATTTGTTGTGTGGGTTGGTTGAGTTGGTTATGACCTTGGGCTTATAAGCCGATGTCGCATAGTAGGAGTGTGTAAACTTTTGGGCCTAAAGCCCAATAACGTGTGATAATTATGTCGTTAATCATTTCATCTAACGCTTACTAACTTAATTTATATTGTTTCGTGTTTTGTCGATAGCGTTTCGGTTGCTATTTGGGAATACTGGGTCATCGATCTGGATTTTGAAACATTTATTGCTATCACCTAAGCTTGTCTAATATGGATGCTCGTTATTGGATTTATGATATTAGCCGAAGGACTTATGGATGATTTTGGAAACATAATAGTCGATAAACCCGACACTAATGTATACGCGAATGAAAACGACGAATTAATAATAAAACTTGTAAAAAAAATATAATAAAACTTGTAAAAATTAAATAAAACTTGTATAAATTGTATCAAATTAGTGAAAAGTAATAAATAGAACTTTTTATTTAAAAGTCGTAACGACTTGGAAATGTTTCATATACGGACGCATCATGTCCAAATTTTCATAAAAACCATTTTTACAACTTAAATCATTACAATTTGTAAACGTTATAAACTTTTCTAGTTTCTCAATTATTAACATGATACATCTTTCATTAAATTAAATGTATAATTCTTTCTAAAACCTCAACGTTTCACAAACTATTTGGGTTATGGGGTAAAACACCAAAACATGTTATCGACGGGTCCTTTCGTTGTCTTTTATTCTTTCCTATTTGTTATTCCTTCTTGTCGTCCTTTCGTTACTCCTTGAGTTCATTATTTCGGTGCGAGTTATTTTGAGTCTATTTGTTTTCCTAAAAACCACACGAGCTTCGATACTAGACTTTTTACAAATAACTATTCGAGTCATCCACAAAAACTAAAATACGTTAACTATTGTACATTATACTATTTTGGATATATTCTGAAACAAACAATGATTATTAGGTTGTGCCGATCGTGTACCGTTGTGCCTTGCTTCTTGACACTATTTACATTGCCTAAGTTACTATTCATTGCTATCTGCTGAGGTGAGTTTTCGTAGCCCCTTATTCACTATATTTTCCCTGGGGGAAATGGTACTCAATGCTTTTCAAATGTTTTTATGATGTGACTTACTTTTACATGATTTTTGGACATATATGTGTGATGATGCGATTACGTGCTATGAAACATTTTGCCATGTTGACTTCTTGACTGCGCAACTGTTAACTCTCTGCGGAGAGCCCACTTGATGATAGATCTATCGGGGTAGCTCCCCACACATATTGGTTACATGTATGATACGCACTATAAGTTCAGTTGGCGCGATACTATTACTGTTTTCATATACATGCTTGTAATTTGTTATCATTCACACTATTGTCCTACTTTACATTATTCATAGCTTAACGGTTTACTTTCAAACCTACGAGCTCACCAACTTTATGTTGACATTTTCGAGTATCCATTTTCAGGTGCTAAAACCGATGTTGCTTAGAAGGTTGAGTATTGGCCTAGCTTTGCGAGACCTAGACAAGACCCTCCCGGGTTGTATCCTGTGGGGTTGGTTATGTGACTTTTCCTTATGAATGTAGTTTGACTTAAGACGTATATTTGGATTTCTGGTTTATGTACTTATCCCGGTTGTGGGAGTTTTGCGACTATGAATTATCGTATGTTATGCAATTTTTTTTTGGGTAAAGGGGAGTAATCCTGCACCCTGGTAAATATATTAACCAAAAGAACGTTTAAGTACAATGGATATGAGTGAAATCCCATATCTCAGCCCGTTACATAGGCATAAAGCTTACATAACAGGATACTACCTATTTTCAAACAAGAAAACAAACAAGCAAACCACTACTCAAATGATAACATAGGACTTAACAAAAACAAAATTACTTCCTAGGTCCTTGAAGCTCGGTGCCATACATGGCATTAAAGGCATCCAAATTCCCCGGAAGATCAGAAACCTGCTTCGCATAGTCATCATAGTCATAGTCATCATATTCATCTTCATACTCTTGGCCACCTCCGAATAGATTAGCAGACTCATCAAATGGGTTAGCAATCACCTCATCTTCAGAATCAGACACCACGATATGTCCCACTTTAGAAAAAGGGTTAACTCTCTTAGTAGAAGAGGCGGGCGGAATAGAAGAATCACTAGTTGTAGGAGCCACATCCGACTCCCTCTCTTTCAAATCACTCACAGGGGGTTCTTGTGATGCATTACTTGTCTTAGTAGACTTATCTTCATTAGCTTCCATTGTACGACCAGAATCCACATCCTTGTTGGTGTCATTAGGAGGAGTACCAAAAACATCCGTAGATTCCATATTAAGAGCATCAAACTGGTTAGATGTAGAGATCTTAGTTCCACTTGAACTAGCCACATCAGAAGCATTCTTCTTAGTGACTTCCACTTTCTTCGGTTCAGGAGGAGCCTTTTTGGGTTGATATTGAAACTGCTTACCCACAACAGGTTTAGTAAACCCTCCTTTACCCGGAATAGTAGCACCACCTTGCTTTCCCTTCTTTTTATTATTGACCGTCTTGAATCCATCATTAACAGTAGGCTGAGCAGTAGGTTCAACAACTTTCGGACATTCTATAAGAGTATGACCAAAAATCTTACATTTATGACAATGAGGTGGTTTCCACTCGTATTCAACCCGTATCTTCTCAATAGTCAAACCCGATCCATCAAGTAACGGTATCTCAACAGTAATGTTGTCCCTAAGCACCTCATCCGACTTCACTTCAATCATGCATCTTGCAAAACTACTACGGCCCCACGAGTCCTTGCACATTTGGCTAGTAAAGGCATCTAACCTTTTAGGCGTGCCTATCAATGTGGCAAGGAGACTAAGGCCATCATCAGAAAACATAGCCAGAGGAACATCATGGAATTTAACCCACACCGGGATGTTGGTCAAATCCTCCTTAAGTAAGTTGGTGTTCAAGGTCCATGGTTTAAGAATAATAGGAACATTTCTAATCAACCACGGACCGTTTTCAAGCACATCATCAACACCTTTCTTCGAATTGAACTTAAAGAAGAAGAACCCCTTCGCATTCATCATTACCTTTTGAATACCAAACTTAGCCCACACATTGCGTACAAAGTAATCAACAACAGGAAAGGCAAGGCGTTGACCAAGGAAATACCCATACAAAGTATTCTCAAACCTAGTGTTCACCTCTTCAACCACTTTCATCGGGACAGAAAGATCCACACCATAAGCGTTCGTACTACACTTCAACCTACGAAAGTTTGATGTGTATTTCTTTGGTTCAGTAGATGTAACACCAGCATACGATGAAGAAGGTTGTTTCAAAACACCAACCTTCTCAATACCTACAGCCCCATGTGCATTCGTATTAGCATTAGAAGCCATAGGACCACTCTTATCTTGAGGAGATTGTGAATAATAACCAATAGCAGTAAGCATCTCCTCAAACTCCTTCTGCGACTGCGGCACCTTAAGTTGCTCAAATGGATGAGCCCCAGTAGAAGTAGTAGTATCCACTGTCACAGCTGGTTTTAATGGTTGCCCATCGTCACCCACAAGAACCAGTTTTCCTTCAAAGATTTGTTTTTCAATAGCACGGATTTTCAATAAAGTATCATGTCCCTCAGGCGAGGCATGACTAGGTGCGTCATGGCTAGGGCTAGAAACAAGTGAAACCGGCTCCACTTGTCCATCAGAACGAGAATCAGATGCATTACCAGTCAGCTCATCATTCCTACTATTAGGGTTCATTGTCGATTGGAGAATCGACTCACCAGGACTAACAGCAGGCTCATCATTGTTAAAATCATCAACCTTGTCCATAACCACAAACAAGAAAGTAAATCTACCCTAAAAAACGAAAACCAGAAAGTAGTAGCCGAAACCTTAATAAAACGAAACACCAAAAGAACAAGAAGATCCACGTCAATCTTCAGTCATGATAACCTTAGTAACACTAAGGCATGATTAAAGCACAAGATACTAACCAACGTCAATCATTATAACAGGTTCGGTAATTAATAACGATAGTAAGATCCAACAGAAGCAGCGATTGGAAGAGTAAACCCTAAAAAACAATAGATCGACCCCTAAAAACAAGACTTATTCGCTTAAATCAGAACCAATTAACACCCCACGTATGGTTTGTTAAGTAGAACAGATTAAGGTCAAAGTAATTGAGAATAGGAATAGAACGTATGGATTGTTAGGGTTATATGTGATCGGAGATCGCCAGGAGTTAGATCGCCAGAGGGAATAGTTTGTCGCGTATGTTATGCAATTTTTGTATTTCTCTATGTAGACGCCTTGTGTTCTTGATCATGAAGTCATGCCCTGTAAATGCCTTTTCACTGCGCCATTTTGGGGTGTGACACCTGACGGCGTCCCAACCAAAGGGCGACGTCGTCCCTCTATAGAAGACTTGATCAAAATCGCACGCGATGGCTCAGCAGCTAAATTCTGGAAGGCGTCACTCACAAATTTTACACCAGACGCCCAAGATCCAATACTCAGACGACGTCCTGCATGAAGACTGACGGCGTCACACATCTCGACTGACGCCGTCCCAATGATGACTTGGCCTAAATGAAACCCTAATGACGGAACCTGACGGCATCACTAGCAAAAGGTGACGCCGTCGCGATTGTAAATCAATATATAGAATTCGATTTTTCTGTATTTTAAGAGGTAGAAATTTGGAGAGCAAACACTAACTCAGTTGTAGTCCGACTTGGACAGTAGTCTAGTGTCCCATACCCTACTTTACATGACAAGATAAGTTTGTTTATCCAATTTATCATTATGTCTACCCCATGTTGTAACACCCCAAACCGACAAGGGTCCGAATGTCACATTATGGAGTCATATCAGAACATACTTGTTGATCCCAGTTGAGCAAACGATCTAATATAGAAACTGACTTAGAATAAAAGCTTATTAAGTATTACGCGGAATTTAACACTTAATCTTAAGAAGAAGAACAGTAAACACTCAACACCTCAATATTATTTATTAATATGAATACTCTTACAGTATTAGGGTTTTGCAACCTTGAAGTGTATCGACCTTAGATATAAAACATACGTATATCTAACCTAACCTAGGACCTCCTTTTATAGGCTAAGGAGTCCTATACATTATACAATACGTAACCTACAAGATAAATATCTTTTCCATATTTATCTAATACAATAAACTAAACCGACTATACAATACTAGCAGTGGTTACATATCAATATCAGTGGTTACACAATACTACTAGCCGCGGTTTGTCATCATCCGTGGTTACAATCTTCTGTCCGTGGTTATATCAAACCTGTCCGTGGTTCCAGTACTTAGAGTAATTCTTGATCCAAGGAACCTAAAACCCAACAATCCTCCCCTAAACTTGATACATTCCATCATAATTCTCAAGTTTCCTTTAAGCTCAAAACATCTGAATTGGAGGATGTAGCCAAACACTTACTAGCCTTAAGAATGTTCTCATACTTCAGCAACAAATTGTAAGCTTGACCATCATAGGGAAGTAACATCTTGATACAACCAGGCTTCAACATCTGAGCAATAATTCCTGGATGCTTATTCTGTTGAGTATAATCACCTTCTACAAGCATATGAATAACCTTTCCAGAAATAGTTAAAACATGAACTCCACAAGTTTGATATAAAAACCATCTAGTAACTTGACCATTGTAGAGTCCCTGCCATTCAGGTTCATCATGAGTAGATTCAAATAGAATCTTCAAATGATGATAAACCAGTCTCTCATGATAATCATTTGGATGTACTTCACCAAACTTATTCTTGTAAAGTATCCAAAGATTCATCAAATCATCTCTATCAAAATACTGAAGCATCTGTGAAAATTTATTATACTCAGAAACTTCATTGTTGAGTCTTTGAATTTTCCAAACTCCTTCACTTCCAATTTTAAGCTTAAACTCATAAGAAATGATTTGATTTTCATCTTCAACAACTTTCAATCTTTTAGAATCAGATGTCTCCTGAACCTCAGATTTTCTCTTTCTTTTACTTTGAATCCACTCTTCATCCTTTTTAATCCACTCTTCTTCTTTTTTAGAATTCATTGGACAGTAATCATCATTATTAATTCTCATACATCTCTCATAAATCTCCAAAATTCTTTTAAATGAACATTTACTAAGATTATCAGAAACATGAATGCCTGAATTCTTAATAATTTTCATCAATACATTCCTCATCTGAGCAATTGAAGGAGGTTTCTTTCTTACAACTTGCTTCCTATTTTTACCGACCTTCCTTGCCCATTCACCCAAAAGTCTAGCTTTTTCCTCATCATCCAACAAATCCCATTCTTGTGCAGTATATTCATCATTTATTTGTTGAGAAGCTTCAAGATAGTTTTGTGATTCATACCCTGTAGCTAACCATCTCTTACTAGCTTCCTCTTCATCTTGCTTCCTTTTCTCTAAAGCTGCTTGATCATCAGCTACAATACTTTTTGCCTACTCTGCATCATAAGCTTCTTGTTCTGCTTTACTTTTAAATTTCAGTTCTGGTACAGCAACCTCTTTACCTTTCCCAACATCAGATTGAACCACTTTCTTCTTCAAAGGTTCACCAATAACTAAACTTTTAACTCTAGGTTTGATTGCAGTAGACTGAACAGATAGAACAGGTGCAATGGCAGGTGTAGAAATAGATAAGGTTTTGCTTAGATTTATCAAGGTACTTGCAGCTTCTTTTTCAACTTCTTTAGACTTAGGTGGTGATACAGAGAGAGTTGTGACAATAGTGGAAGTGGTTATAATAGCAGTGGGTATGATAGTAGTGGGTATGATTGTAGTGGGTATAATTTTCATATCTGAAACTGCAACACTGATGTCAAGAGTACTAACCATGGTTTCAGACATACCATCAGTGTTTGTGTCCTTCACTACATCTTCTACAACATTCTTCAAATTTTCAAGAACTGCCTCATTCCCATCTTTATCAGATACCAAAAATTCATTATCTCCACTATCAACATCTTCATCCATAGGTACATCAACAGATACATCACCAGCCTCCCCTGAATTCATGCCTTCACTCCTCCTCTGTTTGGATACATCTTCCACATTCATAGCTGGAGAGGAGTCCACCTTCTTTTTCTTTCTTCTAATAGCTTTCAAAACAGCAACCCCAGGTCTTCTTACTTTCTCCAAAACCAACACTTTGTGCTTCAATCTCCTAATATCCTTACCCTGAAACACAGCCAACTCCTGTAGACCTGAAATTGTAGCCTCCATTTTAGCACATTTAACCGTCAATTCATTAAAACGTTCAAGAATATCCTCCCCACTTCGACCTGTGTTAACTGGTCCGAGAGGTGGTTCATTGGAAAAGTCATCATGTACCAGCTTAGGATCCGTCAATTCATGTTCATGTTCCAAACTATCCTCATCACTTCGAGCTGTGTTAACTGCCTCGAGAGGTGAATCCTTGGATATAGTAAACATAGCATCAGACCTTGCCTGATCATCTAAGCACCTTGTAGCAGCCAGTTGGCTAGGGATTCCTCCACCTGTGTTAAGTTCGAAGGAACTCTCCACATTAGGAGTTGCCAATGGTTGGGTCTTATTTATGTTTCCACTATCCTGACCAGCATCTAAGCATGAATCAGTAGTGGAAGCCCTTCTAATCATGTCACCTCCACTCCATGTGACAGCCTCATGAACAACACCACTAACACTAGCCTGAGGAAGCTTAGTGCCCTTTTGTCTCCTAGTCCATACAATAGGTGTAACAGTGATTTGGGTTTGACTAGAAGTAGGTTGAGTTGCACTAACAGTGGTTGCTATGGTACTGTCAGTGTGTTGAGGTGTACTATCAGTGGGTTCAGTGACAAGAGGTTGAGACTCAAGACCTTCATCAAACTCAAAATAAGTAGGCAAAGTAAGCATGTGAGGAAATAAAGGAACATCTCTAATTTGTACATGCTGTGGCTGATTCCTCATATGTGCAAAAACCTTAGGAAGCATGTGATGAACTTCATACTCCCTAGTATGCTCAACAGGGTCCTCTATTTGATGTTCCACAATCAGTTGAACAAACCTAGGATACAAATAGTATTTACCCTTCTTCCTAATGTTTTGAACTAGCCCCTCATATATCATCCTAGACCAATTAAACTTCCTTCCATCAGACAAACAAATAATAGCAGTAGCAATTTTTGAAGGAAAGTCATTAAACCCAATTTTTCTTATCACACATTTGAGAAACACTGAATAGATTATACTTAAGTCCCTGTACCAGATAGACTTTTTCAAAGTCTAAATTTCCTGTTCTGATTGTGCCTCTGCCAAGTATCTTTCCTCCTTTTGGATCATTGCCAAATGCCACATATCCTCCATCAAAATCTTCAAAATCTTCCAGGTTGCTTCCATCCCAAGTCATGTGCCCAGAGCAACCACTATCAAAAACTCCTTTATCTTTTAGCTCGGTTTGTAGATTGCCCTACACATGAAATTAAACAAATTAGTTCCTTTTGTGGACCCAAGCCAATACTGACTTGGGTCTGCCCTGTGTATCAAAATATTCAAATTTCTTTAGGTCCATTGATGCACAGTTGACATGTTGTAAAACCTTGGTCTTAGGCTTCCATTGCCAACTAGCTGAGGCCTTAACAGCATAAAAATGATTTCCAACCACTGTATCAGTTATCACCTTTGGAATTTTTAAAACTTCTTTTGAATCAGTGGTGATATTTTGCTTAACAGTGGTTTGATTCTGCTTAGCCGTGTTTACGTTTTGCTTAGCAGTGGTTGGAACCCATTTAGGTGCAACAGTGACTATAGATTTTGTATTCCCATTCCTCATCAACACTGCTCTTGGAACCATGTTTTTGTTTGAATGAGGGTTTGTATTCTTTGAAAAGTTTTGATGATTTACCCTCTTCCAATGATTCCATACTTGTGGTCTGTTTTTATTACAATTTCTCTGTAAGTGCTCAAAACTACCACATACATAACAAGCCTTTTTAACACATTGAAACTCATCTCCTAACCTGTTAGAAATTAGACCATTAAAGTTTCTCTGGTTTCCCCTAGGTATGTATTTTTTCATTTGTTCCCTAGGCACTTCCTTGTACTCAACTACTCTCTTAGCAATTTGAGCTCCAAATCTAGGTACAAAGTTGACTTGCTGAGAATCAACTTTCTTAACTTTTTCTATCTCTTCAGACTTAGTTGATTCAGTTCTATCTTCCTCAGAATCTGATTCCCAATCTTCAATTATGGGAGCATCAGATGACTTATCAGAACTTATCTTAGGTGTTTCAGTCTTACTTATTCCTTCTACAGGTTTGTTAAAACTGAATTCACTACTAAATGACAGTTCTTTAGCAGGTGGTGCATGTTGCATAAGAGTGGGTGGTGGCATATTATTGTATCCTATCCCAGAACCCTTTTTCATTAAATGACTCTCAATAGATTTATGAACCAGATCAGAAGCAAATTTTGTTTTAGCTACCCTAACAACATGTTTTTCTTTTTCTTCTAGGGCCTTTTGTTTTACACTCTCTGCCTCTGCTAGTTTATCTTTAAGCATTTTAATCTCTCTATTCTTAAGATCAATTTCACCACCTAGTATATTGATCTTATCTACATACTCAAACTCACATTTAATACAGTATTTAAGCTTCTCTTCCACACTCTCTAGACCAACTCTATAACCTAAGTTGTCCATTGTCAGTCTGTCTACTTCTTTCCTCATACTCTCAGTGATAGCTTTTTGAGACTAAGTTATCATGACATGATTTAAAAGAACAAGTAGAATCAGTAGATACCTCAGAATCTGAACCAGAAGATGAAGCATAGGCCATTAGAGCAAAGTTATGCTCTTTTGAAGCTTCACTAGCAAGAAAAGCTGCATTGGGACCTTCTTCAATCTGATCACTCCAGTCATAATCACCAATCCCATCCTGAGTAACCAAATCTGAAGAAGCAGTAGGCTCTTCTGTAGTCTTCTTAATGCCTTCAATTCTTTTAGGAGCTCGACATTCCCTAGCAAAGTGCCCTTTCTTCTTGCAGTTAAAGCACTCCATCTTGCTTTTGTCGAACCCAACTCTCCTTTGACCATCATACTTAACTTGTCTTCCAGTCCTCCTCAGAAACTTCCTTGCTTGGAGGGTCAACATTGCCATTTGCCATTGAAGATTAATCTCTTCAAGATCATAAGGATCAATTTGATCCAGATCTTGATTCAACAAAGTAACATTGGTAGTTAAATCAGCCAGAAAAGCACAGATTGCACCATCACTAACATTATCACTAACAGTGGTATTGTTTTCAATAGCCGTGGTTATACCATAGGCAGGAGTGGATACATCTTGTGGGCTCTTGTGATTTGTGGATACAAAAGCAATGTTTTGATTAGTAGAAGATATATTAGCAAAGTTATTCTCAGACTCATAAACCTTCAAGTTGTTGAAGAGATTGTCCAGAGTCATCTTATCAAAGTCCACCTTATTTCTCCAAACAATAGTATGAATAGCCCAATCGGATGATAAACTCCTAATGAACTTCAAATTAATATCTTCTTGAAGAACCTTGTAATCCACAGACTTCAGTTGGCTGATAAGTTTTTGAAGTCTATTATATGTGCCATCAATCTTTTCTCCACTAAGAGCAGTGAAGGTTTCAAATTGATGCTTGAGCATATTCATCCTTGACTTCTTAGTAGCTTCATTACCAGCAAACCTTATTTCAAGAGCATCCAATAAATCTTTAGCAGACTCATATTGTTTAAAGTCCAAAGCATAGTCATTGGGTATTCCCATGGAGAGAATACTGTGAGCTTTGATCTCCATCTTCCTTTTTGCTTTATCAATTTCACTAACAATAGCTATCTCTAGACCATCCTCACCCTTCTTAGGAAGAGTGCCTCCCTTTTCAACGACATCCCAGAGAGCATAATCAATCATACGAATGTATTGCCTCATTCGCATTCTCCAGATTTGATACTCACCATGCTTGAGCATGGGTACCTTTGAAGCAGTCACCATGTGAGTTTCGTAAGACATCTTTACTTACTTGAATAAAGCTTAACAGAACTTCTTCTTGATTACAGTTTCTAGATCACAACCTCTGATACCACTTGTTGATCCCAGTTGAGCAAACGATCTAATATAGAAACTGACTTAGAATAAAAGCTTATTAAGTATTACGCGGAATTTAACACTTAATCTTAAGAAGAAGAACAGTAAACACTCAACACCTCAATATTATTTATTAATACGAATACTCATACAGTATTAGGGTTTTGCAACCTTGAAGTGTATCGACCTTAGATATAAAACATACGTATATCTAACCTAACCTAGGACCTCCTTTTATAGGCTAAGGAGTCCTATACATTATACAATACGTAACCTACAAGATAAATATCTTTTCCATATTTATCTAATACAATAAAATAAACCGACTATACAATACTAGCAGTGGTTACATATCAATATCAGTGGTTACACAATACTACTAGCCGCGGTTTGTCATCATCCGTGGTTACAATCTTCTGTCCGTGGTTATATCAAACCTGTCCGTGGTTCCAGTACTTAGAGTAATTCTTGATCCAAGGAACCTAAAACCCAACAATACTAATAAAAATTGCAAGCGGAAGTCTTGTAAAATAAAATACCAAGTCATATAAACGAATGACTTACAAGGAAAAATACTAAATCCATTGAGTAAAAAGATAATATCAAAACAATGATCTTCAAAAAGAGTCCAAATAGATAGGGAAACTAGGGTCGGTTCACTCAAATACTCCTACTCTCAGCCCATCAAGCCCAGCATCCTACTAGGTACCTGTCGCATGGAAAATAAAGTGCGGCTGAGCTTAAAAAGCCCAGTGAACAGATATGACAAAATAAAAACTAAACAAAATAAATATCTGAATGGAATCAAAGGAAACTGATGTCAAGGTCATAGCAATGAACAAAATGAGTAAATGAGGAACCTGCAGAACACAATACTAACAAATAACAGGAAGAAAAACAATCGAAGGAGACCAAAACAAAGCAGCGCATCAGCGAATAGATATAAGCATATATAAATAACCAAACATACAGATACCGAACATAAACAACTAGGGGTTGATAAACAGTATCATAAACAAAAAAAGTAACCAAACAGTGTACAAGCATAGCAGTCAGCGTATCAACTAAACCTAAATATGGCAACATAAATAAATCAGATAATCAGAATACATATAAGCCAAGCTAAATTCTATAAGCAGGCGAAAGCAACTAAATTGAATGTAAGCATAGCAATCACACAAATCAGATAACCCACAGTTAAGAAACAAAACAAGTATCAGAACTAGCGAAAATACTAACAGCAATATAAGCATGATAGTCACATGTATCCGGTAGGAATACCAAACGAACATCATAATTGAATGAATTAACTAAACAAGAATATTGTATGGCAAACTAAACAAGTCAACTAGACGGATAACATAAGTTGAACCATATCCCTTCATCAACCAGTAGCATGAACATAAGTATAAACACGGTAGATCAGCAAGTCAGGTAAACATCACTTACTAAGCCAAAACAATATCGTAAGCAACGGAAAAATAGCAACTAAAAGTACAAGAATGGTAGTCACAAATAGCAAATAGGAATACGAAAAGATAATCATAGCCCACAAAATAACTAAACGAGGTATAACATGGTAAACAGATGAGTCAAATAATTACAAACTAGCATGGCAAATGGGTGAATCAATTAGTCACATAATAGCATGGTAAACGATTAGTCATATATTAATCATATGATAGCAGGGTAAACAGGTGAAGTGGTAATCTGAAGTATAAGCTTGGTAGTCAAACAAAATGGAATGAGAGTATGGCAAATCAATGAAATGGAGTATAGTATGGTAGTCGATTGAATCACATAAGGATAATGAATGAATGAGTAATCGACGGAAAATTAAAAACGAGAAATATAGAATATGGTGCATTGTGGAATAACATGAGGCATAACAAAGATGAAAGGTCATGAAAGGAAAATATCAATAATCTACCACGAGCCCGAAACAAACATATCATAACATAAGTAACCAATGGAGTAGCTAACTCCCAAAATATGAAAGACGTGTATTGCACACAACATCAATCACCAAAATAAATGAATCATGTTTTATCATATCATATACGGAACAAATCTAGGATGCATGCATACACCCCTGCATAAATATTAGTGGCCAAACATATATAATAATCTTGAGCTCATAATATATATAACAGAAAGGGACGGGATGGTTCATCACTCGACCACCCTGGAGTCATGCCATTGGTGCATCAATGACATGGCCATGTTATCTTCATGGCTAGGGAAAATGGCTCAGGTATTAAACTGTAGGGTCAAAAGGTAAGGTCAAAGTTTGGCAATCGTCTAAGTCATCAGAATAGCATAATCAAGGGTTCATAATAAAAGGTTCATAGCAAAGGTTCATAGTAAAGGTTCAATTCAAAGGTTCACATAAAATAGTTCAAGGTTCATAATCAAGATAGCTAAAGATCAAAAGATGTGTAAGAGGTCATGAGAAACCTTAAGAGAAAGGTCAGAGTATTTGTACCTTAACGCCAATGAAAGGAAAGCAAACGAATGAATGAACACAAGGAAACAATGCCACGTCTTCTTCAACGAATCTACACGGATCACGTTTCGTATATCATTTATATATTCATATCGTAAGTTATTCTTAGATTTATTGGCCATATATGCTTGTATTTTATATTAGGTTTTAAACCTCAATTCCGGACCAGTATTGGACGAATTTTCATGACTATTAACTGAACTCAAATAAATTTAGGAAAACAGAGACTCCAAAAGTTTGAACTTGACATACTCATTTACACAACTCTAAAAATTCAACTAAAATTCCTAGGGGTCACACATATCCTAGATATCAAAACTGGAGAAGGAGAGGTCAAAAATCCTTATGGTTTGTTCTAGAGAAATTAATAACTACAGCACAAAATTCAGATCAGCTTTCATAGATTTGACACTTAAACTTGGAAAAATATAAAAATCATAGCTAAAGGTCTCCAATTGCAACAAGGCTTACATATTAAGAATGTACACAAAAAGAACTCACATTAAGGTTAAATAATCACTCAAAAACATGAAGGAACCAATAAAATACACATGTAGCAATATGACCTAAAATCTGGACAGCCTAACATGCAAAATGACCCACATAGCAAACAAGTCAAAAATCATCAATACACCAAACCATATTGCACCAAACTTCATAGAATTCATATATAAGTCATAATAACACCCAAACAACAGAAGATGAAGCAATTCACTCAAAGCATTACACACAAGATTATTTATGGCATAACAACCTCATCATTTCATATAGAACCAAATTACAAGCCCTAACATGTATCCTTCATAACCATTTAAAACCATTTCATACAAACATGTAAGCAAGCATATAAAGACCATTTTTATGCATTCTAAAATCTTATCCACATCATCATGTTTAATCTTCATCAAATCATATGTTTTCAAGGCATTTTCAAGACAAAAACATGCATGAAATCAATCACATAAAATCATAGATAGGTACATGTTAATAATCTCATGTAAAACTTGTTGAACATGCATGGTATCATCTCATTCCCTAATCATACTTACTAAACTCATATTACATAGCATTCAATCACACATATACCAAACACTCACTTGATTACATGAAATCACCAAAAACCTTAACTTCAAGTAAAAATCCGGTTTTCGGATAATCTAACCCTCACTTTACGAATTTTTTATCCATATCAAGACTTCAATTCAGAGGCTATAATAATTTACACAAGTACCTATATGTATTGTGAGCATACATGAATTTACCTAGAATTATTACCAAGTACAAACATCATTCCAAAAATCATTTATCTAAACATGTCCAGAAAATGAACTCCACAAACACCCCGAAAGTTTACATCTAATAGGCCTATCGAAACAATTCATAAAAATTAACAAAAATTCCAGAAGGTCACACATATGTTAGAAATCACTCCTGTAGAAGGGCATGTCATAGGTATTTATATATTTTACATAAAAAATCGTGGAACCGGGTTGAATTTAAGGTCTCAAAACTCAGCTTTAACACATGATCCCATAAAATTCAAAAACATGACCAATACAACTCCAATTCACTCCAAACCAATTGAAAAACTTAATTAAAACATTAAACTATGTTTTCATGCAAAAAACCAGGAAAAATCCCTTGCGGAACTCGAGCTATAATGCACACATCTTCAGCTTACAAAGCTGTCCCGAACCAAGACCCACCCAAACAAAACCCTAAACGATCTCTTTACCCCGTTTAACCCTAATTCGATTTTTATAGTATTTGAGGGTTCCAAAAACATCTTTTAATCATCCTTTTACATGCTTAGTCATGTTACCATTGTTTCAATTCCGGTTTTCATGTTATTACACATATATTATTCGAATTAAAAAGATAATGAACAAGGGTTTAGGGATACCACAAGAACACCAAAAGAACACCCACGAAAATCACCAATAACCACCAATGCCTTCTTAATTCCTAGCCGATTACCATTCTTCAAGATTAGGGTTTATAGAATTTAATTTGGGGAGGATAATTAGAGCCGTATAATTTTTCTTGGAGAATTGATATTCGGTTCTAAAAGTTTGGAGAAGGCCGAATATTATTGGAATGAGGGGGGGGAGAATAATTGGGGCGTGATTTAGGGATTGATTGGGGGAATAATTAGATTTTTAATTAGGAAAGTCTTAAATTGATATTTAGCCAAAATAATTAAATGAAAATGCCGGGGGGGGGGGGGGGGAAGATGTTAGGTATTCGGATTTTTGCTAATAAACTTGTACAAAATTTCACAAGTAGTGTAACAATAACTTTATTTTAAGTAGTGTAGTTTGATTTTAATTTAGAAAACTTTATAACATAAGGATTTGAAGTATATATAGGAATTAAATTATTTAATTATACATATACTATAAAGTTTAATTATTAATGACTTAGAATAAAATTCAAATTGGACGTAAATTTTATAATCCGAATTTGAGGGTTTTACAACTCTTCCCCTCTAAAAAAAATTCGTTGGCGAAATTAAAGTCGCAGAAGTAAACGGAGACGTATTAGTTTAAGGCAGACGTAGCAATCCATAGTATCGCACAAATCATAACAATTTATGGTCCAAAGAGTACAAAACTTACACGTAACAGATTTAAGTGAGAAACTCGCAAGGAGGTAAAGGATTCCAAACAAATGTGAAAACTGACAAATAACAGGTATGAGCCCTAGTCCATCCAACGTACCAACCTCAAGCATTTTCCAGGACGTCATATGATTCCAATAAGTTCAAATTATATGATCTCGGTATTATCACGTTTATCAGGCGTCAAAATACTTGCATCACATAACAAGTCCTTATTGTCATCATATTCTATCTCGGGTCATGACAAACCACATAATCAACATCACGTCAAACAGATACACATATAGGTGGCAAGTAACATACCAAATAAAACCAAATTCATATACAGGTATCACATAATACATTAACTTACCATTCCACAAAGGAAAAAAATGTCGCTGAGTTGCGCGAGAAGGTTCCTCATGACTTATTACTGTCGATCAAAAATAGCCTCAGGCTCACTAGAATGAGAAGGTTCTGCAAGGTCTAACCTTACTAATACAAATTATATAAACATAATAGATGAAAATCGAGATTTATCAAAGAGATATAAAACACAACGCGAAGTTGTAGTAACACTGAAGAATCAAGCCATAGGACTCCATCATCCAAACGCGCCAAAATCATATGAACCAGATGAATCTTCTCTGCATCTCAACGGTTGGACTGTTGACCACAGTATGCCCGAATCTTGGTAGTTGTTTCTCCGCACGTCTAAAGTACGCCGGTCATAGCTCCTCTGCTCATAAGTCTTCCAAGTGTCCACCAGTTGAATCTTTTCTCCGTCTTTGCGCCTCTGATTGATCCGTCCAGCTCCTTCCAGCAGCATCCTGATGTCTCTAGCAGCATTACAATTGGGTGCGGCTTCTGCTTCACTAACTCAGTTGTAGTCTGACTTGGACAGTAGTCTAGGGTCCCATACCCTATTTTACATCACAAGATAAGTTTGTTTATCCAATTTATCGTTATGTCTACCGCATGTTCAATTGTATGTGTGTATACTTGCTTGTTCAACATGTCTAGCTAAATTATTCTTGTGTCTAGCTAAATAGCAAAAAGCCTTTAGTGCACATTAGGCCATTCGTTGTGTTTATTGCGTGAATTGTAGCTTTAGGATAGTATTGTATTCGGGGAGATGCCATTGCACTTGCCGATCCTGGGTATTCTAGAGGAGAGTTGCAATTCATAGTACTAGGGGATTAGGTACCACCCTACGACTAAACGGAATACAATGCACCAATTAGGATAAAGGAAGTGACAATTGAACCGACCAATAAGAGATAACTAGGGAGTAATAACATCTAAGTGAACACATCTTTAATCATCATACGAGCACATCTACAATTAGCATAATCTATCCGTAGTTAATTAGAAAATTAGTTAACTAGTAAAAGTAGTAAAATCAGTAGAAGTACCACCCCCCAATCGTATACCCTGAGATTTTTACCTTTGCTTTCTAAAAAACCATAAAAAGATTAAAATGAATCTTCCTCAACCTCACCTTCTCGTCATATATCTCTTTCTAGCCTTCCTATTCCCTTAGAGAATGAAATAAATCCCCGAGGCTTACCCAACACTACACTACAACGATTAGGTTCACTGCCTAGAGGGTTGAAAAGCTTGCTCGTAGAAAAGGAGGTTTTCTCGAACCCGAACCATGCACATCAGAAGCAGTCGACCTCTATTTATAGTTTCTTGAAACGAAATCGATACGGTGTATCAATTTACTCAATACGTCGTATTTAGGTAACTTCGCGTGGGCTCTAATATTATTATATTCTGGAATATTTACACACCGTCATAGGATACGACGGATCTTCAATGTACATACGGCGTATCGCTTCTTCGTAATCTTGGAATGTCTTTGGGAAGTCTTCAAGTTGATATGCCATATCTCTTGGATGCCATACAGCGTATCTGTCTAGAATGATATGGTGTATCTACCTTCAGTTCAATAGACTTTTCCAACTTGATCCATTTTGCTCTATTTTACGTCCAAAATAGCTAACTTTCACCAAATGCTTGTTTTCAACTGAGAAATTTAAAAGTAAACGATTAAGTACCAATTTTCATACAAAGTAATATAAAACAAATAATATTCGTAGGATAAATGATGCTAATAATATGTTGTTATTTGATATCATCACTAGTAAAGACCAATATTATTTTTGAAACACAAATCAAATCTAAACCATGATAAGGCTATTGATACCAATTGTAGGAGTCTAAAACACAAGTATCATACACTCGTATTAAGATTTAAAGAGTGAGTTAAGAGAGAGAAAGATTATTAGAGAGAAAGAGGGTGGTTATCTCACTACACCTTTGTTACAGACAACCACACCTTGCAAATGATCTAAACTGGGACTTATATAGCAAGGGCGTGGCATTTGGAAGCTGATTTAAGTTATTGGCTTGGTTATGGGCCTTTGTTGGACTTAATGTTGGATAGTTACCAACATATCCATTTACAAGTATTTTGTCCAACTTATATATAGTCCCAAGCCCATTACATAATAGACTTGCCATTAATGGATCATGATTGACTCTTTTGTGGCTAACAGTTGCACATTTACGTTGTTTGGAATAGTCATTAAATTAACAAAAAATCAAGTCTTTGATAAGTGCCAATCACTAGGCCTTCTTTTACAAACCAATTTGAATAAAAAAAACACGTAACTCCCTTGGGACGACCTGGTCTTACTATAACTAGATTACAAACGAAAGGGTATACTTTCTCGTGTGTTTAGTCAAAAGGTATTACTAGTTTATAAATTTAAAGCTTTATTAACACATTAGTAAGTACTTCTATTTCATATTTCTTCAAGCTTCTTCCATTTTTTGGCCCATTTCTTCGTCTTTCTGCTCCGATGTAACAACCGGAAACTTTACGTTAACTTTTACCTATAAAATTTAACGTTTTATCCTAATCGCGTAAATTTTGAACTTTTACGGGTAACCGGATAGGTTAACCCGCGTACGTCGTCACACGTACATTAAATGTGAACCCGACTCTAGACTATGTTTATTCTACATGTTTTATGCATTTTGATCTATTTTTATGTTTACAAGTGAGTTTTATACTTGTCATGTTCTTTTTATAGTTTACGTCAATTTTATTAGGAACCTGTGTTCACGAACGTGTCTACGACCTAAGATTTTAGTTTAACATCGTTTAAACATCACGATATGCTCAAGTCATTACTAAAAAAATAAAATTATTTATTTTAGAAAACATATAATTTTTTTATAACTGTTGATTTTTATATTACCCTGTTTCACATTTTACGCGTTTTAAGACTTAGCGTTTTAGTTATATCATCAAATAACTAGTTTATACATTATGCTAAACAAAAATGTACCCACTAAACAAAACTAATAAAAAAATTATAAGTTTTCTAAAAAATTTCAAGGTGTGTTAGTTTGGTTTATACACCTTAATAATAAAGATTTAAAACGTACGTTTTTAGGGGGTCATTTAAGCCCTAAACTAATGTATTTATGATCAAATATTGCCTAAATTCGTTCTTTTTCACTTGTTAGGTACTTTGAAAGCGAAAGCTGGAAATCATGCATATTTGGATGAAAAGGGATGAAAATGTAAAGAAAATAACCAAGTCATGAAAAGTCTGGAAAAGGGCATTAGACTGTGTCACAACGCATAAGGTGACACCGTCACTTGCAAATGAAAATACCAAAACTGGCCAGATTTAACTAGAGATGGCTCAGTGAAAAGTTTAAGAAATAACAAGTGATGCCGTCACTTGTTAAGGGAGCTAGAATTCTCTGCTGAAATTATAAAGTGACGGCTTAGAAAAATCAAAGAGCGACGGCGTCAGAGAATCCTGGACGGCGTCTGAAGACATAAAGCAGCCCCATCACAAGGTTGACTTGGAAGAGATGAAACCCTAATGGCAGCGACTTGGCGGCGTCACAATTATAAAGTGACACCGTCACATCTGTATTCCTATATTTAGTTTTATAATTTTCTGCATTTAGAAAATGGTAGTTGGCGGGAGCATCTCATGCTTGTGTACCTTTTGGTACCTGCTATCCTACCCAACAAAGGGCGTATGCACTAGTAAATTACCTGTTACGGACACCAGTCCCATGCTGGGGGTCGAACCCCCGACCTCTCGGTCGAACATGTTATGGGCCATACTTTTACGGTAGTTGGTGGCCAACTGCGCTAGGCAGCTGGTTATTTTCTACATTTAGTGTGCACACTTGGAGAGTAATTGTGGTGTACGAATATTATTAGGTTTTTATTGTAAACGTAGGGTTTTAACACCCTTATTCATTAAGAGACAAGTCTCTTAATTACTTATATCATTATGTTTAATTCTAGCTTAATTATGATTACTTGTTTCATTATCGTTTGTATGTCTAGCTAATTTAATATTGTGTTTGCTTAGATATAATAAAACCTAATTGTTAACTATTGATTGTCGTCTCTTTTTTAAGTGGTTGTTACACGTTTGTCTAGGAAAACTTTCTTCTTCCTTTAGTGTTGTGAGCTTGAACGTCCTAAACAACGTATTCATGTCCTACAGTGCACTAATAGACTTTTCGTTGTGTTTCTTGCGTGAATTGCGGTTGTTGATAATAGGAGATTGGGGGGGAGATAACTTAGGTAACTTGGTGATCCCAGTTTCTTTGAGGAGATCAATACATTCATAGAGTTAGGGCATTTGTCACCTCCCTACGAATAAATAGAATACAACGCGCCAATTAAAAAAGGATGTGACAATTTTTTTTTGGGTAAAAGGTCAAAATAGCAAACAAGGATGTGATAATTCGACTAATCAATATCAGATAACTAGGGAGTAGGGAAATCTTAGTAAACACATTTTTACCTATCATAAGAATATCATTTAATTTACTTGTTATTTAGTTTTGATTATTACTTTTAATTAAATTAATTATTAGTTTTAAGTAGTTGATAATCAAACCCCCAATCCAATATCGAGAATTTACTTGCTTTCATAAAAATATAAAAAGATAAAAAAAAATCATCCCTCACCTTAGACCTATTTGCCATACATCTCGACCTTCCCAAGACTATTCCCCAAGAGAATGATCAATCCCCCATGTCTTACCTATAATACACTATAATGGTTAGGAACACTGCCTAGGAGGATTGTAAAACTTTTTGTGAGGTTTGCAAGAATCCGCTATCAAGTTTTTGGCTAAGCTTCCTAGGTTCGTTTTCTATCTCGTCTACACTTGATTCCTATAAAGTGAGCTTTTATTTTCATTTTATTAGCTTTCTAGTAGTCTATCTTTTTCTTTGTTCCCTTTGTTCATAAAAACTTCTCATTTGACACCATGGTGAATGAGACGCCTTTTCACCAAAACCCAACAAGATCCCGTACTCTTGGTAAATACTCTATACCGAGCCATCAAGGCTATAGGAACACTATTGAGCTTCCACATCAAGCTCAAACTACGGCCCTGCGATCCGACACCATCCGGTTGGTGTAAAATGGATTGCATTCCATGGACTTCGTTCCAAAGATCCAAATCAACATCTCAAGGACTTCCTTAAAATTGTCGATTAAATTAACTTTAATGTTGCTACTCGGGAGACAGCGTAACTGCGTCTCTTCCAATTCTCTCTACGTGATCAAGCTAGCAATTGGCTTGAACATCTACCCGTGGGATCTATTTCTTGTTCGGATGATCTTACTACCCGTTTCCTCGCTCAGTTCTTTCCACCGAGAAGGACTACTAAACTTAGAAATGACATTTTGATGTTCCAACAACATCAAGGTGAAACTCTCTATGAAGCGTGGACTCTATTAAAGGACTTACTCCATAAAGTCCCTCACCATGGCATTGATCTTTGGCTTCAAATCCAAATTTTCTATGATCATGTCAATTTCTCCACAAAGCAAGCCATTGACCGAGTGGCTGGTAGTAAGCTTCGTGAGGTAAATGCGGAAGAATCATGGGATGTTATAGAAGATCTCGCTTATTATGACCATGAATATTGGGAAAGCCCCCGTGAAACTCCTAATAACACTGTTAAAGATATATCTCTACCCCGTGATCCTTCTAGTTTCTCCAAAGAACAACTTTGTGCTCCTAAAAAACAGGTCGATTACCTAATAGAAAGGGAAAAAAAAAGTTACCCAAACCTATCACTCCAATTCCTCAATCATCAGTTAATTCGGTTGCATTGAATCATAATCGGGCACCCACTTCTAAGTCGCCAAGCTAGAAAAATAACTTAAATTTTCAAAATCACATTCGCCCCTCTTCCCCACAAGCACTTTCATCCAGTTTCGAAGCCCAAATGAGAGAATACATGGTGACTCATTCTGAATAATTTGGCTAAATTCGAAGAAGTGGTCTATAGACAAAGAGAGGAGATGCAAGAGAAAATTACAAAAATGATAAACTTAGTGAAGGAACACGTAAATATAAAATCCCCTGAAAAGGTGTTAGTAAGAAAAGATGATGGCACACCCTTCACTAAGCACGTTAATGCCAAATCGATTGTTCATTAAGAGTATGAGGAAACTATCAAACAAAAGGACGATGAGAAGTTTTTGGAGATTGACTTAAGAAAGACTCTGACTCTTTAGGATCCCAAAACACCATCCTTTGTGTAACCTAAAGGAAAATTGATGCAGGTTTTACTGACTAGGTTTTAATATTTATAATGTCTCGTTATACCAATGGTCTACCCTAATGCACTAACAGGCAGTGTACCCGGTCGTGTGTAGTGTAGTATTCGGTAAAACCGAGGTCGTCCCAAGAGCTATGTGTGTAGATTAATACTAAGTCTAGGTAAAACAGTTGGTCATATCTTACCCTTCCCGTCTCAGTCTACTCACTTAGGGTCAGTTGGTCATATCTCCCAAGCAACTAGCCTCTACCGCCATTCAAAACTACCGAAACAAGGGTAGCTACCAATAAACTATGCATGCATACACTTAGAAATAATTATACGGAAGTAATGTAAACGCAAAGAAAACAATTAAGGAATCATAACTAGGCCAGCACCAAGAGGTACTTAGCCGCTCATATTAACCATACAAATCAATTCAATATATAATGTTACGAAATACATGAATCGAAAGTAAAAAAAAGATATAAAAACTAATGCTTATCGTAGGGGAGTGATTTCTCCCTTGGAGAGAGCTCCGTATGCTCCTCTAGATCTGCCTTTAGCTTCTTCCCATGTTTTCTGATTGTTGTGTGTGAAATGGGATGATTTGAAATGCTGGAAATCGTGGTGTATTTATAGGCCAGATCTTGGTTACGGCGTAACTAATAAAATAGTTACGCTGTAACATATAATTCTTCGTTAATTGCACTAGATATGCTGGTTACGGCTTAACCTTAGAAGGGGTTACGCCGTATCTTTAATAAATCTTGGTTACGCCGTAGTTGATGCATGAGTTACGACGTAATTATCAGTGGCGCGGAACCTCATTTGACCTAATATGGTTACGTCGTAATCTTTGGGAGAGTTACGTCGTAATCTTCTGACAAGTTAGTTTTCTGAGCCACGCTTTAGTTACAGCGTAATGTGAGAGATGAGTTGCGCTGTAACTTCTTCAAAGTGAGCATACTATGATAAATCTTCAATAAACTCTCCAATTCCGCGTCTCTTTAGCTCCAATGCTCGTAATTTACCTGAAAGTGGAATATAATGGAAAACAAGCGTAAATCCATATAAATGATATAAATTACAAGCATTATCGGGGGAAATTAACACTTAATATTCAGGATAATTTGATGTTATCAAATATCCCCCCACTTGAACTCTACTTGCCCTCAAGTAGACGTTATTAGATAGATTCCTAAAACGATATCTCCCATAACCTAGAAAATATAAGTTTACGAATCCATTATGCTAGAATAAAACAAAGCCGAACACCTTACGAAATGGGAATGAAACACTCGAATCTCTCAACTATTCTAAGTGTCAATTTCGGGGTGATCACTCAATAGCATAGTCATAGCATGTATTGTATCATAAGCTTGGCGGTTACACAAATCTCAACCACTAGAGTTAAGGGCTAAACAATTTTCGAAGGCAATATGGGTAGACACCACAAAGGTTAAGGGTGACTCGTCATTACTAACATGTCACGGAAAAGTGGCCAAAACCAATGGTACATGACCAAATCCATGGTCAAGACACCAAAGATTGCTCGCTGCATCACCTAGACACGCTTCATGACTAAAGGGTAGGATAAGACATGGGATATATAAATTGTGTAAAATAAAAAATGAAGCAGATAGTCTAAATCTATAACCAAGTCATCACCACTTACCGTCCGCCCAAAGTTCAATCTTTGAATAAGAAACCTGATCATGATATACTAGGTAGATGTGTCATTAGAGGACGTCATGATGGGCACACTACCTTTTCTCCAACTGTTGGCGCAATTACCAACTCAAATTTTCAAATGTGACCGAGGTGGCCTCCTCGATACTAAATCTATATAAATCTCATAAGATAGTGCTTATAACATTGCACTTTACAATAAACTAAATAACATAATTATTTATTTTTTTTTTATTTTTTTTTACATAAACATAAATATAATAACTAAACATAACATCCCCCCATTTGAGATGAACAATGGGAATTCAGGGGGTCTTCAATGATCGAATATGTCGTCGACGAAAGCGTGATTCCCGAACCTTTCCACATGAACCTTGAACTTAGGCAAATGATGACTTCCCAATCACCAATAAAGACTACAGGGTAGGCTAAGGTGTAAGGGTGTAACGAAATAATATATTGGGTTAACAAAATGAAAGGAATGGCTCAGATGGGTGTATCTAGGGGTATCTTGCACTAAAGGTGAGTGCAACAAAAGGGTTTCACATGGGGGTCGAGAAGTCGCGGTGACTAATCGATAGACACACAATGGTAGGCTATTTGGGTGATAATCCTATAATACTGCCTTCTTAAACTAAAAAGTCCAAATACATCGAACTAACTCAACATACCTCGTCTATGGTCTCGAAATGATGCAAAGGCCAAGTTCTAAAGTTTACAAGCTACCGGCACACTAATAATTTGGTGGATTCGGGGTAAAATTTTGGAAACGGATAAGGCTAATCTCACCATATAAGATCAAGGGTTATATGTGCTCGGCTAAGGTCTAATCAAGGGTTAAAAATGGCATAATTTTTCAAAATAAACTAGAAAAACGAGGGCAAAATAAAGTTCAAGAGACAATTCTACTCCCGTCCCCCGACTTGTATTGTACAAAGTCCCTTTTGTACTAAGCGTTAAATAAAGGTGAAGAGAAAAGTAGAATTAGAGCGAGAACTTCCATGAAATTTACTCCAAAAAGAAAGAAGGCCCACGGATAAGCATCCACGAGCAAACTTCAATCCCTGAAATCACACTACCGACAAGCATAATTCAAAAAAGAAAAAATGAAAAATGAAAAACAAACCTAACTCACTTTTGTAGGAATCACGGTTGCATTTAGCGCATGTAACAAGCCTTTTAAACCACTTGGTGTCCCAAGTGGACGAGTAAAGTCTCGTGAGGGTTTACAGGGAACACACCCACAAAGTTCATTTAAAATACCAATACAAGGTAATTATGTTTAAAATGAAAGAAGTAGTGCAAAGGATAGTTACGTCGATACTCCAGAAGGAGTTACGCCGTAACTAGGCAAAACCTGGCATACGCTGCAAAAGTGTAGCTTTGGCGTAACCACTGAAATGGGATTACACCGTAATTGGTAATGCATCAGAAGTTCTGCTGCAAGGGGCCTATTACGGAGTAACCATGAGAATGAGTTACACCATAACTCTGGTCAGATCAACATGCTGCAGCAGCAACTTTGTCTTTGTTTCCTGCAAAAATGGTTAAAACACAAAACCCCAACAGAAATGGAAATAAAACAAAAGAAATGGATCCTTCGGGTTGTCTCCCGAAAGAGGAATTTTCTTTATTTACGAGTCTTTAAGTTACTCAGAGCATCGGGGCTTTATGGTGGCCTTTGGACTAGGCCAACTTCCTCCATGTCCTTCATCAAGTTATGTCTGACCCAAGCGACATTTGTGGTAGTGCGGAGGTACTCTTTAGTCTCGATCTTCCGAATTTTGTAAAATTTTTCATCCGGCCCCAAGTGGTATCTATTAAACTCATATTTTTCAGCAATAATCGGGGGTGGCCTCTTATACGGAATGCTAAGGAGTTTGCACCTCCTTTGCTCATATGCTTCATCATCGGGGTCAATAAATTCCTCATTTCCTTGTAAATCAAGGTAATCGAAAATCCTTTCTATGTCACCGTCGTCAGACTCGATGCCTTTAAACCATTCCTCATCGAGCAAATTTTCCACCAGTACACGTTTGCATTCTTCCTTCTCATTTCTTACCGACTCTTTGGCATCCTCAATTGTTATGTCACTCAAGTTGTTAGGACTTTCGTTGTTTGGATTCTGTTTACTCATGTATTCTTTCCAAATCTTTTCCTTCGTCAATGCATCTACTTTTTCATACTTGATCATTATTCAACTGTCAAATCCCAAGTTGTCTAACCAAGGTAATTTTGTTCTTTCCGTATTGTTGGTTGAGGTCCAAAAGAATTCATCCTCTCCAAATCTCATTAAGCTGCTTCCCCTATTACATTTATCGTCATAAGGGTTGCATGATGCCCAAAAAACTTCCCCATGAGATTTTATCTTTTCACACCAATGACTTCAGGCTTATATGTCATCAACGCTGCTTAAGGGATCTTCCACATAGTAGATGTCATCATTAACCAATTCCTTTTTCTGATGATGATCCTCGTAGTCAATCTTGAGCTTTTTAAGAAGATTCGGGTTAATTTTAGCATTCCCTAATTGTATCGCGTACCAATTATCAAATGTCAAATGATTACTCCCCTTTACTCAAAATCATCAAATGTCAAATCTCTGAACTTGACATCATGTCTTTTAATCTCGTGAGGGCACGTCCATTCTTCTTCTTTTAAGCTACCACCACCGTTGCAATGCTCGTGGAAAGGGTCACACGTAGGCCATGATCGTGTGGATTCATCGTTAGTTATTATTATCGGAGTACACCAGTGAGTGATAGACGGCTCCTCTTCTTCCTCGAATGAGAGCTTTTCCAATCTTTCTTCATCGGGATATGCAGCCCACATGAATTTGTTATTTCTGACCCTATCCTTATCGGTCCCTTCATCGCAAATTTCATTTCTAGGGTCGCATGAAGCCCATAGATCATACCAGTCCCCCTTAGCAACGGGTATCTTCTTGCACCAGTGATATTTATATTTAGATGGGGACAGAGAGCATAAATTAATTTCGTGGGACCATCCGTTAATTACCTGTGTTCCTGATTCGTCCAGTTCGAGAAATTTGTCTGCCCATGTATCCTAGTTACATCGAGACTGTGATGTTTGATTACGGCGTAACTCGCATGAGTCATCCTTATCGACATCTTTCATAATCCCTCAATCGCTGTCAAAAATATAGTTACGCCGTAACTCTTCAGACATGTTACGGCGTAACTCCGATCTGTCGCCGGAATTCTCAACAGAATTCGAATCTTCGGTGTGAGAATTAGCTTGTATCTTTGAGTCATTATCATCAAAAAAGACTTTACATTCCATTATGGGTTTTGATCCTTCCGGTTTAGTGTTATTCATCCTTACCTTCTCACTAAGATTTTCCACCATGGTTTCAAGGCTTTTAGGGTTGTGTCGTGATTGGAAAGACTTCTGTCAGTGTTTTCCCATAATTCTTTTAGCCATTCATCTTGTTCCTTTTGTCTGTGGGCTGAACTTTCTAGGAATTTGTTTATTGTCTCTTCAAGGTTGGGCTTTCTTTCTCCATAAGGCCCACGGTTGTAGTTCCCAGTAGATCCTCCATGATAACTATTACTATTTCGATTATCTCCGTAATACGGTCGATTTTCTCCATATTTAGCTTCTTCGATTATATTTCCATCGTTGTTGTGAGGACAATTCTTGGTGAGATGTCCTCCCCCGCAGCTTTCACAACCCACTTGGATGGCATGAACGATTTCTCTGATTTTTAGCATATCTCGACTTAGATTTTCAATTTTGCTAGAGATGGCTGAAATTCCGTTAAAATTTCCACCTTGGTTTCTTTTGCTTCCTCCGTCGTGCCATTTTTGGGAATGATCAGCCATTTTTTGTATGGCTTCAAATGCTAGAGTAGGAGTCTTGTTCGGGATGGTCCTTCATAATCTAGCATTTGCCTTTTAGTTATGTTGATTCCTTTGTAGAAGATGTTGACTTTTTGCTGGTTGTTCAGATCATGCGTAGGACACTTGTAGAGGAGATCATTGTATCTATCCCAGGCTTGGTATAATGTTTCATCGTCTTCTTGAAATTATGGATTTCCAAGAGCTGGTTAGATATCTTCGACGGAGGGCAATATCTCTGGATGAAGTGCTTCTTTAGAAGAGCCCAAGTATTAACTGCCCCGGCGGGCAATCTTTTGATCCATCTTCTGGCAGCCCTAGTAAGAGTCATGGGGAACACCCTTAGCATAACAACGTCATGAGACACACCTGGAATGCTGAAAAGGCTTGCGATGTACAAGACATTCTCAATGTGCTCATACGCATCTTCGTCCATGTTTCCTGAAAAAGGGTTAGCACGAAGCTCCCTCATAAATTGGTCTTTTATTTCGAAACGGACATCAGCTCCAACTGCCGGTCTTACGAGCCCCGACCCTTGTTCTTCTCTTGTCAACGCCAAATATTCCTCAAGAGTGAGGTCATCAATGTTAACAACTTCCATGGTACCGGAAAACTTGAAAAGAGATCGTGAGAATTTGAGAAAATTTTTTAAAACAATAATGAAAGACTTAATAGCAATCCTAATATAACTCCGAGCAGCGGCGCCAAAAACTTGATGCAGGTTTTACTAATCAGGTTTTAATATTTATAATGTCTCGTTATACCTATGGTCTACCCTAATGCACTAACGGGCAGTGTACCCGGTCGTGTGTAGTGCAGTATTCGGTAAAACCGAGGTCATCCCCAAGAGCTATGTTTATGGATTAATAATAAGTCTAGGTGTCACAGATTTTAATATGATTTCGATAAGGAATTAACTAATTAACTACCAAAGCAGATAAAAGAAAATAAAGTCAAAGGATGTGATCAATATGGGATAGTGGTGCTAACCTAGTTATTCATCCTAGCTAGTAATGTTTACGTCTAATTACTTCCAATTACTTTAGGTGGGGTCAAAGTCGAGAGGACAACATTTGGTCTGTTCGCCCTAACCTATCAGCAAAGATGCCACCACTGGAGAAGTCAGGTGTCCCCTCATAAGTCCAGTTGTTCCTGGTCCCCTAATCTGAGTCATTAAGTTCCGCTACATGCTAGACTTACAATAGTGAGTTCTCGAGCGCTAGCATCTTAGACACTCACCCCCTAATTCTTAAGTTCATCCAAATGGTAGGTGATCAGTTGGTCAAATCGCAGAAGTAGAAAGGCTCTTCAGTTGGTAATATCTTACTCTTCATGTCTCAGTCTACTCACTTAGGGTCAGTTGGTCATATCTCCTAAGCAACTAGCCTCTACCGCCATTCAAAACTAACGAAACAAGGGTAGCTACCAATAAACTATGCATGCATACACTTAGAAATAATTATACGGAAGTAATGTAAATGCAAACAAAACAATTAAGGAATCATAACTAGGCCAACACCAACAGGTGCTTAGCCCTCATATTAACCATAAAAATCAATTCAATATTTAATGTTACGAAATACATGAATCGAAAGTAAAGAAAAGATAAAAAGCTAATGCTTATTGTAGGGGAGTGATTTCTCCCTTGGAGATATCTCCGTATGCTCCTCTAGATCTGTCTTTGGCTTCTTCCCACGTTCTCAGATTGTTGTGTGTGAAATGGGATAATTTGAAATGCTGGAAATCGTGGTGTATTTATAGGCCAGATCTTGGTTACGGCGTAACTAATAAAATAGTTATGCCGTAACATATAATTCTTCGTTAATTGCACTAGATATGCTAGTTACGGCGTAACCATAGAAGGGGTTACGCCGTATCTTCAATAAATCTTGGTAACGCCGTAGTTGATGCACGAGTTACGGCGTAATTATCAGCGGCGCGGAACCTCATTTGACATAATATGGTTACGTCGTAATCTTTGGGAGAGTTACGCCGTAATCTTCTGACAAGCTGGTTTTCTGAGCCACGCTTTAGTTACGGCGTAATGTGAGAGATGAGTTACGCCGTAACTTCTTCAAAGTGAGCATACTATGATAAATCTTCAATAAACTCTCCAATTCCGCGTCTCTTTAGCTCCAATGCTCGTAATTTACCTGAAAGTGGAATATAGTGGAAAACAAGCGTAAATCCATATAAATGATATAAATTACAAGTATTATTGGGGGAAATTGACACTTAATATTCAGGATAATTTGATGTTATAAAAAATACACACTGGATCTGAACCTGAACAATTCATTTTTGTTCTTCACTGCACCAACACTCTCCCTCAGGGAGTCAAGTTCAGAGATGGTGTGGTTTTAGAAAAATGTAAAAATGGAATATTCTTTATAGATGCTTGTAATGAGCATGATTTTAAGAGGATCTTAGACATTGAGATTGTGAACACTCAAACGTTATTATTCTACAAGATCAAAGTTATTTCAGACAAAACCCTGAAGGAGATAGGCTTTGAGAAACCCGACAAACTGATTTGACAAAAAGGGGACAAGTATGAGCTCCAATCAAAGAAGGCTAAAGTGGAACTGATAGGAACGGAAGCTGTGGATGAATGAATAGGCAGATACTTTAATGCCTTTTTGTAATATGTAACTCTGAATAATATTTGTCTTTTTAAGTCTCAGTATCAGTCCAGTGTTTATATTTATTTAGTAGTAAGAAGAAGTTGTTTTGTTTACTTACATTGAAAAACACTAACGCTATTTTTCTATCCAAATAGGGGGAGATCATTGGGCCAATTCAATGCACACTGATCTCTTGTATAGATTTGAATGAAAAATAACCTAAATATAAAACAAGTACCTGAATGTAAGAAAACATTTGGGGAGTCATCTTCAAAAAGTTCATCAGAGTTTGATAGAAATACTCATCACAACCTGGGGCGGTTCACAGAGAGAGTGAAGATAAGAACTAGGATCAAGATGATGGATTCAGTGATTGATGACAATACCTCACCGACTCCCTGAAGATCTCCTTAACAAACGGAAGACATTCTGACAATTTAGAAATTTTGTTAGGATGTTTAAGTCAATGATACATGGGTAGGAAACATCTTGGGAAGGTAAATGTAAAGTACTTATCAAAATTCAAAGATATACTATAGTTGATAAAAGTGTACAAACAGTTGCCAACACTGTTCTTTAAAGTATGTTTGTAAGCATACTAGGAATACAAGCATTGTACTAACAAGTAAAGCTTGACACATGCATTTTACCCCACTGGTGTCCACATTGATATTCGCCTATAAATAGGATGTTGCAAAGGATTTCAAGGGCTTAAATTACTCAACCAAAATAGAAGTAAGTCTCATATACATAAATCTGTTGGTTTAGCATAGTTTTTACTCAAACACTAACATTGGTTTGTGTTTGTGTTTAGTGAAGGGATCTCCACATATTGTGATTCAATCTTGATTGTTATTCCTCAAACAATCTAGTATAACTTTGATACATATCAAATAAGAGTTTAAACATTGAAAAGTATTTTGTATTTGTATTATACCCATATATAAATTGTTTTACTATAAACGAATATCATAAGACATGTTACTTGGTTATTATACTTCTTAATAGTTAGTAACCAAGTAAAAGGGAGCTATAAAATAGAAATGGTCATGTGAATGTGGGCATTGCTTATAGAATGCACGCACCATCACCTCATTAGGTTCCATTTCAATATCTTGTCTTGGCTCGACAATCTACTTTGAATTCTCAATCACGAAACGAAGGAATGCATTGTGTATACCGTATGATAGTTGGATCATGACTACACATGTCTTTTCAAACAGTACTAATTGCAAACTTCATTATGATTCCATTTCCTTCACCTTATTGGAAAGCACTCAACATGGAAATGGTTTAGTGTTGGGTGTACATTGTTATATTGGTCATTTGACCCACTTCTAGTCTTTGTGGTGCAACTACTTAACATAGAGCAAGAAAATGCATAGAACACGAAAAATATGACTTTTGTGCCATTACAATTAAATATAACTACATCGAAATTGATTTGGGTTGGTTTACACCAAACTGTGATCATGTTGTCATGATTAAGAAGTGTATCCTTGGAATTTAGAAAGAGATACTTGTAGAATGTTGTGTTTAATTGACTAGAAATCCCAAAACTAGGATATACAAATACAAGTGTAACCCTAGGAGATCTTGGGCTTTAGCCTGATCATAGAGAAACGGGCCTACCTATACATAATACAAATACATAATAATACATAATACTAACACACCCCCGCAGTTGGAGCGGGAGGACACCGAACACTCAAACTGGAGCGAAACTCTTCAAATAAAGCTGAAGGCAATCCCTTAGTGAAGATATCCACAAACTGATAGCGAGAAGGTACATGAAGAACTCCGACTTGACCTGTAGCCACCAAATCCTGAACAAAATGAATGTCAATTTCGATATGCTTGGTCCGTTGATGCTGAACCGGATTCGAGGACATGTAGACTGCACTAACATTATCACAGTATACGAGCGTTGCTGAAGACACCAGAGTATGTAGCTCTCGAAGAAGATTCCGCAACCAACACGTTTCAGCAACTGCATTGGAAACCCCATGATATTTTGCCTCAGCACTAGAATGAGAAAGTGTCAGTTGGCTCTTAGAAGACCATGAGAGTAAGTTGTTGCCAAGAAATACACAATAGCCAGAAGTGGACCTCCGAGTAGTTGGGAAACCAGCCCAATCAGCATCAGAATATGCAACCAATGAGGTAGTAGAAGAAGAATACAACTGTACCCCGTAATCCAAAGTACCTCGAATGTAACGCAAAATCCTTATGAGAGCAGAAAAATGAGGCTCTCATTGATCATGCATATGAAGACACACCTGTTGTACAGCATAAGAAATCTCTAACTGAGTAAATGTGAGGTACTGAATTGACCTTGCAAGACTCCGATATAATGTGGGATCAGATACCAAAATTCCATCATCCCCCAGTTTAGACTCAATGTCAACCAGAGTCCGACTGGAATTACAATCAACCATGTGAGCACGCTCAAGAAACATACCAGAAGAGTCACGTGTAACAGATATACCCAAAAAATAATTTAGTGATCCTAAATCTGTCATAGAGAACTCCTTATGCAAAGATGCAATAATACGTTGTAGTAATCCATCAGAAGAAGCAGTAAGTACAATATCATCAACATATAACAAAAGATAAGCAGTGTCAGTCCCTTGATGATAGATAAACAACGAGGAGTCACAGCGACTGTGTGTAAATCCAATGCCAAGAACATAGGTAGCAAAGCGCTGAAACCAAACCCGAGGAGCTTGTTTCAACCCATACATTGATCTGCATAATAAACATACATAATCCGGATGCTTAGTATCACGAAAACCAGGGGGTTGGTGCATGTAAACAGTCTTAGATAAATCCATGTGCAAAAACGCATTCTTAACATCAAGCTGTGCGTATAGTGCCAGGTTTAACAACCGGGCTAAAGGTCTCATCAACATCAACCCCCTCTATCTGAGTGCTGCCATTCGCGACAAGGCGAGCCTTGTAGCGACTGAGGGTACCTTCCGCCAAGTACTTGTGACGAAATAACCACATACAACGAACAATATTGTTGTCCGTAGGACGAGGTACAAGAATCCAAGTGTTGTTTTTAATAAGAGCATTAAATTCGTCATACATAGCATTTAACCGATTCGGATCGTGGAAAGCAGAGGTATAGGATCGGGGTAAAGGGGAAACCAAAGATACATGACAAGCATAAGAAGGATTGGGACAGGTAGTCCCGACACGGGAATGTGTAACCATGGGATGAACTAACGTCGTGGGCAGGGTAGGGTTAGCAATAGGTGGGGAAGTTTTGGAAACGAAAACGGGGGCTAGAGGCAGTATATTAGGGTTGGTGATTTGTGAGGAAGGAAGTATGTCTGGGGATGCCATAGTGGGAGAAGGTGGAGAGTCGAGTACGGGTGAAATGGGGGAAGTAGGTGGGGGTGGTTCAGGAACAGATGGTTGTGAGGATGGAGTTGGTGTTGGGGTGAGTTTTATGATGTTGGAAATGAGATTAGGGGAATCATCCAAGAAGTCGTAAGATGGTTTCACAGTGGGTGTGGTGGAACCAAATGGAAAAACTTACTCATCAAAGGTTACATGTCGAGAGATAATAATTTTTTTAGTGTTTAGGTCTAAGAAACGGTAGCCAAGATGATTAGTGGCATGCCCCAAAAATATGGATGGTGTGGCGCGTGCCCCGAGTTTGTGATCGGAATCAATGTGAGGGTAACAAAGACACCCAAAAACACGTAAAATACGGTAATCAGGTGGTGTACCAAACACGCATGTAAAGGGGATTTCATTGTCGATGGCACGGGAGGGTAAAATATTTAAGAGGTAAACGGCCATGTTGAGGGCTTCGACCCAGTAGTTTGGAGGTAGATGGGCTTGAAAAAGTAAGGTGCGGATAAGGTTGTTAATAGTGCGAATCATCCGATCAGATTTACCATTTTGTTGGGAGGTGCGGGGACAAGAGAAACGCAATTGTATTCCATTGTTGTTAAATAATTTATGAAAAGAATGGTTATCAAATTCACCACCATGGTCACACTGAAAGGACTTGATTTCACGGTTAAATTGTGTTGAAAACACTTAGACCTTGACAGATCTTGAGCACTCGTAGATCGTTAGTGTTGCCTATGTAATCATAAGCAAACTAATAGAAAATCTCTACAACTCGTATTCTTTAGCGGAATGTAAATACAAGCTATTATAACTAAGAACACTTAGATCCTCTATGGATCTTTTATTAACTGAAACTCTATGTTTCGAATTGAGTGACTATTACATACTATGAAGTTCCTTTTATAGACAAGGAACCCTAGACTATTTCTACTCAATCGACTAAGCATGCAAGCATGCATTTAATGGATAAACATTAAACAATATTGAGCAGTACAATAATACCCATGCTAATCTCGGGCAGTTCAAGAATAATGATGGGTTAGCATGTAATTAATAAAGCGCATGCAGATCCTAGTCAGCTTCCACCCTTCAGCAGAATCACTGCACGGCTTTTATACTTCAGCAGAATCTCTTCTTCAGCAGATTCTGCTTCTACTTCAGCAGAATCCTTCGGCAAAATTAACGGTAGAAATCCTACTTCGCATAATTCCCAACAAATTGAGTTTTGACAAAGGTGCGAAATAATGTAAATTTGGTCAAAACATCAAATTTGTTAACCAACGGATAAACCCATACAAACTGAGAATAATGATCCAGAGAAATAACATAATATTTAAAACCAGATAGACTCGGAATTGGGGAAGCCCATAAATCCGAGTGAACAATATCGAAACAACTTTGAACTAAAGTAGATGAACTAACAAATTGAAGTTGCACGTGTTTGCCAAGCTGACAAGCATGACAAAGCACGGGAGATGGTGTTAAAGCAGAAGAAGAAGTCTTCATAATCATATTGTATATGAAAAACAATTTTGCATCAGGTAAAGCCAAGACTTGCTTCATTGTCAAACCACGGTTAAGCACCGAAGAACTTTGATTTTCCACCGCAATCCTCATCTCTGTTTTCTTCTGAGCTTCAGTAAGAGGTCTCTCTCTCTTTGCCTTATTCTTTTCAGTACTAAGGGCTTTCCTTTTTGCAGCTGCTTCTTGCTTCTTTTGATCTCCAAGTGCCACCATTTGAGCCACAAAATTTTCACTATCAAAGTCCGAACCTAAGATACTTTGAGCAAGTGAAGGATTTGAAGTGGTTTGCTGAGTAAGAGCATCCCATTGTGCAGCAGGCATCTGAGTAGCTAAAACATCCAATTCTCTTCGTCTCTCAGGAGGCAAAACAGAAGTAGAATGATCTGCAATTTGTTTAGCCACTTCTTCACTTTTCTTTTGATCTGCAAACTCAGCAAACCTGCTTTCTTGTCCTTGCCTTTCTTGTTCAGATACCAGATCTGGACCAAGCTCATCTTCAATCATTACACCTTTCTCTTTATTAGTAGAATCATAAACAACATCAGCTGGAGGAGAATCACCAACTTGAACTTCAGAAGATACATTTTGAGAGAGATCTTCAACAGGTGTGGTAAGGATATCAGTTGCAGGATCCAAATCAAAATTTCTTTCAATATGAAATACTACTTGATCATCTGCTGAAGGGGTGGGACATGATGGTTCTTGAACAGGTGCATGATGAAAAGGTTCAGATGCAATGTCCTCCATTTGAACCTCAGCAGATGTAGTATTGTCAACACTTGGTTTCTTGGAGACTACAGCAGATCCCTTATCCAAATAAGATCGTCTCCTCTTCCTAGTGAACTGAATTGGTGCCTTATCTTTTGATGATTCAACATCAACTGAAGAAGGAACAACTATCTCCTGAGCCACATCAGCTAAGATGTTTAGAGGAGCAAGCCGAGAGTCCTCATCCTCCTCATCAGAAGAAATGACTAACTTCCTTTTGCTACTCTTTTCAAGTCGCTCCTCTAGGTCCTTAACTTTATTCTGCAGTTCCTCAATCTTATCACCAAGAGTAGACTTGGTCTCTGTAAGCTCCCTTTTGAGATCAGTCACCTCAGCTGCATACCTGTTAACAAGAGCATAGACAGATGTAAGAGTAATAGGGTCCTCAGCTCTCCCAGCAGATTGCTCTGTGGTAATGGGAGTTTCATTGGACCTTTCAGTGGAAATATGGTCATGCTCAAAATGAGGAGGTACTTCATCAAAAGGTTCCCTTTGAGAACTGGGTGTGGTCATCCTGTTCAGGTCAGACTCAAACTCATCAATTGAAGCCTGTGTAGGTGGTGGACTCGGTCTGGGTGATGGTACAGGTGGAGTATGGTCAGGAGCAATATGAGATGCTTCAGCAGTAAAAGAGGGACCCTCATCTATATTAACTGATGGATTGCCATCAGTAGCAACATTTGAAGAGGGTGGGATATTAGCAACATTCTCCTCATCAGTAGCCTCATTGCCTTGAGGCAACATAGCTGCTGTCAACGGATGATGTGCCCCCTCAAAGTGAGTTCTCATAGAGGCAAATAGTTTAGCTGAAAGAGCTCCTATGGGATAAAAGGCTTGGAATTGGGTAGAGGTGTCTATGATTATTTGCAAGAATCTAGGGTACATTAAAAACTTATGTTGTTTCCTATTTATATTTTCAACCATATTATCAAAAATAAATTTAGAAAAATTATAAGTTATCCCTTGAGATAGACACACAATAACACAAGCCAATTGCGTAGAGAATTGATCCCACACTCCAGATTTGTTGCTAATGCACTGAAGCAGAGTGTGAACTAAAAATCTCCACATAGGGCAAAAATGCTTTTTCAACCATATGTCCGTTCTTGTACCTTGATACCCAATGGCTCTCAGCCCAGAGAGAATCTCCTCTGCACTTGAGTGATAAACCCCATTAGCATCATCCAAACTAAGCTTTCTCCTTATCAGGTCCTCCGTCACCACGTGCTCTGTTTCATCAATCAAGGCAACAATCTCTGTTTCACTGCGTTTTTCAGCAGATTCCCAAAATTGTTTAACCAACGATTCATAAATCGCATTAGGGGAATGTGTTAGGGCATAGTGAATCTTAGACTGCTTCAGGAACTCCACCATTGGTTCATACAATTCATCGCCATTTGCTTTCCCCAGAAATGCAACTTTATTGTGATCTTTCTTGAATTGAAGAGCCATGAGAGATATGTGATTTTAGGGTTATGATTTTTGAACTAAAGAGTTTTTGGATGTAGGAGAAGAGGGAATTGTTTCTTTTGAAGTGGAAGAAATGAGATTAGAGGAATGGTAACCGTTACCAAGAATATAGTCAAAAGTATGAGAACTTTACTTGACCATATCCTACGTGTATTTCAACTTGACCAACGACAAAATAATGCTTCAGCAGAAACAAATAGCCAATCTGCTGAAATAATATACTTCAGCAGAAAGCACCCCAAGACTAGAATATCTTCGGTAAGATTCTAGAGTTACTGTGCCAACTAACTCGCATTAAATTACATTAACCCTTGCATCCGTCTATTTAATCATCCCAATGCATACTTCTCTCACATAATTTTACCCCCAATTACCATCACAAACCCTAGTATCATCACAAACCCAATCAACCAAAATTAACCATGAATACTACACCAGAGGTTGTTAACCCAACCTCTTCTCCATCATCATCATCATCCAGTGATTTCCTACAGTTTTGGTCATGTCCACCTGACCCTCGTCCTTTGACATCCCCATTTCTCCCTTCTTCTGAAGATGATAGTGTAGTGGATCCAAGTGAGTCTTCTGATGACTCAGAGGAACCCACTACTGAGATAACTTCTTACTCCCAACCTCCAGCACCTCAACCTCAACAAAGGCCTCGTGCCGAAAGGGAGGTGGTGCTTGTTCTACCTGCGCCATGTTTTGGTGCATCTTCACATATCGTATAAGGGAAGAGCTTAAGGAAGGTGGATGGATTGCTTTTTGGTGAAACCAAGTAGATGAAGCACAAAGGACACTCGTGGTCATCTTCATCATCATCGTTTTCATCAATCCATCCTTCCCATTTTGATCCTTAGCATCTTCGTCGTACCGGTCATGCATATCCAGCCATCGAGATAGAAGGAATGGGTGGTTATGCAAGACTTCACGAATGCATATCCAGCAGCCGTTGGACTATTCTCTATGAACTAGAATAGGATTAGTAGATCATGTATAGTACTTTTCTTGTAGTTGCATTGAAGTTGATTGTAAGTTGTAAGCTGTAAGCTGTAACTTGAATGAATGAATGAACAATTTTAACTTCAGAACTTGTCTTCAGTACTTTATCTTCAGTGGAAACAAATTGCTCGCTTCAGTACTTAGCTTTCAGAGGAAACAAGCTTTAAGCTTACTTGACCATTTACCAAAGGGCCACACTAGATGAACTTGAACTGAACAGGGCATACTGCAAAACAAACTCAGAGAAACACAACAACAAAACAGAGACAAAACAGACTAAAAAATTATTAGCAAGTTAGTGTTAGCAAACAGAATATACACAAAGTTTACTACAAAATCCTCCCCTGAGGCATATGCCTCCCCTTAAACTTTGCAGTTAAGGGTTAAGCATTCCAATATTGACCACAAGGTGTTGAAACCTTGGTCCATCAAAAGCTTTTGTTAACAGATCTGCCACATTATCATCTGTATGAATTTTAGCCACTTTTATCAAATGTTTTTCATATGCATCTCTTATAAAGTGGTGCCTGATTTCAATATGTTTGGTTCTACTGTGAAAAACTGGATTTTTGACAATGCATATGGTACTTTGATTATCAATAAAAAGTGTTGTGTTCATGAAGTTATACCCATAATCCAACAATTGATTTTGAATCCAAAGGACCTGTCCACAGCAATTTGCAGCAGCAACAAACTCTGCTTCAGTAGTTGAGGTAGCCACAATGGTTTGTTTCTTGCACTGCCAAGAAATCAATCTCTTTCCAAGGAATTGACAGCCTCCAGTTGTGGATCTCCTATCCAGATTTGCACCAGCATAATCACTATCACTATATGCTTCCAACTTAAAAGGAGACTCTTTTGGGTACCAAAGGCCTAAATAAGGTTGGCCTTTGAGGTACTTAAAGATCTTCTTGACTGCATTGAGATGGGAAGCAAGTGGAGTGACTTGATGTCGAGAGCAAACACTCACAGCAAAAGTAATATCAGGCCTTGAAGCTGTTAGATACATTAATGAACCAATCATTGATCTGTATAAATGAACATTCACAGGTAGATCTGGTTCATTGTTGGTTTTTGTTTTTGGAGCTTCAAAAGGTGTTGTGGCAGTTCTGACACCTTCCATACCAAATTTCTTCAAAATGTCCCTCACATATTTATCTTGACTGATAAATATCCCATCTTGTTTCTGCTGAACTTGGAGACCCAAAAAGAAAGTAAGCTCCCCCATAGCACTCATCTGAAATTCTCCCTTCATCAGTTCCTCAAATTCCCTGCACCAAGCTTCTTTAGTGGATCCAAAAATGATGTCATCCACATACACTTGCACAAGTATGATGTCTGTCGAGTTCTTCTTCAGAAAAAGAGTCTTATCAATGGCACCTCTTCTGTAGCCATGCTTCAGCAGAAATGATGAAAGCCTAGCATACCATGCTCTTGGTGCCTGATGTAGTCCATAGAGAGCTTTAACCACCTTGTAAACATGATTAGGATGATCTAGGTCTTCAAATCCTTTGGGTTGAGTGACATAAACCTCCTCTTCTATCTCACCATACAGAAAAGCACCTTTAACATCCATCTGATACACCATGAAGCCCATGTAAGAAGCATAGGCCAAGAAAATTCGAATAGCCTCTACTCTAGCAACAGGTGCAAACACTTCATCATAATCAATCCCTTCCTCTTGCCTGTAACCTTGAGCTACTAATCTTGCTTTGTTTTTAATAACCACACCCCTTGCATCTCTTTTGTTCTTCAGAATCCATTTAGTTCCAATATCATATTTGCCATCTGGTAATGGTACCAAGATCCAAACTTGTTGGTTTTGAAACTGTTGCATTTATTCTTGCATTTCTTTAATCCAACTTGAGTCTTCAAGAGCTTGAGTAACACTGGTTGGTTCTACTTGAGAAAGAAAACACGCAAACAGATAATGCTTGAAGTTTGTGTGATTGTCTCTTTGCTGATTTGAGACATAAGAGAGAAAAGCAACCTATCCAAATTTAGGACTAGAGATAGCCCTTCGAGTTCTAACAGGTGCTAGAATGTCACCAATAATATTGGATTGAGGGTGAGTGATGTTGATTCTTTTAGTAGCAGTGGGGTTGACTTCAATGGAAGGTTCAAGATTAGACACAGTTGGTACAAAAGTTGTGTCATAGGAAGGTGAGGTGAAAATGCCAGATTTGGGTTGATGATTTCCAAGATCTGAAGGTCTTGGAAAGCGAGTATAGGGTTTACCAAATTCTATGGACACTTTAGAAGGAATAGGAGTAGAAACAGCCGAGCCTTCAGCAGATTTGATGACAATGGGAGAGACTGCATCAGTGTTAGCAGAAACATGGTTTCCACTGACAGCCTCATTTGCAAGCTCCCCATTCACCTTCTCAGCTTCAAGCTTAGCTGCAAACTCTTGAGTCTGAAGCCTAGCAAGGTCCTCAGCATAATGTGATGCATCTTTACTTTCATCAGAAGTATCTCTAGAGGTGTTACCTGCAATATTATTAGGGGAGAAAGAAGGCACAAGTATAGGTTGTTCATCATCTTCAAATTCACTTTCTGAGTCAGCATCCAAGGTACCTGCATTGTTAGTGGGAGACTCTTGAGAACCTGCACTTTGGTTAGCCATATGTCTAGTATAACCCAAATAATCAGTTAAGTAGTCAAGGTCAAAAGACCACACATGACCCTGTCCTTGAACATTGGGCTTATCTTCCATGTATCTCAGGTTCAAAGTCTCATCTATCTTCTTGGCAGATAAATTGTACACTCTGTAAGCCTTGCTATGAGCTGAATAATCCACAATATAACCCTCATCAGCTTTCTCATCAAACTTCCCCAACGGATCACTGGTGTTTAGAATGGTCACTTGACAACCAAAAGGTTTGAGGTAATGAATGGCTGGAACCTTCCCAAAGAGAAGCTCATATGGTTTTTTGAGGTGAGGTCGAGTAATGGAGACTCTGTTTAGCACATAGCAAGTTGTGCCAACAGCTTCAGTCCAGAACATAGTGGGAAATTTAGAGTCTGCAAGCATTGATCGTGCAGCCTCTATCAAGGTCCTATTCTTTCTTTCAGCTACCCTATTTTGTTGTGGGGTTCTTGGATTGCTATAGTCCCTCTTTATCCCTTTAGACCTACAGAGTTCTATAAGAATAGCATTCTTGAACTCTGTCCCATTATCACACCGAATTCCCTTAACCTTCTTGTTCAACTGATTTTCAACGAGGGTGATGAAGTCTTTCAGCACTGGAGATGTTTCATCTTTAGTCCTTAGAAAGAACACCCAACAAAATCTGCTATAGCCATCAGTGATCACCAGACAAAAATACTTGTGATCGATGCTTCTGACTTGAGTTGGACCAAATAGATCTATATATAACAGCTGAAAAGGCTCAGAGATAATGCTCACAGCAGTGACAGCTTTGTAGGAAGCTCTGTGTTGCTTCCCTTTGTTGCATGCAACACAATTATGATCATTGGAGAAAACTTTGGAGGGAAGACCTTCAACAAGACCCATTTTAGAGAGTTTGTTTATGGTCTTGAAATTCACATGAGCCATTCTCCTATGCCATTTGGTAGACTCATCCAGGGATGCTTTAGCCACCAAACAAGTGAGGTCACCTTCAGGATGAACTTCATTGAGGTTGAATGTGTATAGATTGTGAGTTCGAGGAACTCTCAGCAGAATTGAAGTATCTTCTGGAAGCTTGAACTCTTTAGAAAGCACAAGACATTCATCTTCAGAGAAGAGTACCTTGTTCTTGGTGTCACAAATTTGTGAGACTGAGAACAAGTTGAAGTGCTGAAGTTCCCTAACATAGTACACATTCTCAAAGTTCAGTAGGGGTGTCTTGATGGTGCCTTTCCCAGTAATTTTACCATCACTTCCACCAAAAGTCACATTTCCTCCTTCTTTAATAGGAACAAAATTGTGCATCATATCTCTATTTCCAGACATGCTTCTTGAACAACCACTATCAACAATACCAATATCTTTATGCTTAAGAGGATGATCCTATAGTAACAAAAATATATACAAAAGAATGTTAGTATACAAAGGAGGCTCAAGTCATTGCTGACTTGAACCTGCCTTGTGGATCATAAGATTTAGGTCTAGCAGATGAGAAAGATCCACCATTGTTCTTGGGTTTCCATTGAAATTTAGGTCCCTTATTATTCCAAGAACAACCTGCTGAGGACTTGACAGCAGTACCCCAACATCCTTTCCCATCATTCATAGAGTCAACATATGCAGGCCAATAACCATGTTTAAAGTATGGGCTAGTAGGTTGCACATAAGGTCTATCAGCTGATCTCCTCTAAGGAGAGTCAGTATAAGTTGCTTGTGGGACATAAGGTGGAATATTATTAACATTGGTCCACACTGGTCTAGGTTTCTGCTGAGTAGCACATACACCCAATCTTTGCTCATAGAAATCACAATCCTTAATTAAATGAAATTTACTTCCACATACAAAACATGTCTTCCTTTTGGAAGATTTATTCAAATAAGAAGATGTTCTATTACATGTAGAAGTACTTAAACCAGAAACATTAGAGGAATTGTTTTTAACAGACTTATTATGCAAAGATTTAAAGGACAAGTCTTCAGAGGAAACTGTCTTGGAAGTTGATTCCTCAGCAGCTACCCTAGAAGGCTTGTAGATAGACTTGGGTGCAAGCTTGGGTGTAGGCTCAGGTGAGGGCTTGGGAAGGTCTGACTTATCACTTGAATCACAGCTGGAAGTAGACCCTTGATCCGATGAATTGTCACTGTCAGAGAAAGAGACAAAGTCATTAGATGAAGCATCGGTGTCTGGAAAGTCTTTTGACTTTTTGCCATACAGATGGTGTGATCCATCAAAGTCAACAGTAATGGACAGGTCAGTGGGCATGAATTCACCTCTAATAGGTCCAGGGACAGCATGCAAATCACCTTCTTTAACAAAATTTTCTAAGCCTGCATGTGTAGATTTACGCCCATCTTTCCTAGCTTCCAATCCTACATACTTTTGAAAACCTAAACCTATTCCAGAGGTCACTGACTGACTACTATAGATTTCTCTAGCTAGATTGTCACCTGATATTATCCATTGTTTATGTCTAGCTATTTCCTCAGCTAGTTTCTCTTTAAGCTCTAGGTTCTCAGCAATAGCATCAGCTTTTTCCTTTTCAGTGCGTTTTAAGTTAATGTCTGCAATATCTAGATCAAATTGTAACCCCTTATCTTTTCTTCATAAGCTATCTGATTCTTTTGAAACCATACCTTTTGTCTTTCTAATGTTTTTAACGATAGTTTATAAGCTTCATTATCAACATAGCATTCATTGTATTTAGGTTTCATAGTATCATAAGCTTCTTTAAGTTCATTGTATCTTTCACTATAACCAAATATACAGTTGTGTACCTGAGAAAGTCCCATCAAGGCAAATTGATCATGCCTATCTTCTGAAGTACATCTTGCCAGCAATCCAAGCTTCTCTGTATCAGCAGCTTCTTCATTCACAGGTTCATGTGCAGCCCAGTTTACCTGTTCATCCAAGGTGACAAGAGCTGCTGAAGTTCCAGCTTCCTTCTGATTCTTCTGATAGGAATTGTAGTTAGCTCCCCCTCCACTCTTCCTATCTTTGCATTCCCTTGAGAAATGACCCATCTGGTGACAAGAGAAACACTTGACCTTTCTCCTGTCAAAACGAGCTGGATCCTTTCCCTTGAAGCCAAACTTTCTTCCTGACCTCTCTTCAAACCTTTTGATATCTACTGAAAGCATGGCCACCTGCCATTTCAGTTTTATCTCCTCCATATCAAGTGGGTCCACCTGCTCAAAATCTTCATAGACAAGATGCTGCTGAGTATCATAATCAGCAACAAATGAATGAAGAACATCCTCCAATATACTGCCAGTTTTAGCTTGAGGGCATGATGGAGTGGGACGATTGTTATATGGTGGAGTGGGAGTGTAAGATGATGATGGTAAGTAAGTTGGACTAGGAGCATGTATCATCATATTGGAGTGAGATGTCCCAACAAAGGCTGTATGACCAGAAGAGGATGCACGGTAGGGAGTTCTGACATCAGCTTCAAGAGATTTGAGTTTGTTGTATAGCTCATCAAAAGTGAGCATCTCCAACCCACCTTTAGCCTTAAGGGCTATACTTACATGTAACCATGATGGAGGCAAAGATCGTAGGAACTTTGAATTGCAATCATCATTGTCAGGTTTTGCATTTAGCTGGTTTAGCTGACTCAAAATCTTATGAAACCTGTCGTATCCCTTGTGGATACCTTCTTCTTCTGAGATATTGAATTCTTGAAAGTGTTGTCTCAGCATGGACTTCCTCATTCTCCTGGACTCTTCATTGCCACCGAACCTTGCTTTAAGCGCCATCCATATGTCCTTTGCATCATCCATGTGGTGAAAATCACCTAAGTGATCTTCAGGAATAGCTTGAAGAAGGATGGTTCTTACTTTGTGCTCTCTTTGCACAGCTAGAATCTCTTCAGTAGTTTTGGGAGGAGCAATGGTTAACTTACCATCAAGATCTGGGATAGTCTTCTTCAGACTGTTTCCTTTCTTCACAATCTCCCAAAGATTCCAATCAATATTGGAGATCCAGTTCTGCATCTTCATTGTCCACAGATCATACTCTTCCTTTTTTAGATAAGGAAACTTACCATTACTGTTGGAAAGACTAAGTTGTTGCATAGAGGTGGTGTTGTTGCTGTTGTTGTTGGTGACTTCGGATTCATCATTAGTTCCAGGCATGGTGAATGTATTTTTGGTTGTATGGGGGTGAGGAAAAATATGGTTCTCAGTATCGTAGAGACTTTCCCGAGGCTCTGATACCACTTGTTGAAAACACTTAGACCTTGACAGATCTTGAGCACTCGTAGATCGTTAGTGTTGCCTATGTAATCATAAGCAAACTAATAGAAAATCTCTACAACTCGTATTCTTTAGCGGAATGTAAATACAAGCTATTATAACTAAGAACACTTAGATCCTCTATGGATCTTTTATTAACTGAAACTCTATGTTTCGAATTGAGTGACTATTACATACTATGAAGTTCCTTTTATAGACAAGGAACCCTAGACTATTTCTACTCAATCGACTAAGCATGCAAGCATGCATTTAATGGATAAACATTAAACAATATTGAGCAGTACAATAATACCCATGCTAATCTCGGGCAGTTCAAGAATAATGATGGGTTAGCATGTAATTAATAAAGCGCATGCAGATCCTAGTCAGCTTCCACCCTTCAGCAGAATCACTGCACGGCTTTTATACTTCAGCAGAATCTCTTCTTCAGCAGATTCTGCTTCTACTTCAGCAGAATCCTTCGGCAAAATTAACGGTAGAAATCCTACTTCGCATAATTCCCAACAAATTGAGTTTTGACAAAGGTGCGAAATAATGTAAATTTGGTCAAAACATCAAATTTGTTAACCAACGGATAAACCCATACAAACTGAGAATAATGATCCAGAGAAATAACATAATATTTAAAACCAGATAGACTCGGAATTGGGGAAGCCCATAAATCCGAGTGAACAATATCGAAACAACTTTGAACTAAAGTAGATGAACTAACAAATTGAAGTTGCACGTGTTTGCCAAGCTGACAAGCATGACAAAGCACGGGAGATTTCTCTTTATTACATAAAATAGAATTATTATAAATAACACGACGCAACACTTCACTTTTTGGATAACCAAGACGTTGATGCCACGTATACTGACTTGTGAGGTAGGCTTGAGGAATGGGAGAAGGCTTGGTGACAGGGTAGAGGTCACCAGTGCTATCACGGCGGAGCAACACTTGACGGGTTTGAAAGTCCTTAACAAGAAAACCAAAAGGATCAAATTTAACACTGCAATAATTGTCACATACAAACTGACGCACAAAAATTAAGCTTTTAACAATATGAGGAGTGATTAGAACATTATTTAGGTGAAGAGGTCGAAAAGGGGTTGGTAAAATGCTATGGCTAGAGTTGGTGACGGGAATAGTGTGCCCATCACCAACCGCAACAGATGAATAAATACACGAATTAAATACATCACTAAGATTATTGATCGAGTCATTTAGATGAGAAGAAGCACATGTATCCATATTCCAATTGCCAGGAGCGGATTCATGAAGGGTGGGAGTGGCAAATGCATGTGGCAGAAAAGTCTCATGACCTGAAACAGCCCCTAAAGAACCTCCTGAAGCGTGCTGAACTGCCGGAGGAAACTGATCTATCACACCAAGTTGAGCCGGTGCAGGTCCAAGGATACCGGCATTAGTATGAACCGAAGCAGGAAAGCCAAACTGAACTGTGGAGTGAACCGGGTATGTGGACTGGACTGTCGCTGTGGACTGCTGAACTGCCGAGGTGGACTGCTGCTGAACTGTCGGGTGTTGCAAGGATTGAATCGGGTATGTGGACTGGGCAGGGTAGTTGTAAACTGTTGTGTGGCGTGTCATCCCATATGGTGAGGGGTTCACGAACTGCGGAGCGACTGAAGGGCCATATGGAGCAGATGGCAGGCCAAATCCAGGTGGACTAGTGTAAAAAAGCAACGGGGTTCGTTGGTTTAGGAAGGGTATTTTGTCCAGGCAAAGAGGTACCACTGTTGGGTCCATTACACCCCATCTTAGCCAAAAGGTGTTGTGAGGTTTTCATATCATTTGGTGATAAATTATTGGTTGATGATTGAGACTGAGGGGGCCCAGTACCATGCATACCATTATGCAAGAATTTGCACGAGGCATCAAATCTACAGGAACCTTTTCTCCAATTTAAACACGGCTTGTGGACTTTTTCCAAGGATGAAGATGAACGGCGAGAGTTGGAACCGGTGTTGGCTAATAACACCATTGGTGAGGATGATGTTGAATTGGACAAAGTGTCTTGAACACGAGCCTTTAAACCCATCTCCTCCGTGGTGAGCATGGACCTAACAGTTTTGAGATTGGGAAAGGGATCCCGATGAGCAATGATGGTGGCCAAGTTATCGTACCTTGCGGGCAACCCTTCCTATGCAAATGTAACCGCATCGACATCATCAAAATGTGAGCCAAGGCTATTTAAGATCGTTGCAATGGATTCAATTTTTCGAAAATATGCATCAATGCCCATGCCTCTTGAGGCGTTTTAGGGTTTGCAACAACTAACCGTTGTTGAAGTGTTTTAGAGACAGTAACAAAGATCCAAGAAAGGAGAATTGAATCAACTTTCAACCACTCCATATCCGGAGGCGAAGAGGTACTCGGTGTATCTTGGCCACTCTTGGTTTCAAGGTGATCCAACAGTAGGTTTCCGCGATAAAAATGGGTGAAGAAATAGACCCTTGATGAATAATTCATCTCATCCACGTCGAGTTGAACAGGGATGATGTTGTTGAGATTGGTGATTGCCATTAATTTATCGGAGAGGAGAATAGTAGGTTGTGATTGAATACGCCACTAAAGAATTTCTACCTCTTATTATAGTGTGTGCTTCCGGAGGGGCACACATGCAAGAAGGAAGTTTGAGCTTGATGCAAATGGCTAAAATATCTGTTGCTTTATATGATTATCAATCAAATAAAAAGTTATTCTATGTACCAATCCTTACATCTCCTACTACCGGCGGGGTGACAGCTAGTTTTGGTATGTTGGGGGATATCATTATTGTCGAACCCCATGCCTACATTGCCTATCTCCATTCTTGCTTTATCTCCACCATGTAGAATGTTGTGTTTTATTGTCTAGAAATCCCAAAACCGGGATATACAAATACAAGTGTAACCCTAGGAGATCTTGGGCTTTAGCCCGATCATAGAGAAACGGGCCTACATATACATAATACAAATACATAATAATACATAATGCTAACAATACTGAGTGTCTTTGATCTTGGTCTTTTAGTTGATAAAAAAACATTTACCCAATCTCGTATTCAACGAGGTATGGAGGAGATGAGATGTAGATAGCCTTACCCCTACTCGAACGTAAAGAGGCTGCTTCTAGAGGACCTCCGGCTTTTTTGCAAGGAGTGAGGATTGAACCTTTGACCTTTGTGTCCAAAAGAGAACGGTTTTCTACCCTACTATGTTTTGGTCTTTTAGTTAATGATAATACTAATGTTTTTAGCTTCATATCTACAAACTATTGTATCAGCTGAGATCAAGATTATATACTTATCTTTTTTCGGCCCACTGCAGGGCAAAATTTATCAACTTATATGAAGATTGATGATAACAAATTAAATATCTGGGGGGTCCCTTAATTTACATCAAAATGTATTTTATGCAGCAATACATCTACATCTAAGTGTACTGATATGAAATTTAGTACCATGTGTATAATGTAAGTAAATTCAGTATAATGATATGAATTTTGTAGACCTAGCCATGTGCATCTCACCCCATTTTCATGCTAAAACATTTGTCTCTACTAAAATGTCTATTGGTTGAAAACTTCATCATCATCATCATATCATTCCACAACCCATGTACATCCCATTCAATTTGATTGGCTTTCTTTGCTTTCCAACAATACAAATATGCTTCAGTAGAATAGCATACTACACATAGAGACTCACAATAAACAAAACACGTTCACTGATTGCAATATCTTCTTGTTGTTGTTCATAGCAACTTATTGCTTTTTTTTTTTCTGAAGTTTCAAGAAATTTTAATAGCAGCAGGTTTCTGCAATTTAATTCCTTTTCTTTTTAATTAATGATTGAGTTAAATATGAATGACTAATAATAATCTTTCTTGACAACATGTAGCAGTTCTGCCAAAGAGCAAAAGATGGACGGAAACGAGTTGATTGAGGATGTGAACAATTTCTCTCAAAGCTGCAGTAAATTAAAGCCCGTAAATGCTTGCTTTTCCTACTCTAATTTATCATGGGAGATTAAAAGTACAGGGAGTTTTCTACCGAACTTGAATTATTACGTATTTTTTTCATTTCTTTATAACAAATGAATTAGTTGAAATACTAGTGTGTCTTTTTCTCAGTTAGAGTTGCCTAAGATTGTAGTGATCTGGATTGGGACTCATAGATTGATTTTAATTCGTAGTTTGATAAATATATTAGGCAGAAAACATATTGACATGTTTCATAGTAAGGTATTTCTTAATCCAATGGCCAAAATGTATAAAATTCTTTCCAAATAGAAATCCAATTTTTTCACATTCTCTTTCACTCTAAAAATGAATGCCTCTAACGTCTTTGCTGTTATCGTTGCTTTATGTGTATTCCTGGGTAATTTGTATTTTATTTTCAGATTAATTTAACTAACAAACTATTAAAAAAAGGACCCTGAATAATGATTTTTTATGGTTGCTTTGTACAACAGTTGTTGGTGAAGCGGGTAGTGAGCCCATGGAGATGCCTCCAGCTCAAATGCAAGGGTAAAAATTAGTAGCCAGACGACGTGCACAAAATGGATCGATTTGTGTAGCATGCAATGCTCGGGCAGTTGCTGCCTCGATAAGTGCAAGAAGAGTGGTGGTATAGATGCATACTGCGACCATCAAAGGCAAGGATGCACATTTTCCGCGTGTATGTGCACGTATGCTAAACCGTGTTCCCTGAATTGAACCTACCCCAGTCTTTAAAAATAAGCTTACCCTGTTGTTTTGTGTTTATCATCTTTTCTATCATTAAATTTGACTATTTTCTTTTCAATCAAGTTGGTCTTTTACAATAGGAAAAGACAATAATGTCTTTTAAACAAAGTACCCAGGGATGAAAACAAATTGCCGTTCCATTAATTATGTATAGTGATATGATCTACTAATAGCTGCCTGAACATAGGAGAATGTGGATTTTAGGGCTGTTACAAAGGGATTATCTAGTATGTGGATTTTGAAGTTTATAACCACTGAAAAAATTCAACACATGTTGATTAGTTTGCTATATTTCCAAGTATGTATATTAGTTTGCTATATTTGATGTATGTATACACATTAGAATTCAAGTGAAACAACTAAAAACATATGATATCAAGTATGTATTACACTCATTTGTTGGCACGAGTTATACGTTTGATTTGTTATTACTTCAGAATGATAGAAGGATTTTAATTTCCACAAAACAGAAAGTCATAATTAAGTTTACCCACCAAGATGATATAATGTAACATCTGTTAGTTTGATGGATATAAATTAGTAGACGTGAGTTCGGATATAACTCGAGACTATGAGATTGCACACTTTACGTATGAGAATTTAAAGTTAATAATTAAATATAAATGTTATATTTATTTATTTATTAAACGAAATAACTAACAAACGTTAAGTAATTAATGTAATGGACTAACGGGCGTTAAAGGTATTTGGAAAAAGACTTAATTGCAAAGTTTGGGAAGGTTCCGGAATCCCTATGGGGAGCCCAAACCGATCGGCCAAGGAGGAAACAAGGAAACAAAAACCAACTTGTTCACCAAGTTTAGTTGGGTATATATACAAGGCTAGGGGTCTTGTTTTTCCATCTCTTGTGCTCATTGCTAAACCCTAAAAATTGTTTTGTGTGTGTTTCTCTTCTCCAAACCGATCGTACAACCCCTTGGGTGTCGATCCAAATCTTTTCCACAAACCAAGTTATTTGTTTGATAAAAACTAGCATTACTTTAATTCGGTTTAGTACGTGTGTACAAGAACGTAGTAATCACACACTATTATTATTATCTTGGATTGAATTACAAAATGGTAAGGGGTAATTCATATAATCCTAGTTAAATCAAATTAGGGTTCATCCGTTGCTAGTTTGTGGATTTGATTCTTGTTCGGCTAGAATCAACAAAAGGTACGCATATTCTTTTATGTTAATTAATTGTTCATTAATAAATCCTATACGCTTCCGCTTGAATACTTTGATGTTTGTGATTATTTATTTGAATGTCTTGATATCTAATTCCAACAGTGGCATCACGAGTCATTGGTTTTTAATGAGTAATTAATTACATAAACGCGTAATAAAACAAATAATTGTATGTTGTTTGATATGTTTATCTAGGGTTTATGTTTATTTTTTGTTTTGGTCGATTTTTTTTGTTAATTGGGGCGTACCCTAATTTTTTAGGTCGACACATACATAAAATTTTTAGGGTTTTAAAAATTGTTTGCTAACCTTATTAAAACCTAGAATTAATATATTGGTTACGTGATTAATTCATGAATAATTTGTTATGTGTCATGGAATTTTTATATGCGATCTTGTGACTTATTTGTATAATTGTTATGATATCCATGATTATACCTGCATGTTAGTCATGGATAAGTTGCTTTGATAATTGTTTAATTGTTGAGACATATTTAATTACGATAAATCTTGAATTGGGGAAGACTCAAATTATATATTAATGAATCAATTACGTGCAATTTGGTATATTTTAATTAAGGGTTTACGCAATCGATTCGTCGATGTATGTGGCTCACTTTTTATTGTTGGAGTGAAAACCCTAAATTGATATATACATTAATTTAACCTAGATATTGATTATTAATAGGTTTTTATCGAATAAGTTGCATGATGCTACCAATTTACACGTATAAATTGTTTATTATGTGCGCATTGTTTTTTAGTAGTTTATTTTTTATTTGTTACTTGTTTGTTTATTATGTTAGACAGTTTTAGGCAAAGGGTAATTTTGAATAGAAAAATAATACGGACTAAACAATGGCGAAATTTGATTTGTTTTGGAAGAGTTAAGTTTTCAATAGTTTAATTGATTGGTGACTTTGGTACAAATGACTGAACGGCTCACCTATTAGAATGAACTATAAAGGGGTTAATAAAGAAGTGCGCGCAGTCACACTGAAAGGATGTCTAAGGTTATGCTTTTGCGCTTACCTGATCCTCTGCCCCCTGTAAGTTCGAATGGACCTACTTAGTAAGCCATAAAATGTGCAAACTCATCTTAAGGGCGAATTAGTTTTAATTCCATGCGCCACTTCGGTAGTAATTACCCGAAACACTAAGTGTTTACGCTTATGCAAAAGTACGGTATAATGGATGATAATTAACACTAAATTCCTTGATTGGTGAACCCAATACCTCAATCAAAACTTTGAAAGTTTGATCTTTATGAATTGGTAATAAAAGGGTTTTTTATTAAAATTATGCTACAAGATGAATGCATGACATCTTTGTACATATTTGATTTGACCACATAAAATCAAAAACTAGTACCCTTTTAAATTAAGTTTTATGCCATCTAATTAAAAGGAACACTTGAAGTTGCAATTTATGTCATGAGAGTACTTGGCTAGATTGTGATGCAGAGGTAAATCTCTATGTAAAGTGAGACCTTACATGGACATATTTGCAGTTCTTTAAGTTAGACACTTAAATTGAGTAGGAAGTGAGACTTGGACTCAATGGCATAAGATGGGATGAAACATGTTTATATTTGCAATAGCGTTGGAAAATATAAATCCCATAATGATCTTGGAGTTGGAAATTGTTTGCCAATTAATGTTCGACAGATTACCTTATTATATGCGTTCGTTGCTAGCAGATCAAATGATTTAATGAACCTATGATAATTTGGATCCTAGTTTTTCGAGAAAATTATATGGTTATATGTTTATATTACCGTTGGGTATATTTTATTTTCTTGAAAAGTTGTATTATCGAAAATACTAATACTTGAACTTTTTTCTGTAGAAATGGCTCAAAATAACGATAACACTAACACTGCACTAAGTTCTGCGTTCAAAAGTTTTTTTGATCGAGAAAAGTTGACTGGCTCTAAGAATTTAAATGATTGGCACCGCTCTTTGAGAATTGTCTGTAGAGTTGCTGACAGGTTGAAATATCTTTATGAACCTTGCCCTGAACAACCAACTGGTCCTGATGCTACTCAAGCTCAAAAGGACGCTTGGCAACTTGAGTATAAGCGTCATAATGATGTGGCTTGTCTTATGTTGGGAACAATGGAATCTGCTCTTCAAAAGCAGTTCGAACATTATTTCCCATATAATATGCTCAATGAACTTCGAACCATGTTCGAGAAACCAGCTGCCGTCGAGATTTATGACTTGACTGACGCGTTACACAGCTATAGGCAAGGTGAGGGAAAACCCGTAAGTGCTCATGTACTGGAAATGAAAGGTTACATGGACCAGCTAAAATCACTTGGCAAAACTTATGATGATGACATGGCTGTGAATCTTATTAATAGATCCCTTAACAAGGATTTTAATGGTTTTGTCAAAAATTTCAATATGCACTGCGTGGGGAAGACAGTTACTGACCTACACGCATTGCTAATTGACTATGAGAAAGGGTTGCCTCAAAAGGTTCCTACTGCCCAGGTACTTGCTATTCAGGGTGGAAGGATTAATAAGCCAAAACCGCAGCGTGCGAACAACAAGAAGGGGAAGGGTAAGGGAAAGGTTGACAAAGGCAAACAAGTGATGGCCTATCAACCTCAACCTAAGAAGACCCCTACTCCTAGGAAGGAAAATCCTAAAAAGGATCAAGCATGCCACCACTGTAAGAGCATTGGGCATTGGAAGAGAAACTGTGCTCTCTATCTTGATGAATTGCGGGCAAATAAGATGAAGTACGAAGGGTCCTTGGGCGCCGGTTCTTCTGGTAATTTATTTTTCATTGAATTATTTACTCTAAATCATAATAATTCCTGGGTATATGATACGGGCTGTGGTATTCACATTTGTAATACACTGCAGGGGTTTAGAGTGGAAAGGAAGCTTGCCTATGGGGAGCAATATCTGCACGTGGGAAATGGCGCACATGCAGTTGTTGAAGCCATAGGAACGTTTAGTTTAGTATTGCCTTCGGGCTTAGTACTGTTATTGAACAATTGTCATTACGCACCTTCTATAATTAGAGGTGTTGTTTCCTTTTCAGTTTTATTGGATGATAGTTTTACTCATACTATTTCACGTAATGGAATTTATGTTTCTTTAAATGGTGTATTTTATTTTAAAGCAATTACTGTGAATGGTGTGTTTGAAATTGATGTGATTGGAAATGAATCTAACAATAATAATAATTCGATGTTTAGCATTAAAAAGAAGATAAAGTTAGACTTGAATTCTTCTTATCTTTGGCATTGTAAACTTTCTCATATAGGCAAGGCTCGCATGCATAAGCTGCAACAAGAAGGGCTTTTTCAAAATATCAATGATGAATCATTTGATAAATGTGAGTCATGCATATCTGGGAAAATGACGAAGAAACCTTTTCATAGCAATATGGAGAGGGCTTCTGATCTACTTGGTCTTATTCATACTGATGTGTGTGGACCACTTAGACATGTGTCAAAGAGATGTGCTAGCTACTTCTTAACCTTTACTGATGATTTCAGCCGTTATGGTTATGTTTATTTACTTAAGCATAAACATGAGGTGTTTGAAACATTTAAGGTATTCAAAGCTGAAGTAGAACTGCAATTGGGAAAGAAGATTAAAGCTCTTCGATCCGATAGAGGAGGCGAGTATCTAAGCCAAGAGTTTAAAGATTACTTAGCTGAGAATGGAATTGTCCAGAATCTCACTTCTCCATATACTCCACAACAAAATGGTGTATCTGAGAGAAGAAATCGTACATTGTTGGACATGATACGATCTATGTTTAATCTTACTACTCTACCTTTATCCTTTTGGGATTATGCTTTGGAATCAGTTGTTCGCATTCTAAATATGGTTCCCACAAAGAAGGTTGATAAGACACCATATGAAATATGGCATGGTAAAGCTCCTAACCTGTCTTATTTAAAGGTCTGGGGTTGCGAGGCGTATGTTAAACGTGACTCAGCAGATAAACTCCAACAAAGATATGTAAAGTGTATCTTTGTAGGATACCCTAGGAAACTATGGGTTACTACTTTTACTATCCAACTGAAAATAAAGTAATTGTTGCTAGGTATGGAGATTTTCTTGAAAGAGATCTCGTATCTCAAGAATTCAGTGGGAGAGTTTATGATCTGGAAGATGATCAAGAAGATGCATTACCTTCTGAAAACACTAACGTACTTCCGGTAGAACCTGATAGTCTGGGTCCTCCACCAGAAGTTGAAGTGATTCCCGTTCGTAGATCCGTAAGGAATATGCGTGCACCTGAACGTCTATGTCTTAACGTAGAGGTTGAGGAAACTATGTTAGGAGATCTTGGAGAGCCTACTAGTTATAAAGCTGCCATGGCAAGTCCTGATAAGGACAAATGGCAAGTTGCAATGAATGGGGAAATGCAATCCATGAGAGAAAATGAAGTCTGGGTAGAGGTTGACTTACCTCCAAACGCCAAGGTGGTTGGAAGTAAGTGGCTCTATAAGATTAAGACTGACATGGATGGCAATGTACACGTCTATAAAGCTTGTCTAGTTGGGCAAGGTTTTACTAAAACTTATGGCATTGATTACGAGGAGACCTTTTCTCCTGTAGCGGACATTAGAGCTATTAGAATTCTCATAGCTATAGCTGCATACTATGACTATGAGATATGGCAAATGGATGTCAAAACCGCCTTCTTAAATGGTCGCTTAGATGAAGACATCTATATGAAGCAACCTGAGGGGTTCGTGAATCCAAACCGTGTATGCAAACTTCAAAGGTCCATTTATGGATTGAAGCAAGCATCAAGGCAATGGAATAAAAGATTTGATGAAGAAATCAAAAGTATGGATTTATTCAAAATCTTGATGAGCCATGTGTATATCACAAAGTTAGTGGGAGTGATGTAATTTTCTTGATTCTTTATGTCGATGACATATTAATTATGGGAAAAGACATTTCGAGTTTGCAAAATGTTAAGGCATATCTTGGGAAGTGTTTTTCCATGAAGGATTTAGGAGAAGCTGCATACATTCTGGGAATCAAGATCTACCGAGATAGGTCAAAGCGGTTAATTGGTTTAAGTCAAAGCGCTTACATTGATATAATATTGAAGAGATTCAATATGCAAAATTCCAAGAAAGGATATTTGCCAATGAAAGTAAAGCATGGCTTATGTAGCGATATGTGTGCTTCAACACGTGCTGAGGTGGCACGCATGCAGAAAGTTCCTTATGCTTCGGCTGTAACATCTATTATGTATGATGTGAGATGCACAAGGCCAGATGTTGCGTTCGCTCAAAACATGACCAGTCGATATCAACAGAATCCGGGTGAACTTCACTGGATTGCTGTTAAACATATTCTAAAGTATCTTAGGAATATGAAAGATATGTTTTTAGTGTATGGAGGAAATCCAGACACAGAACTTGGTGTTACAGGTTACTGTGATGCGTCCTGGCAGTGTGATAAAGATGATACGAAGTCTCAGACGGGTTATGTCTTTGTCATCAATGGAGGAGCAGTTGACTGGAAGAGCAAGAAGCAGAGTACGATTGCGATGTCTGCGACAGAAGCCGAATACATAGCTGCTTCAGAAGCTGCAATGGAGGCTGTTTGGATTAGAAAATTCATTTCGGGGCTTGGTGTTATGCCTTCAATTGAATCGCCTATTGATATGTATTGTGACAATTCTGCTGCAATCATATTTGCCAATGAACTTGGAGTCATGAAGGGCACCAGACATTTTCTACGGAAGTATCACTATGTTCGGGAATTTTTATAAACTTTTTTTCCCCGTTAAAATTACGAAATTTTTTATAAACTAATTTTCTAAAATATAACAAAAATTTTAAAAGTACGAAAATTTTTGTAGACTTTATTTTTATTTAAATCTTTTTAAATTAAAACGAAGCTTTTTAAATTTTATGAAATGAAAATAATTTATAAAAACTATTAATTCACCTAGAAAATTTTGAAAACTGTTTTTTTTAACCATCCAACAAATAAAAACTTGAAAGAGTAAAAACTAGTTAAAACAGCGAGACTTTTTATAACTTTTAAAAATACTTAAAAGCTATGGATTTATGAATAGTTTAAGTTATTACAAAATGATATTACTAGTTTAATTTTTTTTTTAAATACAAAAAGTATTCGTTTTGTTTATTTTTATAATTTCAAAGAAGTCTTAACTTTTTGCCATGAATTTTAGTTTTGCTTTTAGATATTCTTAAACCTTATAAAAATTTGTTTATTAAAAATTTATTTAAGTAGATTTAAAAATTGTTTTATAAGTAAAAAAAATTATGAAATATTTCGCAATTTCAAAAATTAAATTTGTATTTTTACAAGTTAGTTTTAGGGCCGATAGATGCACATTTGTAAATTCTATGTTTAAATTCCATTTTTATTAAAAATAATAATAATAATAATAATTCGGTTATTAAAAAATTTCATATTTCAAAAAACTATTAGGGATTGTAGATGCAATTTTGGACAAACCACGAGGACGGTCCAGTAATTTACTCTTAATATTTTAGCTAGTTCTAGTAAAACAAGTGTGACAGTGCAAATTAACACAAAACAAGAAAGTATATTGCATTAAGTGGAACAAAAAAGTTTACGTATCAAATCAGTATATTTGAAAAAGTTTGTTGCTATTATACGGCTTAATCCCTCAAATTAAAAGGGAAAAAAAAATGACTAGTCTAACTCACGCATATTTCACAATACTAACTATTGGTTGGATAGTTAATACACTTTGTAAAAGTTACAAATTTTGTATTGATCCCAATCATGTGATCGATTTGGTGAAGATAAGAGTTATGTAAAATTGAACCCATCATAGGCTTATCATCCCATGTGTTGAATAATGTAGATTTCCTAATATAGCTAATCATCCCATGTGTATAGATTTGGTGCTCTGCTTATCTTTAATTTATGACAAGCCTTGTGCTTCAAACATTGCTTTTGGTTTTAGCTCGTATATATGGTAAAGAAAATGCTGTCACATTATGTTCATGTTTTGACGATCCTTTAGTAGGCTACTCTGTATAACAATAAAACGTGTTTATTAAGTGCTCATTTCAAAATTGTGTACTGCTTGTAGTGGAGATGTTACTTTAAACTACTTCAAATAAACGACGAATAACATTCTTTGGTTGAAAATGAAGATGAGAGTGGAATATATTCACAATTTTCCTTAAATAAAACCAGTGATCGAGGCCATCATGAAAATGACAACCAATGGTAACGTGCCACCTCAGTTTCTTTATCACTTCATATGTTTCAAATAATTTCAAACAGTTCCATTTTTAGTAATTAAAAGTCGTACAACATTTTATACGTAGTATATGTTTTGCCTTCAATAGCAAAAATGACATTTCCCACCTCTCAGTTATTTTCGAAGTGTCTAGCTTGTGAGTTGCAAAATCTGTTAATCATCAGGGTTAGGTATCGTGTGGTGCCGTGGAAAAAAGTGGTGCCACCTCAGCACTTTTTTTCTATGACACCACATTTGGCTATAACACCAAAACCCCCCTCCCTAACATAACATCGGTTTTTGTGGTGCCGTTTGAAAATTTTTTTCATTTTCATTTTTTTTTTACTTAACATGTGATTTTTTTATAACTCACGACAGTTTATTAGTTTTAACTAATAAAAATAATTTTACTTCTACAAAGACATAGTAGTAACTCATTAGACTCAAAAATTAATCAAATATTGTTGGGCTTTCTAACCCAACATGATCTATTGGACTCAAGAAATAATTATATACAAACACTAACACTTTAGGTTTTACTTCACTTTTTGTCGCCTCCATCTCAACAAACCTGCAACAACAAAAAACAAGTGCAACGTCAACAAAAACATCAAAAACCTACAACTCAACGTGATAATCCGATATTTTGTGTCAAAACGCAGCCACAAATACACTCGAAAACACAAAAGAAAAAAAAACAAATAAAAATTGCCCACCGCGTGGGCTGGTGGTGGTGGCGCGAGGCACTAGCAGCCAAGGCATGGTGTGGGTTGTCGCGCCCAAGGCTCGTGCCGAAGGCTATGGCTCAAGCCGTTAGCTATTGTACCCGGGCCTCTCAAGATCGCATTCCTCATTTTCTTATTCAGTAATGTTATACGAGTAGTAAGTTTGATTTCACTTTTGGGCTAATTGTATGAAAATATATCTAACTTGCCATTTTTTGTAATTCTGTGTAGCATATTCTTTTTTTTTTAGTTCTATGTACTCAACTTTTAAATTCATTTCCGTGTATCGGAAACAAGTTAAACAACACGTGATTATTTTTAGAGTAATGTCCTTGTGGTTTGTAGGGTATCACGATACACAGAACTGAGTGAATTCAAATGTTAAGTAAAAAAAATAGTATGCTACAAAGACAAAAGAGGCAAGTTAAATACATTTTCGTACAATTTTTACTTTTTAAGGAGAGTACACTTGTAAAATCAACTCATACTTTGGATGTGCTAAATGCATCTCCTTAATTTGGTCACTAGTCATTTTCATCTCAATTGTGTTTGTGGTCGAAATTATATCAACCGAGTCTTCTAAACCCATGATTATAAATTGATCCGAGAGTACTCTTATATAAAGATTGAAAGTAGTTTATGATGTTTAATAAGTTTGTTGCAAGTAGCGGTCATATTTGAAACCCGTTTGACCTTGGATTAGCAAGGAGCTTGAGAAATAGAAAAGGTTAACAGTTTGACCTTGGATTACAAGTCCAAACTAGTTCAATATTACATTGTTAAACCTACTAGATATCAACCAAAATGAACTAAACATAGAGTTAAAAGTAACCAAGTCACATACTTTCATGTCATCCAAAGATTCGTCGAGCCGCAACTTGGAAACATTTCTTGTCCGCATGTCTACCTTTGGTATGCAATCGGTTTATTAAGGTGATGTTTTAGAGGTGGTGTGCTGTTTATAACCCTAAACGTGTATCTTTCAATTAGTTCTATCAATCGTTATTATTTATTTAGGGTTTCCAATCGTCTCTATCTGCAGATCGTTTTCCATGTATTCTTTGATACCCTATCACCTTTTAGATCAGTTTTATTCATGATCGGTTCTAAAGATGATTATTCACATTAGGTTGGTTTTGGTTAGATCGATTTGTATTAGGGTTGTTAGGGTTCTTTGAATCGATTTATCCCTTGATGTTTTATCTTTCTTACATGGTTCGATCTGGTGGGTTACTTCTGTTTTGTATTGACATATCTTCTTATGGTTCGTTTGGCTATTGGATGGTCTGGTACATTATCCGATCTAATGGAGCCCTAATATTTTAAGGTTTCATTTTATTATTCCTCGATGGGATGTGATATTCGATCTGCTTGTGGCTATGTGTGGTAACCAGTTTTAGGGTTTGTTTGTTGATTGCTTCTATTCCGGATTCAATTATGGATGTTGGTGTTGAGAGAGTTGTAAGTCGAGTTTTAGGGTAGCCTCATTCAAAAACCTTTGCATGCTGTCACAGTATTGTTCGTTATTGTTGAATTGGCTGGTTATGTGATTGCCCTTGCTGGATGTTAGGGGTTTGTTAAACCCTAATGTTTGGCTATTTGTTCGTATTACGCTTAGACCTGGGGATTGTGGGTTGTATCCTATATTTTGGTCTATAATATGTTGTATTGGAAGTTCCTAGCGTTTGCTTATGATTTTGGTTAGAAACCTCTTTACTGTGGTATTACTTCTTGATGGTAATTCGTATTATTTGGGTTTTCATGTGTGTTGCGAGTTCAGGTTCTAGCTGGTTAGAAGAACGATGTTGATTGTTCATGGGATTTTACATTCAGATTATGTACGAGCTACACCTGATCGCGTATGGTATGTTTACTTGCGGGTCATCCCTTATGATGATTTGTTGTTTGTCTATGACATGGTGTTTGTAAATTTCGTTTACCTTGAGGTCATCGGGTGTAGGTTATTAGTTGTCAGGGTTTTCATTTACCCTATGCTAGGGCATTTTTCCTAGCACATGTTTGTCAGTTTGTCACCGATCTGCTGTATGGACATAATTCAGACCTTGAGGTCATCGTGGGTTGGTTTATTGGAAGTTAGGGTTATCGTAAACCCTATTACTTTTTGTTCGATATGGATTGCATTGTATTTTCATGTGTTCCAAGTATGGTTTAGTGGTAAGTCGTTGAAGGCCTATTACTGGTTTGGAAGCTATTCAGTTTACTATTGGTCGGATTATATTGGTCATATGAAGCTTTCCCAACCATTTTTGCGTAAGGCTTCTTCGTGTACGTTTATTCCTTCATGTCATTTTTGCTGAGTTTAACGCTTCAAGTACGCTTATGGAGATGGCAAGGAAGATAATTGATAACATCAAATAATCCTGAACATTAAGTGTCAATTTCCCCCGATAATGCTCGTATTTTATATCATTTATATGGATTTACGCTTGTTTTCCTATGTTTTACACTTTCAGGTAAATTACGAGCATTGGAGCTAAAGAGATGCGGAATTGGAGAGTTTATTGAAGATTTATCATAGTATGCTTATTTTGAAGAAGTTACGGCGTAACTCCTCTCTCACATTACGCCGTAACTATAGCGTGGCCCAGAAAACCAATTCATCATAAGATTACGGCGTAACTCTTTCCAGGGTTACGACGCAACCATATTAGGTCAAAAGAGAATCCGCGTCGCTGATAATTACGCTGTAACTCATGCATCAAATACGGCGTAACCATTGTTTATTGAAGATACGGCGTAACTCCTTATAGAGGTTACGCCGTAACCTGCAGATCTAGTGCAAATTACGAAGAATTACATGTTACGGCGTAACTCTTTTAATAGCTACGTCGTAACCAAGATCTGGCCTATAAATACCCCACGATTTCCAGCATTTCAAAGCATCTCATTTCACACACAACAACCTGAGAACATGAGAAGAAGCCAGAGGCAGATCTAGAGGAGCATACGGAGCTATCTCCAAGGGAGAAAGTACTCCCCTACGATAAGCATTAGTTTTTTATCTTTTCTTTACTTTCGATTCATGTATTTCGTAACATTAAACATTGAATTGATTTGTATGGTTAATATGAGCGGCTAAGCACCTCTTGGTGTTGGCCTAGTTATGATTCCTTACTTGGTATTTTTTGCGTTTACATTGCTTCTGTATAATTATTTCTAAGTGTATGCATGCATAGTTTATTGGTAGCTACCCTTGTTTTGGTAGTTTTGAATGGCGGTAGAGGCCAATTGCTTAGGAGATATGACCAACTGACCTTAAGTGAGCGGACTGAGACGGGAAGGGTAAGATATGACCAACTGACGACCCTTTCTACTTGTGTGATTTGACCAACTGATCACCTATCGTTTTGATGAACATAAGAATTAGGGGGTGAGTGTCTAAGATGCTAGCGCCCGGGCACTCACTATTATAAGTCTAGCATATAGCGGAACTTAATGACTTGGCTTAGGGGACCAGGAACAAATGGACTTATGAAGGGACACCTGACTTCTCCAGTGGTGGCTTTTTGCTGATAGGTTAAGGCGAACTGACCAAATGTTGTCCTCTCGACTTTGACCCCACCTGAAGTAATCGGAAGTAATTAGACGTAAACACTACTAGTTAGGATGAGTAACTAGGCTAGCACCACTCTCCTCTATTGATCACATCCTTTGCCTTTATTTGCTTTAGTAGTTAATTAATTAATTCTAGGGGTGAAAACGAGCCAAGCCGAGCCAGAGCCTGCCAGAGCTCGAGCTCGGCTCGTTTAAGTTTTAAAACGCTCGAGCTCAAGCTCGGCTCGTTTCGAGCCTTAAATTTTAGGCTCGAGCTCGGCTCGTGGTGTTTTATTTAGGCTCGAGCTCGGCTCGTTTATACGATTTGGCCATGAAAAGTTAAAATCTTAGCTCGAGCTCGAGCTCGGCTCGTAATATCTTTATTGAGCTTGTTAATAAGCTCGAGCTCGGCTCGTATATTTGTTTAATACTTAAAATACCATTATATCGTTTAGGCTCGCGAGCCCAAACGAGCTTTGTATGTAAAGCTCGAGCTCGAGCTCGATTAATAAACGAGCTGCAACTTAGGCTCGAGCTCGTTTAGGCACGGCTCGTTAGAGCTTTTTACCGATCCAATCTCGAGCTTTTTACGAGCGGCTCGGCTCATTTCTACCCCTAATTAATTCCCTATCCAAATCATATTAAAATCTGTGACACCTAGACTTAGTATTAATCCACACACATAGCTCTTGGGACGACCTCAGTTTTACCGAATACTACACTATACACGACCGGGTACACTGCCTGTTAGTGAATTAGGGTAGACCATAGGTATAACGAGACTTTTAAATATTAAAACCTAGTCAGTAAAACCTGCATCAAGTTTTTGGCGCCACTGCCGGGGAGTTATATTAGGATTGCTATTAAGTCTTTCATTTTTGTTTTTATATTTTCTCAAATTCTCACGATCTCTTTTCAAGTTTACAGGCACCATGGAAGTTGTTAACATTGATGACCTCACTCTTGAGGAATATTTGGCGTTGACAAGAGAAGAACAAGGACCAGGGATTGTTAGGCCGGTCATCGCAGCAGATGCTCAATTCGAAATCAAACCTCAATTTATGAGGGAGTTGCGTGCAAACCCTTTCTCTAGAAGCATTACCGATAACGATCATGAGCATATAGAAAACATGGAATACATTGTCAGCCTATTCAAAATTTCTAGAGTCTCAAACGACGCTGTCATGTTATGTGTGTTCCCTATTTCTCTCACTAGAGCTGCTAAAAGGTGGGTTGATCGATTACCTGTCGGGACAGTCAACACCTGGCCTCTCCTAGAAAAGTATTTCATTCAGAGATATTGTCCTCCATCCAGGACTGCTAAGCAATTAGAAGAAATCCATAACTTCAAACAAGAGGGTGATGAAATGTTGTACCAAGCATGGGAAAGGTATAATGAATTACTATACAAGTGCCCTACTCACGACCTTAATAGCCAACAAAAGTTGAACGTCTTTTATAAAGGTCTGAACATCTCCTCAAGACACATGATCGATTCTCAGGGACCAATTCTTGGAATGACTCCAAAATTGGCTCTGGTAACTATTCAGAAGATGGCTGACCACTCTCACAAGTGGCACAATGGGGGAAGCAATCGAAGTAAGAGTGGAAATATGGAAGGCCTTGGAGCAATAAATAACAAATTAGAAAGTCTCGGAAGAGACATGAAAAATCTCAAGGAAAATGTGCATTCCATACAAGTTGAACGAAGTGGACACAATGGAGCTCTCCCTACTAAGGAATTCCCCTCTAACGAGGAAGTTAAAAGGATTGAAGAAGTAAATTATGGAGGTGGAAGCCCCTTCAACGGATACAGATACCGAGAAAAGTCCCCAGGGTTTTATACCAGAGTCAACAACAATCCTCCTAGACCAAGCTTAGAAGAAATAATGCATAAGCACATCGAGGAATCTACAAAAAAAGGGCGATAGACTCAAAGAATGGATGGTCAAGGTAAAAGAAGACACCAACATGAACTTGCGAAACCAAGATGCTGCAATTAAAAACCTCGAAACCCAAATTGGGCAATTAGCTAAAAACCTTGAGACCAGTAATGCCAAAGCCATTGCCTGCAAAGCCATATTTGCACAAGATAAACCAAAGAAAGAGCTGTGCACCTCTTCTGTCACCAATGATCTATCCGGGATTAACTACCTAAAAGAAGATAAATCGAAAGACGACGAGGACCTGCCAAGCCAACTTCCTGAGAAGCTAAAATACCAGGAAAGTTTTCTTCTTCCATGCACTATCGGTAATTTTAAAATTCCCGCATTAGCTTATTTGGGGGATGGGGTAAACTTTATTTCTACCACTTTGATTGATAAAATAAAACTTACCAATTTAAAAGAAACAACAATTATGATAGAAATGGTTGATTCCTCTAAAGCTGTACAAAGGGGAGTAGTCAATAATGTGCTCCTTAAAATTGGAAAATTCATTTTTCCCACTGATTATGTGGTTATTGATATGGGAAAACAGGAGACTTACAACTGGCAACTTGTCGTGCACAAATTAAGGTTTTTGAAAAACAAATTTCTTTGGGAACTGAAAAAGAACGAATAACTTTCAGCACGAAAGAGCAATTAAACCCTAAATTAGAAGTTTCAACAAAGGTTGATGTTGTTAACGTTCAATAGCTCGATCCACCTATGTGTTATAATCCTAGTACTAACAATGGTGGAGAAAAAGTTGATAGTTGTAAGCAGGAACAGGAAGAGACTGTCAAGGTCAAAGGTATTAAGGAAGCTCCGAATCCAAACAAACATTACTGCAACCCTATATTAACTGAGGATAACGAATCAATGACAGCATGGCCTTCGTGATGGATATGCGCGCGCGAGGCCGAAAGACACGATATAAAATTTGAGAAATTATCATTTGAAGATTGGTACAAGATAAGATTTGGAGACTCAGAAATCAATACGGGATTGTAAAAACAACTAAAATGCAATTACGATAACTATCGTCTTACTTATGCAATAGCCAATGATGAAAGATCAAACATGAGTATAACAATTGGTCCTATAGCTGAAGATAATGGATGGGGAAAATCATGTTTATCATTTAATGAGTGGCTCTCGCAGAAATTTGGAACATGTTGCATCTGGAACATAGCAAGAAAAATAGTTTTTATCAAATAGATGAATGATTGCCTGCAACTAGTGGAAGAAGTTGGCCAAGTCCAAAGGCCACCATAAAGCCCTGAGGCTTTGAGTCTAACTTAAAGAATCGTAAATAAAGAAAAGTGCTCTTTCGGGAGACAACCCGAATTATCCCTTTCTTTTGTTTTATTTCTATTTCTGTTGGGTTTTGTGTTTTTAACCATTTTGCAGGAAACAAAGAGAAGTTGTTGCTACAGCATGCTGATCTGACCAAACGTTACGGCGTAAATCATTCTCATGGTTATGCCGTAAAAGGCACCTTGCAGCAGAACTTCAGATGCACTACCAATTACGGCGTAATCCCCTCTCAGTGGTTACGCCGTAGCTACACTTTGCAGCGTATGCCAGGTTTTGCCTAGTTACGGCGTAACTCCTTCTGGAGGTACGATGTAACTATCCTCTGTATTACTTCTTTCATTTTAAAACACAATAACCTTGTATTAGTATTTTAAATGAACTTTGTGGGTATGTTCCCTATAAGCCCTCACGAGACTTCACTCGTCCACTTGGGGCACCAAGTGGTTTAAAAGGCTTGTTGCATATGCTAAATGCAACCGTGATTCCTACAAAAGTGAGTTAGGTTTATTTTTTATTTTTCATTTTTTCTTTTTAGAATTATGCTTGTCGGTAGTGTGATTTCAGGGATTGAAGTTTGCTCGTGGATGCTTATGCGAAGGCACGACTCTTTTTCATGGGCTTTCTTTCTTTTTGGAGCAAATTTAAGGGAAGTTCTTACTCTAATTCTACTTTTCTCTTCACCTTTATTTAACGCTTAGTACAAAAGGGACTTTGTACAATTCAAGTGGGGGGGACGGGAGTAGAATTGTCCCTTGAACTTTATTTTGCCCTCGTTTTTCTATTTTATTTTGAAAAATTATGCCACTTTTAAAATTTTGACATCTTTTTTTAACCTAACTAGGTTAGAGCTTAGCCAAGCACATACAACCCTTGATATTATATGGTGAGAATAGCCTTATCCATTTTCAAAATTTTACCCCAAATCCACCAAATTATGAGTGTGCCGGTAGCTTGTAAAATTTAGAACTTGGTCTTTGCATCATTTCGAGACCATAGACGAGGTATATTGAGTTAGCTCGATGTATTTGGACATTTCAGTTTAAGAAGGCAGTATTATAGGATTATCACCCAAATAGCCTACCATTGTGTGTCTATCGATTAGTCACCTCGACTTCTCGACCCCCATGTGAAACCCTTTTGTTGCACTCACCTTTAGTGCAAGATACCCCTAGATACACCCATCTAAGCCATTCCTTTCATTTTGTTAACCCAATATATTGTTTCGTTACACCTATACACCTTAGCCTACCCTGTAGTCTTTATTTGTGATTGGAAAGTTATCATTTGCCTAAGTTCAAGGTTCAAGTGGAAAGGTTCGGGAATCACGCTTTCGTCGATGACATATTCTTAAAGATCAGTGAAGACCCCCCGAATTCCCATTGTTCATCTCAAGTGGGGGATGTTAAGTTTATGTTAAAAAAAATGATTCGAAAAAAAAATAAGAAATAAAAAAAAAATACAGTTATGTTATTTCGTTTATTGTAAAGTGCGATGTTATAAGCACTATGTTATGAGCTGTATATAAATTTAGTATCGAGGAGGCCACCTGGATCACATTTGAAGATTGGAGTTGGTAATTGTGCCAACAGTTGGAGAAAAAGTAGTGTGCCCATCATGACGTCCTCTAATAACGCATCTACCTAGTTCATCATGATCCGGTTTCTTGACTTCGAAACTTGAACTTTGGGTGGACGGTAAGTGGTGATGACTTGGTTATAGATTTAGACTATCTGCTTGATTTTTATTTTACACAATTTATATATCCCATGTCTTATCCTACCCTTTAGTCGTGAAGCGTGTCTAGGTGATGCAGCGAGCAATCTTTGGTGTCTTGGCCATGGATTTGTTCATGTATCATTGATTTTGTCCACTTCGCCGTGACATGTTAGTAATGACAAATCACCCTTAACCCTTGTCGTGTCTACCCATATTGCCTTCGAAGATTGTTTTGTCCTTAACTCTAGTGGTGGAGATTTGTGTAACAGCCAAGCTTTTGATAGAATACATGCTATGATTGTACGAATAAGTGATCACCCCGAAATTGACACTTAGAATAGTTGAGAGAATTGAGTGGTTCGTTCCCATTTCGTGAGGTGTTCAGCTTTGTTTTATTCTAGCATAAGGGATTTGTAAACTTATATTTTCTAGGTAATGGGAGATATCTATTTAGGAATCTTTCTAATAAGGTCTACTTGAGGGCAAGTAGAGTTCAAGTGGGAGGGATATTTGATAACATCAAATAATCCTGAATATTAAGTGTCAATTTTCCCTGATAATGCTCGTATTTTATATCATTTATATAGATTTACGCTTGTTTTCCTATGTTTTACACTTTCAGGTAAATTACGAGCATTGGAACTAAAGAGATGCGGAATTGGAGAGTTTATTGAAGATTTATCATAGTGTGCTCATTTTGAAGAAGTTATGGCGTAACACCTCTCTCACATTACGCCGTAACTATAGCGTGGCCCAGAAAACCAACTCATCAGGAGATTACGGCGTAACTCTTTCCAGGATTAAAACGTAACCATATTAGGTCAAAAGAGAATCCGCGGCGCTGATAATTACGCCGTAACTCATGCATCAAATACGGCGTAACCAATGTTTATTGAAGATACGGTAACCTGCAGATCTAGTGCAAGTTACGAAGAATTACATGTTACGGCGTAACTCTTTTAATAGTTACACCGTAACCAAGATCTGGCCTATAAATAGCCCACGATTTCCAGCATTTCAAGGCATCCCATTTCTCACACAACAATCTGAGAACGTGAGAAGAAGCCAGAGGCAGATCTAGAGGAGCATACGGAGCTATCTCAAAGGGAGAAATCACTCCCCTACAATAAGCATTAGCTTTTTATCTTTTCTTTACTTTCGATTCATGTATTTCGTAACATTAAACATTGAATTGATTTGTATGGTTAGTATGAGAGGCTAAGCACCTCTTGGTGCTGGCCTAGTTATGATTCTTTAATTATTTTGTTTGCGTTTACATTGCTTCCGTATAATTATTTCTAAGTGTATGCATGCATAGTTTATTGGTAGCTACCATTGTTTCGGTAGTTTTGAATGGTGGTAGAGGCCAATTGCTTAGAAGATATGACCAACTGACCCTAAGTGAGCGGACTGAGACGGGAAGGGTAAGATATGACCAACTGACGACCCTTTCTACTTGTGCGATTTGACCAACTGATCACCTTTCGTTTTGATGAACTTAAGAATTAGGGGGTGAGTGTCTAAGATGCTAGCACCCAGGCACTCACTATTATAAGTCTAGCATGTAGCGGAACTTAATGACTTGGCTTAGGGGACCAGGAACAACTGGACTTATGAAGGGACACCTGACTTCTCCAGTGGTGGCTCTTGGCTGATAGGTTAGGGCGAACTGACCAAATGATGTTCTCTCGACTTTGACCCCACTTGAAGTAATTAGAAGTAATTAGACGTAAACACTACTAGTTAGGATGAGTAACTAGGCTAGCACCACTCTCCTCTATTGATCACATCCTTTACCTTTATTTGCTTTAGTAGTTAATTAATTAATTCCCTATCGAAATCATATTAAAATCTGTGACACCTAGACTTAGTATTAATCCACACACATAGCTCTTGGGACGACCTTGGTTTTACCAAATACTACACTACACACGACCGGGTACACTGCCCGTGTAAAACCCCGAAGATTGTGAACGTGTTAAACGACTAATTTTCCCTCAAGCTTAAAAACAATTTTGTGAATTTCGTATTATACGGCAAGCTCATTAACTAAGTTTAACGCTAACTTATAGACGACATATAGAAGATGATAAGATTTAATTACACTTATGTCTACTAAATTAAAAAGTTACACCTTACAAGTTATTTTGGCCTTAATCATACATACAAATTTAAGGACACTTAAAATCAAATATTAACCATTAATATTGTAATTAAGAAAATTGGCTTGGTCAAAAAAATCTTCCCATTTAAACGCCATAACCCCTTTTAAATTGTCCAACACTTTCCCCAATTACTTCCCAAAATTCAGGCCGAAATTCCCTCCCCTAAACCCCTAATCACGTTTAATTCAATATCCCTTTTACTCATTCTAAAAACCAAGAAAACCCTAACTTCTCTATACAAAAAAATGACGGCAACCATTTAATTTCTCCTTCTTTCATTCGATCTTCAAGGCTAACAAAGGAGGCTATGGAGGGTGTTAATGATCGTGGGCTGCTGTGATCGTGTGCAACCCGTAATGGAGTCATGGTCGTAGGTCTTGGGTGGCCTGGTCGTGTTGGGGGTTATTCCCAGAACAGGGTTAAGACAATCAATGACAGTAGCAATACCACTAGGTGGTTACCGGATATCACTTGGAATCGTGTGATCACTTTCCAAAGTAAACTATTCGACTCTAATGCCTGGGTATCACGAATATCTACTTGGGATAAGACCAAATGCAGTTAGAGAATTAGGCACAATTCTATAACCCTTTCGCTTATAAGTATTTTGTGTTTTTTGTGTGTACCTCATGCATGTTCAGATCTCCTATATATAGGAGGTTACTCTTGAGCTATTCCAATGGAATTATGAGTATTAATCGGCCCATTAATAGCCTCATAATTATCCTCATTATAGCCGTTAGTGGTTACATGACCAATTAAACGTGGTCATAAAGAAGTTGTAACTGCCATTTAGCAGTACTTTCCATAAGCAGTACTTTCCACTAGCAGTACTTTCACTTACAGTGGAAATACAGCCTATCAGTGGAAATACTGCTCATCAGTACTTTCATAGCATCAGTACTTTCACAGTGCTATCAGTGGAAACACTGCCTATCAGTGGAAGCACTGCTTATCAGTGGAAACCACAAGCAGTACTTTCCGCAAGCAGTACTTTCACCAACAGTACTTTCACCAAGCAGTACTTTCACCAGTACTACCAATACAAACCACTATAAGAGTCAGGGTGTTCATAGACCTTATGGGTGTACACTTCGTACCTCCTAACCCATTACAAGGTGTGAACTAATCCCACAAGTGCACTAAATTTTCCAACAGGTCGTGGGGTTTTCCTAGGCGGAGGGCTGTTGTGACTGGCTGCTGATCGTGGTCTTCTAGGGCAAGAGAAGAAGACCTTGGTTGTTTGTTTTGGTCCTTGTTAATCTTCCTCTTTCACGTTTCAAGGTAAACCAACATCAGTCTCGCCTCTTTCTTTTTGAATCTGGTCGTGCATATGTCCTTCCTCACGCATGTTTTGTACAAGATAACATGTCACATAAAATGATAAAAGGTTACATGGAAGAACACGTTAAAAGTTACATGAAATGGTAAATCGATCTCACATAAAATAATAGATTTTGTTGCCTCATAAATGATAAAATGGATTTCTTGAATCATGATTCTAAATGCGTATGATATGAATGATATGGGACCTTGTAATGTGTATTCAAATCTGATTTTGAACTTCTAAATATTCGACCCATATGTGATATTTATAACGAGTTAGATGAACCTTGAAACGGGTATGTATAAAATTCATAAGCCGGAAAATATAAATGTTGGGCATGTTAAGATGCTATTAAAACAGGTCATATGGCCTTCATGGGTCATGGGTGCGTTGGGAAGGTAAAACATGTGCTTATATTGGTTTTAATAAACCCTAAAACTGGACAGCATCATATGTCAAATTTGTGTGTGTTATAGATCCATTTTTATAAGTGCAATAATCTGGGTTTTTGTGGGAAAAGTTTATTTTATGTCTTAGTTAAGTTTTCCAAGTGGTTTGGTCGAATTTGGAGTTGTCTAAGTCGTATTTTTGAATTTTACAAGATCAAGTGTCAAAGCTGAGAAAACGGGTCTGAAATTTGGTTGGATTGTTTGATTTTTCATTTTCAAACCATAAGGAATTGGGAGCTCTCCTTTTACAGGATTGACATTTAGGATATAAATGAATTTCTGGGAGTTTTGGGAATTTTTCCAAGGTGTCTAAACAGGTCCAATAAGTGTAAACTTTTAAGGTGTATTTTCTGATTACTTTCTGGACAGGTCTGGACTTGTGATTTTCCATAGGCCATTTGGCATAGAGATAGAACCCACCAATTTTTGGAGACTCTTTTAACTCATATGGGAACCCCTGGGATTTTACTTGATTTCATTTGAGCTAAGTAAGTATTTTATAAAAATCGCTAAAGTCTGGTCCAAATATGAGTTTAAGAAAATGAAAGATAGAAAAAGGATATCAATAAGTAAAACACTTACACATGCATAAGAAGCTTATAAAATGAGTATATAAGTAATATATGATATCAATTCGTGTAGATACGTTGAAGGAGATACGACGTTGCTTCCCGGTGTAACTTTCTTGTTTGCTTGATTTCGTTGCTAAGGTACAGATATTCTGACCTTACCTCTTAAGGTTTCTCATGATTCGTTTTCCATCTTTCGATATTAGCATGAACTGTTATGCTTTACTCTAAGCTCCTTATTAGAGCTTCCCTATGACTTTGCTATGCTCCCTTTGATATGAATCTTTGATATGAGCTTCGATATGAACTTTGATATGAATTCTGATATGAACTTTGATATGAATTCTGATATGAACTTTGATATGAATTCTGATATGAACTTTGATATGAACTATGATATGAACCCTTATGATATGATATGATTATGCTTTGACCCGTCAGTTTGATACCCGAGCCAAATATGTGTTCCTAGTCATGAAGGTAACATGACCGTGTCATTGATGCACCAATGGCATGACTCCAGTGTGTACGAGTGATGTTACACACCGTCCCCATTATGATATGATATGATTATGAGCTCACTATATGTATATGATTTGGCCACTATGATATGTTCCGGGGGGAGTATGGATGCATCCTAGATATGATATGTTTTAGTGGATTTAACATGATATGATATGATATGATATGATTTATATGGTGAATGATGTCGTGTGCAATACGCGTCTTCACAATCCGGGAGCTAGCTACTCCATTTGTTACTGAGGTCTCCTCTCCTATTATGTATGGTATTCCGAGGTCACCCCTCCGAATACAATGGTTACTTATGATATGATATGATATGATATGTTCCGGGCTCGTGGTAGATTTCTGACAACCCTTACACCTTTGATATACCTATATTGTACCTTTTGTATTCCCCAACGCACCATATGCTACGTTAATTGTTCATTACTCAGTACCCTTATATGACTCACTCTACTACCAAGATATATATATTCCATTTCTTTGATCTGTCACACTCCCGTTCCGTTATTTCAGACTATCGTTCCATTCACATACCGGGTTATTATGTGTTTATTTGATTTATTTATGTTATTTATGTTTTATGTGACTACTGATTATCCTGCTATGATGCGATTAATATGCGGTTATCTGAGTTACCTGATGATATGTGATCTCACTATTATGTGAACCTCTGAATTGTCTGGTGACCATGCCAATGTGTAATCGATAGTTTTGTCGGTTTATTATGTGTGCTTTGTTCGGTTAATCTTGTGGACTATGACTATCCCGTTGTATTTTTATCTGTTTATTGTTGACCTGCCATGTTTACATTCTGCCTATGCTACGATTTAATTGGGTAAATGGTTCAACGTGTGACGTATGGCTTGTTAATTTGTTGTCCTGCTATGTCTTTGATTCATTCAATTATATCGTATGTTGTATTCCTACTTGTTACGTGTGACTGCCATGTGTTGACTACTGTTGGTACTTCTGTTGATTATGATGTTGATTATGTTTTCAAATAAGTGTTTTGACATGTGTGTTTGCCATGTTCACTTACTAATTAATTGCTTCCGCTTGCCTTAGATTTCTCTTTGACTTGTATGGCTTATGATTTCCTGAATTGATTGTATGCTGTATATGTTGTGTGGATATGACGTCTGCTATGCTTGCTTATGTTTCAGTACTTGTATGCCTGGTTTGTATGTGCTTGTATGCTTGTCATGATGCTTTGCTTTGCTTCGTTCTCCTTGTTATATGTGCTTTGGATATCTGTATAATTATGTTCTGCAGGATCCTCATTGACTCATTGTCCTCATTTCGCTGCGACTTTGTTATCAGTTTCATTATTCCATTTCGCATTTCTGATTTTATTTAGCTTTCATTTTGTTATATCTGTTCACTGGGCTTTTTAAGCTCAGCCGCATTTCTTTTCCTACGGCAGGTTTTAGGTTGGAAGATGGGCTTTGATGGGCTGAGAGTTGGATTATCTGAGTGGACCAACCCTAGTTACCTTATTACTTTGGGACTTACTTTGAAGAATTTTTGTTTTGAGATTTCACTTCATTTTGGATATTGTATTTCCTTGTCAGTCAAATTTTTATATGATTTGATACTTCATTTTAAAGTATCCGTTTGTAAAGATTTTAATTGTATGTTCTGATATGACACCAGAATGTGACACTTCTACCCTTGACGGGTTGGGGTGTTACAGCCCGTTAGTGCATTAGGGCAGACCATAGGTATAACGAAACTTATAAATATTAAAATCTGGTCAGTAAAACCTGCATCAATAATATGGTTGGCTATTATGGCTATGGAAGGCTCAGGTTGTAATTCCTGAGTAGGGCATACATGTGTTTATTTTCTTTTATATAGTCATTGTAGCTTGTTGGTTTATTTTGTAAGTTATAAGAATGGCATGTCATTTTTATATAGTGGTTGTATGTAAGTTGCGCATATTGTGCATTTCTGTCGCCCTGATCGGGCTGAGATGGGGGATTCACCCCATCATTTGTACTTCAACGTTTTTTTGTGTAATTCATTTTACCAGAGTGAAAAATCACTTTTACCCAAAATATATAAAAAAAAATATCTTGTAGTAACTTAACAATGTTAGGCTCCACCAAATGAATAAACTAGGTTTTTCTTGTCAACTTGTCTTCTATTCTTATCTTCGACGCATAGTGTGCACCTAAAAGAATCCTTTATATAATAAAAGGATTACATCGTTTTAGAATAATTTTGTCAATTCATTCTTATTGAAAAAATAATTGGGCCAATAGGAGAGCTCGATTTTGCTACGTAAGCAAAATCGTATGATATGATTGGCTAATAAAAGTCAAAATTAAATTGATTTTGGTCAAACTTGAATAAATTTTGTGGAGAAATTTGGTTGATAAAAAAACACATAAAAATATAGGTGTCAAATTTGTGAAAACAAAAACTTTAAAAAAAGAAGGTATTTAATAAAACTTTAGTAGTTGAATTTTTAAAAATTATATAGAGTTGAATGTAATATTATAAGCCTCCATATTTTTTAATAACTTTAAATTATAAACAAATACCCTTCTTATACTTTATACCCTTTATACTTTATATCTTAAAAAATACAATGTATATGTTGTTTTAAAATAACAACACATAAATTTGCATAAGATTTTAAGTATCAATTTTTTTACTATATACGTTTAATAAGGACACATTTATTTCATTTTTAAAAGTTTACCCTATGTGGACACGATTTTACATTTTAAATACGGCTAAATTACTGAAAACGAAAATATAATTATCAAATTATAAGCACGAGTTACTTTAATATAAAAAGAAATATACGCGATTGTACTTATAACAATGATTCGTGTAATTTTTATTTATTTATATAAGTATATCTAGAAAAACATTTTTAAAAAACTTTAAGAAGTATATCAACGCTCTTTATGAGCTATTAAACTTGCATTATGTGTATCAGTAGTGAAATTAAAATAATAACATCAACAATTTTGTCAGCTAAATAATATTAAATCTTGAGTTACCTAATAGTAATTTTTACAAATATTTTACCAAATTATAATGGATATTAATGCATAATGAAAAACTCGTGCATAAGTATTAGTTGCACTTATATCACAATTTTCATAAGAAAACTCTTATATGTTTATATACTGAACTAAGATATTAAAATAAATTTGATTTATGTGTAAACTTCGTACGTGCACGAAACTTATAATTATATAATTATATGCAATTACTTTTAAACACACAATATTCAATATTAATAAAAAATATTTTTTTTTTGTCAACACCTAATGCGTGCACGGGGTATTATAACTAGAATAGAATATGCGACATTAATATGCAAAAATAAATAAAACTATATCTTTATTTATAGACAATAACAGCTGATCCATATACATGCGACGGAAACAATAATCCAAAGATATAAACTCAAAAAAAAATCATGCCTAACAATAATCCCTAAATAAAAGAATACATGAAAAGAATAAGTAAATGAATAAAAGAACCATAACACATGGTCCAAAAATCATGAATATAATGACTATAACCATAAACCATAATGACCATGCATATCGATCTACCAATCAAAATCACACTTGGTTCTTTGAAATCCACTAGAAGCAACCCTACCTCCAGTTGTCAATGGAACCCTTAAATCACATTCAAACTTTGGTTTAAATTTAGGTTTAGCCCACCCAACTTTCAACCTCATTTTGAGCTTCAATTTCAAATCAATATTGTAAACAATATCACTACTTTCTTGATCATATCTGGATTTGTCACCATTGCCTAAAACAACAATTTGTTCTCCACTAAACACCGCTCCGACGTCATGTTCCTTTTTATGTCCCAGATAAAACGTGTCCAAGTACTCGGTATCAAATCTCTTATCATGGTACTCAGCATTCGCTTCGATTCTATCGTAGTAAATCCCAATACGTTTATTAGGGTTTCTAAACGTCATGTTTACAGCTAGGTTGTAGTAAAGAGTGTTGTTGTCGGGTGATAAGGTGAATTGTGTAAGAGTGGCTTCGTTGACATGGAACTTTGGCGCGTTGGGACGGAATATGAGCCAAAACACGAGGACCGCGATACCTATGAGTACGAGGATCGTGATAAGGATTTGGAAGATTAGGTTAAAGATGCAACCGCAAATACAACTGAAGCACCATGAGAAAGGGTTACAACCGCCACCACCGCGGCTAGGGCGGTTGTAGGCTCGGGTTTTCTTCTCGGGTGGTGGGATCGATGGACCGTAATAAGCTCCGTTTAGGTTAGACATGACGGAAATAATTTGAGAGTGAGTTATTTGTGATGAATGGAATAGGGTGGATGTATTTATAGGAATGGTTTACTCGTATTTATTAACGCGTTTGTTAAAACACGTACATTTTTAGCATTAGTTTCCGTGTAACATCCTAATATTGACTTTGTCAAGATGGTGGTTTTCGGTTTTTTATGCTTATCATTCTCGAAAGTAATATACGATACTCGGTACTTGATGTCTTGATCAGCAACTAAAGGCTATAAGTAAGCAATATTTTAATCCAAAACTCGAGAGACTTGGAATTATTAGAGTTTGATCCGGCTCATATTTTAGGGATAAGTGTTTCTAAATGAAAAGTTCAATATAGAACTCATATTTGTCATAGAACCAATCAACCAATCATAGCCACTTATTTCTTTTATTAAAATATATTCACCCTTTTTTTTTAAATTAAATATCTCACAAACCGTTAATCGTTACGTCAAAAAAATTATACCATCTCGACGAGAATTAAATTATCTTTCTATAGATATGCATTGTTATATACTTTCGACGAACTTTTTTTTTTTTTTAAATTTCGTCCAGAAGAATCACATGTGATTTGTAAAAATCACATGTGATTTTTACGAATCACATGTGATTTTTCTGGACGAAATTTTAAAAAAAAAAAACTTCGTCGAAAGTATATGACAATGCATATCTATAGAAAGATAATTTAATTCTCGTCATGATGGTGTATTTTTTGTAGCTTGAAGATTTACCGTTTGCAAGATATGTTGTTTTAAAAAAAAGGTAGAAAATGATTTAGATAAAAAATTGATGGCTATGATTGGTCCAGTGGTTCTATGACAAATATGAGTTCTATATGGATCTCAACTCGTGTTTCTAAATGTATCAAAGTTACCACGTTTTACTAAGTTGTGTATCCACCTATTAATCCTCCTAAACAATGCAAACAATTTACTAATCCTACTATTATATACATAATTTAACATTTGTTAAGAGATATTTACGTAAATCGTCCTTGTGGCATGGAACAAATTGCAACCAAAGTCCTTATTTAAAGTTAAAGTTATTTGCATAAATAGTCCTTGTGGTTAGGCCAGCCAACCGCCACGTGTCACCACCAGAGTGGTGCCACGTGTCATCGGGTCGGGTCAGATCGGGTCGGTAAATGGGTCGGGTCGGATCAATGAACGGGTCGGGTTGCCACGTGGACCAATGAGGTGGTGCCACGTGTCATTGGTAATATAAACCACAATTTCGGCTCCTCCTGGATTCGAACCCGGGACGTTTGAGTGGGAAGCAATGTTTTGCCTAACTGGGCTAGGCATAGCTTCAAATATCTGTCCCTAAATTTAATACATAACCCTTTCTAAAATTTAAAAGCCCAATTTAATATTATTAAAAGGTTCAATTTAGTTTTTGGCCTATTAATTTACGGAGTTATATGGACTGTAAAAAAATAAATAAATATACCGTCGGACTCGTTTTTTCGTGCTCTTTCCAATGGTATGCTCGGGGAATTTTTTCGATTTCAAATGAACCTCAAAAAATGCAAAAACAAAGAAAAAACGATGATTTTCGCATTTTTTGAGGTTCGTTTGAAGTCGAAAAAATTCCCCGAGCATACCATTGGAAAGAGCACGAAAAAACGAGTCCGACGGTATATTTATTTATTTTTTTACAGTCCATATAACTCCGTAAATAATAGGCCAAAAACTAAATTGAACCTTTTAATAATAATGAATTGGGCTTTTAACTGTTAGAAAGGGTTATGTATTAAATTTAGGTTGGAATAATTGAAGCTATGCTTAGGCCAGTTGGGCAAAGCTATGCTTCCCACCCAAATGTCCTGGGTTCGAATCCCATGCGTGATAAAGTGGTGATATATTTTACCAATGTCACGTGGCACCACCTCATTGGTCCACGTGGCAACCCGACCCGTTCATTGATCCGACCCGTTGACACGTGGCACCACTCATGTGGTGACACGTGGCGTTGACCAAACGTTGACCGGTCTAACCACAGGACGAATTTGTAAATAAATTTAAGGACTTTGGTTCCAATTTGTTCCATGCCACAAGGACGATTTACGTAAATATCTCTTAACAAATGTTAAATTATGTATATAATAGTAGGATTAGTAAATTGTTTGCATTGTTTAGGAGGATTAATAGGTGGATACACAACTTAGTAAAACGTGGTAACTTGGATACATTTAGAAACACTTATCCTCATATTTTAAGAGCATAAGGTGTATCATGAATGATAAACATGTAGTATCTTTTTTATATAATAAAACAAAATCTCTAACGAGATTTTTTATTTAAAAAAAATTAATTCATACTTCATTTGGTAATATTTTATTTATTTATTATTATTATTTTTAAATATTTAAAAAAAAAAACTCAAATATTTCGGATTTAGCAATTGTTAAAAAAAACGTTCTTATATATAATCAAGAAAAAAAAATAAACATAAAAGTTGAAGTGTCAAAAGTATAAAGAAAAAAACATAATAAAAAGAGAGAGTGATTTTAAAAATATTTGTGCTTAATATAAATAAATACAATTCAAAATTCCCTACCCCTAATTAATATAATTAAATTAATTATAATTAATTAGAAGGTTTATATAGCAACAATTTACAAATCTATATAAAATAAATAAATTACTAATCGATTCTTAAAAAACACAATATATAAAAAACCTGCGCGTGCACGGGTATTATAACTAGTGTTAAAAAACGAGTCTTCAACTATCAGAAGGCCGTAACAAGAAAATAAAAAAAAGTATAGGTTTTACGTATTTCATTATGGTCTCATATTCTCAACTAACTAAACCGTATCTAGGTTGAAAAACGGGTCGCGATGAGCAATAATCCCAGGCACGTGAGCAAAACGGTCACCAAAAACTTTAAGGGCATACGTGACAAGGTCATCATCGAGCATGGGTGAACATAGATCGGCTAGAAGAGTTGCACTGGTCGATCTTAGCAAAGTACACATCAACGGTCCAGTCACCTATGGTTAAGAGTCTTAATTCACCATGAAGGGCAACGGTTTTGGTCCATTTGTTGTCAAGGAATATGTTTTCGAGGAAGGTCCAAACATCTAAGGCAGTTTCAGGATTAGCCTTAACATGTTTAACAACAATAACCTCACTACAAGTTAAGAAAATTCAAGGTTTAACTAGTGAATATACATTTAACCATTTGATAGTGGGTGGAGCAATTAGAAATGACGCTCTTGGGTAATGGGCAAGGTAGCTCTAACTCGTCAGTCGTCACCCACACTCATGATTTTTCTTTTTTCCATCACCCGTCCGTCACTCGTATGTGGGTACAATTTTTTGCCTATGCCTATGCTCGCTCCCTCGGATAAACCCATGGTTTTGTGAAATGGAACATTTACACACATGTTTTCGAATGTTTTAAAAATTAAACTTGACTAAAAGGTCAATAAATTACGACATATTCACAAATATGAACGTAGTTAGTCAACTATCCACTAATTATATATTACTAATAACATTAAATAATACAAAAGAAAATCTACTTTTGTGACCCATGAATTATTGCCTAAGACTAGTGGTTACGTGTACATTAAAATCACAAGACTAAAGGCATCTACAACGGTTAAATTTTAGAAAGCTTTAAAAATTTAATATTTCATGTCACATTATTATTTTATAAAACTTTTATGTTAATAACTTATTTCCACTATGGTACAAACATTTTAAAGCTTTTTAAGTTTTTTCACATACCACATGCATTAAATATATTTAAACTATGAAGAGATCTAAGTTTTTGAACCTTTTACTTGCCACATAAACATGAAATAAAAATTAACTATGGTTGAAATGAATCATAAACCTTTTCAACAATCATAGATCTATTCTTGGACCTCCCATAGTAAATGCTCTAAGTATCCCCGAACTTGACTTGAAAATTGAGATATTAAGTATATGTATTTAATACTTTGATGATTGATATTATTCTTATAGTCTTGGACTCTTGGATATCAAAAAGGATGTTTAGTATGCTTTTTTTTAATAGCTTTGAATAACCATTAAATATATCTACTAATAATTTGACAAATATCTAAGTAATATAATAAATGTAAGTTTAATAAAAATTGGGTTCACGGGTATTTTGAAAGGTATATTCGCGGGTATTTAAAAAAGGTGAGACGGGTTTAACCACGATGGGTATACATTACCCGCCACCCACCCACCATCCATTGGTGGGTTTTGTTTAACCCACGAACCACTCGTGGGCAAAAAATGATAGAGTTACCCACTCATCACGGTGCGGGACCCTCGGGTTATGGGTTTTTTTTCTCACCCATTGACATCGCGCAACGAACTTGACAGTAGTAGATGCTTCCATATGTTAGATGTGATCTAGAACCTCCAAGCCTTCAAATTGATTTTTTAAGAAAAAAACACCGGTACGAGTAGTTAGCTTTCGTAACAACAAGCTTTATCAGGATTAGTGTGTTAATTGATGGTTGAACGACGAGTAGCTTGTCCGATTAAGAGATGTTAGCAACGAGAGGAAATGTGGTGTTCACCATTTGAACATGAATGATATATGATGTTTAGGAAACTATTATGGAGATAGAAGGAGGTAGGGGGGAAAATGCACACCTGGAACAAAAAATAAACGATGAATAGGTATTGTGGCTCTTGATACGATGCCAATCGTAATGAGATTGATTAATTAGATAAAACACTAAGTATCACATAGGCTTGGCCCAATATGCATAATATGTGATCTTCTAACAATATCGAATCGGATGAACATAAACAGAGTTGAGTTATAATTTCCATGCCAGACGAATATTCGCGCAAAACGACGGTATATAGCGGAAAGTAATTATACTTGTAAAATCGTGACTCAGTTTGACCTTTGATGCAAAGCGTGTGTTTTTTGAAATATAAAGTGTGTGTTTTTCAAAACTAAAATAGTGTCTATTTTTTGAATGTTTTCAAGATTATAACTGATCAAGAAACAACATAATTTAAGTTTGTCAAATTTTTGTATTTATGAGTAAATTAGGCAAACTATATTAATTTAAATTTTATTTTCAAATTTCAATAAAAGAGATACAGGTCTCGGCTAAACCACTTAGAGCTTTAGGTGTCATAACGAAGGGTATCTTCGTCGTCGTGCCACCTCAGCGCCACATCAGCATCCCATTTTTCCACAACAAACCTCTTCCTCACTCATAACAAACCTCAACCTCTTCATTTGGGGCCAACCACTACCACTTTATTTTTTTTATTCAATTTTCATTTCCAAATAAAAACTAAATAAATTCATTTCATTCAAATTAAAAATACAATACATAACACAATAATAAAAAAACAACACGATACGGGAAAAGAAAACAACACGAGTAAAAAAAATACAACACATACTACTGGATTTATTCTTCGACATCCCACTTCGGGCAATTTTTCAAAATCTCCCGAACGTGAACATACTTGAACTCTTTTCCACCAAATTGTTGCTGGAAGCTTAGTTTCGCATTTTCGAGACGAGTGTGGTAATTTTGAGCACTACGACGCTGCAACTGTTTGTAAATTGCGTTGAACTTTTTGCAATCGACGTTAATCCTGGTCCATTTACCCGTGATTGAATTTTTTGTACGATGGTCATCGGTTGTCTGATTATTGAACACATGCATAACGTCGTTCCAAAAAATATTTTCGTAACGGTTATTTTGCATATTCATAGCTTGCGAAATTTCTATCCAAACTTGCGCAAGCAAGATTTCTTCAGACTTGTTCCACTTCAGAGTTTGAGACATTTGTGTGTTTTTTTTAAATTGATGTAGATGTGAAAAAATGGTGGTTATAAGATTTTATTTATAAGGGTGGTTTTCAAATTCAAATTATAAAATTCAGATTCAAAATTCAAATTCAAATTCAAATTTTAAATTAAAATTCAAAAACCGTGTACTGTTGAGCGGGGTAATTCAAATTCAAATTTTAAATTCAAATTCAAAAACCGTGTACTGTTCAGCGGGGTAATTCAAATTCAAACGGTTTAGTTTTCTATATATAGTATCCTACCAGTCACAATTCACACACAAATAACACAATTCACACAAAAAAATGTCTCGCAAAGACTTTTCTCAGCAATTCCCCAGCCCAGAGAAGTTGCAGGAAACCAGCTTTCCAACCCCAAATCACTTGCCGGAAACCAGCTTTCCAACTCTGCCAGAGTTTGATGTTTACTCAACACCACCGGAAAATGTCTTTCCGGTGGGGTTTGAAAACATCCCATACCTCCCAATTGTTCCAACTCCACCTGTGAACAGTCCATAGGTGGATTTTCAAAACCACCCAAGCGGGTTAAGTGAGGCTTCCCTCCGGCAACTGGAACAAGATGAAGAAAACGTCAGGGAGATACTGGAAGAGCAGGCACGTGAAGAGGCTGCTCGCCGTGAGCAAGAAGCACGGGAGGCTCAGTACCTCCAAGACAACTATTTCGACATAATGGAGAGTCGATACATGAATGGGGAGTTTTATTCTCCGCCAACAAGTGATGATGGTTGGGACTCGGATGACTCGTTTTTTTAAGTTTTTAGTAGTTTTATTATGTATTTCATGTTTTTATGTTGTTTTTAGGGATCCCTCTGCAGTTTTTATGTTTAAGCTTATTATGTATTTCATGTTTTTAGTTAATTTTTCAAGTTTCAGTTTTTTATGTTTAACCACGAGAAGCTCAGTACCTCTACGAACCTTTCGAAATCAATATCAACACTTCACCTTCACCTTATTATAAAACCTTTACATATCATTATCTTTAAAAAAAAAGAGAGAAAAAAAAAAGAAAAAGGTACAGTTATTGCCTCGTCGTCCCCACGATCTCAAGAAATAGTTTGTTATATGATGATTGGAACATTGTTAATTAACCAAAACAATTCTTGATTTGATCCTAGAAACACTAATTTTGTAAAAAGTAAGAATTAGGGTTTATGTTCACATGAATTGGGTATTTTTTGAATCAAGAGGTTTTAGGTGTTAAAACTTGTTATAACATAATCATATAACCTCTAAGATATCTCAGAAAAATTTTGGTGTCAATCCTATGGCTAGATTCCTTAATCGTAATATTTGAATCCTAGGGTTTAAGTTTCTACGCGTAAGTATATCCTACGCGTAACTGGTATTGATTGTGTGTCCATGTGATAACTGAAAGGGTTTGAATAATATGTTAATAAATGTGTTATGATGAATTTGTTTCAGGTTTTTGCGCGTGAAATATTCAGAATCAAGGTTAACTGTGCTCCTACGCATAAGGATCACCATACGCGTAGAATGTTATACGTAAGAGAAATCTTACGCGTAACCTTTACGCGTAAGGTTCTACAAAGGGACTACGCGCATCCTGTGAAGGATATGCATAAACATTGAGTCTTACGCATAAGGTTCACTCTTACGAGTAACCTTACGCATAAGCTCTATCATATGCTTACGCATAAGCTTATTGCTAAGTTCTTTTCTTACGCATAATATTTCTTACGCGTAAGTCAAGATCCTACGCATAAGCTTATGCCTACGCGTATGATATACTGTTTACGCATAAGCTTGCAAATCCTATGCCTAAGCCTAATTTTTAACCAAATTTGTGAATTGTTACGCTTACAAACTTGTAAATAAACAAATCATAACGTCACGAAACCAAAATGTCATTAATAAGCTTAAATGTTTAATATGTTGTGAAAATAAGTGAAAATTTTGAACTTTAAAACTCAAAGTTAACCAACTCACGAATCTTATTACGACTACGTTGGACTATTGGACATACAAGTGACATTGGACTTGTAACATTCGTTAACATATCATACTCAATAATTAGACAATAAAAATAACTTTTGACTAACGTAATGTCTTTCGATATGTTGGTTCTTTTTGCTAAATATCTTTCAGATCACGATATGGACATCCAAATGGAAAATGTTGATGCACCAAATGTTCTCTCAATGGAAGACATCTTCCCCGACGGTTACACAATGAAGATTGGAAAGAACAACCTCAGAGTTGATTTTGACAACTTCACTTGCTCTGAGTCCTCTTGTCAGATTGCGGTGGATATTCTGAAGACTCACCCATACCAGAACATGCTCACAAATTCTGATACTGTGCCAGAGATCTATGTTCACCAATTCTGGCACACGATACAAAAGGTCAAAGGTCAAAGTGTTGTGACGGTGACGCTTAACCACAAACAAGTCACCATCACTCCTGCAAATTTAAGGGCTGTTCTTCTTCTTCCAATTATCGAGCCTACTGAGTTCTCTGCTACTTCTACGGAAGAGGTCGTTCTCCAATTCATGGTCGACATCGGCTATGATGAAGCTGTTGGAGTTATCACAAAACATTCCTCAGTAGATCTCAAGAATATTCCTCAACCATGGAGAACATTGTACATCATGATTGCTAAATCCGTTTCCGGAAGCGACAGTGGCTATGAGCATCCGAAGCTCATGGAACTTCAAATCTTTTGGGGCATGGCCAACATGAAACACATCGAATTTGCAGCTCTGATCTGGGACGACATGATGACTTACCTGAAAAGGCCTGGCTCCAAGATCCCTTATGTCAGATACACAAAATTGTTGATCAAAAGGATTCTTGAAACCAATCCAGATATTCCCCAAAGACTTGAATACCCCAACCATCACTCCGTGCTACTTGAACCCATACTCAACATGGTTAGATTCAAAGAATCAACCACGAAGAAACAGGGTGTAGTGCTGCCAGATTATCTTCTTTCTGATGTTATCAAAGGACTTCAATCGTACAAACGATATCTGGTAGCAGTTGAAGCAGGCAAAGTAGGTTTCATTGATGTTAAGTCTTCTGGTACACCTGTTAGGAAGACCAGGAGAGGCAGTGCAGGAAGTGTTACAAGCACTGGAAGTCCCCTAAAGTATCCAAAGAGAAATCCATCCAGAAAAAGGAAAGTACCATCAACGGTTGCTATTCCTAATCCTAAACCTGAACCCAAACTGATGGACGAGGACTCCGAGGATACTGAAACAGATGAAGAGGTTACCTACTCAGAACCTGCAACAGATGATACGCTAACAGTTGCAAAACCTCTCAGTCCCAAGTCTGATAAAGGGAAAACTCTTGTGCAAGAGCAAGAAGAAGAGAGCTTAGATGAAGAGCCACTGGATGAAGACAGAGACTACAGAAAGAAGCTTAAGAACCTCAGACTCCAACATGTTGCTAAAGAGTTCAATCTGCAACAAACTCGTGGCCCCAGAGAGTCAAGTGGTGGTGCACTAACTACACCAGTTTCTGATGCGGTTAATCAACCCGATAAGGAAACTGGTACCACCACCCACGAACAACAACAAAAGCAACTAGAGGATTCTATCATCTATGACTTTGAGGAACCGGAAATGGAGAAGAATGAAAAGATTACTGATGAAGATGTTGTGGCTGCGGCTAAAGAAAAAGCAGAAAAAGAAGCTCAAGCAAAAGCAGATGAAGAAGCTAGGGTTCAGGCAGAAGAAAAGGCTCAAGCCGAAAAGGAAGCCAAAGATTATCTTCTAGATAGTCCCGCACGTAGCAAAGAACAAACTTCTGAGCCACCAAAAGACCCTGAGTCTCCTCATGTCTCATCATCATCAGACTCATCTTCTCACTCATCACCACCACCATCCAAAGGCACCACCAGATCCACATCCAGATCGATAAAGAAACCGACCTACACTTGGATATCACGAGCTAAGACAAAGATTGTCTAAGCTGTAAGGAAAGTCAGGAAGAAAGACGTGACCAACAAGAAACTGAATCAACTCGCTGACAGAGTCAATCTTCTTCAAAATGTGATAAACGAGATGTTGGGAGAACGGGAACAGATCCAGAAGTTTCTCGATCGAGATATACAAGGTGAAATGAACAAGACGATCAGAGAATATTCTCACAAGTTTCTTCTCGACACCGTCCCTGGCATAACTAGAGAGATGTTCACCAGACAACTTTATCCAAATCTCATGCAATTGATCAAGCAAACAATGCAATCTACTCTGGTAGCAATGCAAATCAATCCAATTGAGCCTAAGGTTGTCTCTGATGCAGAGATGATCTCCAAGCTTGTGCTACAAATGTCTAAACGATCTGCAACGTTTACTTCTGATGAAGCTAAACTATTTGAGGCATTGCTGGAATTTCAACTCAAAACCTCATGCAAAGCGGCAGCTGAAAAGGCTAAGCATCCAAGAGACGATGATGATCAGGATAAGGATAAAGAGTCGAAATGAAAGAAGAAATCTGATGACTCCTTCTCTATGCCACCACCACCCCAAAGGACCTTCACCGAAAGAAGATCCCCTCCATGTTCTACTGCTACTGAGAAACCTTAGGACTCTGAGTTACCACCCCAAATAGAGAAAACCGGTGATCATTTCGAATACACTGGTGGTGACGATGAAGAGATCCCTGAGCCCCAACAACAACCCACCTCTTCTGCCACAACAAAGAAACCAGAATCATCATCGAAGCCAAAGAAACAGAAGATGAAGACCCCTGGTGTCTCATGGTTAGATGAAGATACAGCTGAAGAATATGACTAGTTTTCTAGACTTGTTGATGCTACCCCCTCATTACCAGAAGGTCAAGAAATGGTAGATGGTCGTACCATGGAGCATGTGAAGCTGATTCAAGAAAAGTTCAAAGTGAAGAAGATGACAAAGGCGGAGCTAAGGCGAATAAAGAATGATGCTTTCCAACTGCTTAAAGACAGCTCAGACAGTGCAATTGAAGTCGAATATCATCTCGACAACATTGCACGAGCCATGTCTAACAACATTGACTGGCTCAATCCTGAATCCATCATTGACTTCACCAGACAAGATAAAGGTCCATACTACACTGACTGGACCAGACCATTACCTACCATTGGCCGACCGGATCAACCTAAGATTCCATTCCGCTATTTCTTCAACAACGACCTAGAGTTTCTTCTACACGGTAGCGATGTCTCCATGAAATACGCTACATCACTCACACTCCCTTTCCCGGCAGCAATATACTCCAACAGTATAGCCATCGAGGAAGAAGCCACACACATGTTTGCCAACAAAGTGGAAAAGTATGATCTCGATGCATTGTATAGGATTCATCATTGGCCTGAATGCCGAAGAATCTACTACAAAAGCTGCAAGGTTCTGAAGTCGAAAAAGGAAGTGTTCAGTGAAAAACGGATCATTGCAATTCAGCATGTTACCCTTTCGTCAAAGTGGGACTACACATTCCTTAAGAAAATTGTGGTCAAACGACAAGACGAAGAGGAATATGACTTCTCTGAAGCGGATTTTCCGAGATTGTCGCTAAATGACATTGAAGACATGTATCTCGCCAAGGTACAAGGACGAATGCGACATTTCTCTACAAATATCCAACGCGAGTACATCAAGTCAGTGCTCATCTTCATCAGAAGCATCTTGATCCAAGAACGTGTAGAAGATATTCAACTTGCCGTGGAATTGTATCAGAAGCGTGTTAATCTCACAAAACCACAGCTTGACCTTCCCGACATAAACCAACTTGCTCAGTACACCCTTATCAAGAAACCATTTGGAGTAGTCTACCGAAGTGAACTACACCACAATTGCTTCATGGCGTGCAAAGAGCTACACAAGTTTGGGGATCACACATTGAAGAAAGTCAGGGACGGTTTAGCTTATCGATTAAAGGAGATACATGACGGCATAGGGTCACCGAAGAGATGGAATTCGAGGGATAAAAGGGATGTTAAGAAGATCATCACGCGGATTGATGAAAGGTTGTTCAGAAGGGATCAGATCAGAACTTTGGAGAGTTTCGTAGGCGGTCGTCCAAGCATATCTCTCATGGGCTACCAACGTTTAGAACGCATTCCTGGAGTTATTGCTGGAATACCTGAGACGCTTGGTACCCCTTGATTTGTTTTTCTTTATCATTTATTTGGATGTGTGATTTATATTTGACAATGGCTTGTGCACAAATAACAGTGTACAACTCGTACGTGTCATGAAAGGACCCTGTGGTACGCTTCAGTGCCACAATCCTATAAAAGGAGCGAAAACTTCTTACTTTTGAGTAAAACTTATCAAAAAAAAATTTTTTCAAAGTTTTGCTCAAAAGAATAAGTACTTCCCCTTATGATTTTCAAAACCTCAAAAGTTAATATCACTTGTTGAGGGGGAGTATTTGCTTAAAACTTTGTTCACAAATTGTTCTTCGTGGTAATCTTCCCACAAAACTCGAAATGGTCATATTCGATATCAAAATTTCGTCAAAAATAACATTTATATGCCATTTTTTAGGGGGAGAAAAAATATGCGATAAGAAATATGTTGTGAATTGCTAATGAATCATTGTGCTAAAGACTTAACCAATGAATTGACGAGATCTTAAATGTTAGTAACTCGAAAAGACTTGTCCGGGACGGGTAATAATTTCAAGCTAGTTCGCTAGTGATGTAAACGTGTCTCGCAAAGGACTTGTCCTAGTAGAATGTAACATTCGAGAAACTCTTGGTAGACATGAACTTTGACGGGTTTAACAACCTTTCGAGGTTTGTCCACACCTTCAAGGTAGTTATTAGAGCTAGTTGTCACCTAAAAGCTGACAATGTAACTCTTTAACTATGCAATGTAACCGTGTCTCGCGGGGAATTGTCTATCTTGAGTTGATCAATTCATAAGTGCGCGCTCTTCCCTCACAGTGCAGATTTCTGTTAAAATACTTAAGCACGTGTGGAGGGGGAGTATTTCTGAAAAATACAAAACTCTCAACAGTGGTACAAAATGCTTTTACTCATAACCACTTTGAGAGATTTTACATGAAAATGGTTTACGGCAACATAGGCTAGTCATGGAGTTATAAGGTGACTAAGGTTAGGAATAACCGTCCAATGATCCGCCAGAGCCGGAGGGATCTACCTAAGGACACCACCAATAGTTAGAATCTAGAAGTCCTTAGGTATGATTATTAAAAAGGAGAAAATGAGAATTGGAGAAAGAAGGAGTTGAAGAATTAAAAAGAAAAGTAAAGAAAAGGGTGAAAAGAAATAGCCCTCCAGATTATTCAACTTAGGGCAGACACCGGGTTCAATTCATATGCTACTGGTTGTCACTTGATGACGCCGGTATTGAAGATCAAAGTCGTCATGGACCCAGTGACGCATGCACTAAACCTTCTTAACCACTCAAGTTTCTCTCAACAGAAGCTTGTTTCATTCTCACAGGGAACCTTACGTAAACTATCGGCTTTCTCTTAGAGATTGCTGGTATTGAAGAAGGAGACCCTCTCCCTAGTCTTCACTCAGGAAAACCAAAGTGCACTATTGAGTCTAGAGCCACGAGATTCATCAAAAGATCTCTTAGGTACACTTGAAAATTCATCGCTTGTCGTTCAACAATAAAAACACAAGTGATACATTATCATGTCCTTCACAGATCTTAGCAATCTGTCGAGAACATTTATGAGGGGTTCACAACTGTGATCCTCAGTGATTGAATGGAAACTCCTGCCAGGGTCAACATCAAACAGCCCTGGCAGCAGGTCACTTCGGTAACTCCTTGTGGGTTACGCTTAGTGTGTCTCAAACGGTCTACAGTCGTGGGATGATGCTTCAGTGTACCTCAGTGACTCATCTGAATTGTAGGTGTACTTCGGTACATCGCGTTATCTCACTTGTGGGACTCCAGTTCAGGAATAGCCTTTGTGAGAATTAGAGTCGTGTTTTTACACTATGTTGTTAACACACTCGAAGTTCAAACTTGTAAGCGCTGGATTATTTCTAACCCATGTTTTATGTTTTGTTCTTATGGATGCTCGCGGGTGGAAAAGATCGTACAGATTCTTCACATGCTCATACCAACAACATCACTAATTGAAGTTCTCTCCAAAGGCAACACAAAGTCAGAATGATTCTTCGTCAAAGTTAAAGAATCTACAAAGTTTAAAGACTCAGAGAACTACATCAGTACTGAAATCCAACGTTAAAGAGCGTGTGAGTATGTTGAAGAAAGAGGTGGAGACACAGGAGCAACGAAGCGGACCTGACGCAGATAACCACAACATACTATCACTTCCATCACAAAGAACAAAAATCAAAGAAAAAAGAAGATGAAGACGTCAAAGCTGAAAAACTTCTAAGAATACAAGATCCCTACACTGGGGAGATTTTTGGAATCAAGACACTTCTTCTCACAAGAAAGAAGAATGTCAGAAGACGTCAAAGCTACTATTACATCAGCACCTACAACTTTTTTCACTCCTATCATTAATCACCAACACTTAGGGGGAGATTGTTGGAATCACTCCTAAACTAGATTACAAGTGTTAGTAATTAATATTGTAATAGTTAGCTTAATTAAGGCTTTTAAGTTAGTAATCAAGGCTAGGCTCATGTAGAAAGCCCATGAGCCTATCCAAAAGCCCAATAAGGAATGGAAGGGAGCTTGTGTGTTGCCCTAGCTCCTTCCCTATAAATAATCTTGTAACTCTCATTTGAGAGTTGGTTGTTCACTTTCACATTTATCCTAAGCATAAACTTTCTTTCATTTATACGCATAAGTGTGTGTGTGTGTTCATCCGATCTATTCTTTACCTCATTTCTTCATATTGATGCTTGTGTTATATAAATGGGAACCTAACACCATAAACGGATTTGTTAAGTCTTTACCAGTAGTCGTTTGATCTGGACTAGTAGATTCTTATGTGGATTAGACATGGTGAATCAATAACCATTTGTTGTTTGTCTCAGTTACACACCTTTTATGATCAACTCCCATATTTGATGCATAAAGGTTAAACAAAAATACAAGCAAATATATACAAACTTATACAACAATTTTAGTACCCAAAAACTTCTTCTCAACACCAAAGACCATTAGACACAAAAAGTTTATGGATTAAGCATTCCAATACATGTTACCAAGTACTGAAATCTACCCACATCGAGTCCTTTTCTTAATAAATCAGCATAGTTGTCATCAGTATGGATTTTGACAACTTGGATTAGCCTTTTCTCATAACAATCTCTTATAAAATGGTGTCTAATTTCAATATGTTTAGTCTTTGTGTGTTGAACTGGATTCTTAATAATGCAAATGGTACTGCTATTGTCAATATGGATGATGGTATTCATGAAATTGTACCCATACTCCAAAAGTTGATTCTAAAGCCATAGAACTTGAGAACAGCAACTTGCAGCAGCCACATACTCTGCCTCAGTTGATGAATTTGCCACCATTGTTTGTTTCTTGCACTGCCAAGACACCAATCTATTGCCAAGAAATTGGCATCCACCTGTAGTAGATTTTCTATCCAAACTAGCACCAGCATAATCACTATCTGAGTAAGTAACCAGTTCTAGAGGTGATTCTCTAGGGTACCATAATCTCAGATTGGGAAATGCTTTAAGATATCTGAAAATCTTCTTCACAGCAGTCAAGTGTGAGAACCTGGGAGTGACCTGAAACCTTGCACAAGCACATACTGCAAACATTATGTCTGTTCTAGATGATGTAAGATACATCAAAGAACCAATCATAGATCTGTACATGTGCACATCAACTGCTTCACCACTATTTTCCTTCAAGAGTTGATGTGTAGACTTGTCTGCAGGGGTGCTGGATTACTTTGCATCAGAGAACTTGAACTTCCGTAGTATCTCGACCACATATTTATCTTGATTGATGAAAATACCATCTGGCCTTTGTTGTACTTGAAGTCCTAAAAAGAATGTGAGTTCACCCATAGAACTCATCTTGAACTCGTCTTTCATTAGCTTCTCAAACTCTTTGCACATCTCTGTCTTTGTAGAACCAAAAATGATATCATCAACATATACTTAAACCAGAAAGATATCATTTTTGTCTTTCTTGATGAACAAAGTCTGATCCACTCTGCCTCTATGAAACCCATTATCAAGAAGATAGGTAGTTAAGGGCTCATACCATTTTCTTGGTGCCTGATGCAAGCCATACAATGCTTTAACCACCCTGTACACTTTGTTTGGATATTCAGGGTCTTCAAAGCCTGGAGGTTGTGAAACATATACCTCATCATCAATCTGCCCATATAGAAAAGCACTTTTTACATCCATTTGATAGACTTTAAAGCCCATAAAGGATGCATAGGCTTAGAACAGCCTGATTGCTTCAAATCTTGCAAATGGGGCAAACACTTCTTCATAGTCAATACCCTCCTCCTGAGTGTATCCTTGAGCTACAAGCCTAGCCTTGTTTCTGATAACAATTCCTCTTTCATCCTTCTTGTTTCTGAAAACCCATTTCGTACCTATTACCTTCTTGCAATGAGGTAAATCGCAAAGTACCCAAACCTTTTGAAGCTTGAACTGGAGCAACTCTTCTTGCATTGCTTCCACCCAACTTTCATCTTCAAGTGCCTTGTATACATTCTTTGGCTCCATTTGTGACAGAAAACACATGAAAAGACATTCATTCTTGCCTTCATGATTCTTAGATTCATAGATTTCACTAATAAATCCATGAATATCAGGCAATTTTGTTTGTCTTCTAGTCTTTAATGGTGAATGGACATCCTCAATCACATTTTCAAGAGGATGTGATTTATGAATTGAAGTATGGGGAGTCTGAGGAACTGCAATCTCACTTGGCATAATTGAGATTTCAACATCATTGGCTTGAGCTTCCTCTATAATTGGAGTTGTAATTTCCACTTCTGGTGTTGCAGTGGAAACATTTGGCCAAGCAGTGGATCAAGATTTTCAGTGTTCATGTTGCTATCTCCTTCCTTTCCAGAATCATTAGAAGGTTGAGCATCTCCAGTCTTTGGAATATCATCATTATCTGCATAGTCCCAAAGTGGCAAACTGAATTCATCTTGATCATCAGCTTGATCCTTGCTTGGTTCATCATCATCAAGAAACTCTTCTGAACCTGCAAAATCATAAGAAGATGTACATGTAGAGATAGGTACATAATTCATGGTATGGGTTAGAGTATCAAGATCAAACAGCCTTTCTGGACCAGTTCCTTTGACATTCACTTTGTTTTCCAGGAACTCAATACGCAGATTCTCTTCAATCTTTTGGGTTCTTAAGTTGAATACTCTGAAAGCTTTACTAACCATGGAATACCCAACAAAATACCCTTCATCAGATTTTTCTTCAAATTTCCCCAGATAATCTATGGTATTGAGAATAGATACATGACATCCAAATGGTCTCATGAAGTCTAGGATAGGAGGTCTACCTCTAAATAACTCATAAGGTGTCTTGTTCTTTGCTTTCACTACTAAAACCCTGTTTTGCACATAACATGCAGTGTTAACTGCTTCTACCCAAAAAGTGATTGGCAATTTTGAATCTGCCAACATGGTTCTAGCAGCCTCTATAAGTGTCATGTTTCTCCTCTCAGCAACACCATTTTGTTGAGGAGTTCTAGCAACACTAAATTCTCTTTTAATAACTTTATCTCTGCAAAAATCATCCATAACTCTATTCTTAAATTTTGTCCCATTGTCACAACTAATGATTTTAACTTTCATATCATATTGATTTTCAACTTCTGTGATGAAGATCTTAAGGATGCCAGTTGTTTCATCCTTAGTCCTTAGAAAGAAAACCCATGTAAACCTGCTAAAATCGTCAGTCACAACAAGACCATACTTCTTAAGATTCAAGCTGCTCACAGATGTAGGACCAAACAAGTCCATATGTAACATGTGAAGTGGGTGAGCAATAGACTTAGCCAACTTTGACCTGCAAGAAGCTCTGTGTTGTTTGCCTTTAAGACAAGCCACACAGGTTTGATCATTTTAAAATCTTTTCTGAGGTAAGCCTCTTACCAAACCATCTTTGACAATCTTGTTAATTGTTTTGAAATTAACATGACCAAGTCTTCTATGCCATAACATGGATTCATCCACTATGGCCTTTGCAAGCAAGCATAATCATCCTTAGCAACAATGTTGTTCATATTAAAGCTATATAAGTTGCCTTTTCTAGGAAACTTAAAAAGAATTTGACTTTCATCAGGCATCTTAAAATCCTTAGAGAGAACAAAACACATATCTTTAGTAAAAAAGAACATTGTTTTTCTTGTCACACATTTGTGACACACTAAAAAGATTATACTTAAGCTCTTTTACATAGTACACAGGTTCAAATTCCAAGTTACTAGTTTTGATGACCCCTTTACCAGCAACTTTTCCATTAACTCCACCTCCAAAGCTGACATATTGTCCATCATAGTGTTCAAAATTTGAGAGATAGGACTTGTTGTCAGTCATGTGCCTTGAACATCTACTATATGTGTAGCCTTGATCTGATTTCTTTGTCCTTGGATGTTCCTGCACATATAAGAAAGGAGTTAGTTTCCTTTGGGGACCCAAGCCATGATTGACTTGGATCTGCCTCGTGTATCAATATAGTTAAATCTATCAAAGGTCATTGATACACCATTGGGATTGGTTGTAGAGGTAATTCCTTTAGGTTTCCATTCCCAACGTGATGAGGCCTTCACATAATTTCCCATGTTTCCCTTATTCTTGTTTACAACCCTTGCAGTGGGAACTTTTGATTGAGCAGTGGTAACTGCTGGTTTAGATTTTGGTACCCACTGTTGGTTATAATTAACCCTTTTATCAGAAAAAGACCTTTTCCCTGTTTGTGCAGATTTTGCAAAAGTTGTTTTGAGTTTTGCACTTGTAACAGGTGATTTAGGGTGAGCAGTGTTGACAGATTTAGCAGTGACAAAGGTTTTAAGACCACTTCTTAGATGAACTGCTCTTGGGATCGTTTTGCTGTATGAATTAGGGTGTATTTTGTTTTGAAACTTGTTAGACTCCACCCTTTTATTCCCATGGACTTCCCTTCTCCCAACATGATAGTCACAATTAGCATGTAAATGATTAAAGCTACCACAGATATAACATGTTTTATTGTACATCACAAAATCACTACCTAGTTGTTGAGATTTGACATGATTCCAACTCCTCTGGTTACCCCTTGGAGTTGATGACTTGTTTCTATACATCTCAGCATACCTTACAGTTGATCTAGGCTTGTTAACTTGTTTCCTAGGTTCCTCTATAATAGTATTAACAACTTTTGGGATAGAAGCCTCTTCATTCTTTTTAACATTCTCATCTACAACTGATGATTCACTAGCACTTTCAAAAACATCAGTTTCATGCTTAACCTCTTCCCCACTTTTCACAAATTTAGGAGGACCATATTCAAGATTCAGATCCTGAAATTCCTCTAGACCTGTATAAGCTAAATCTATGCCAGGAGGTGATGGAACACCCCTTAGTGGTGGAGGAGCAGTATTGTATCCCATACCAGACTTAACTTTACTACTAATTTGAGCATTCCAAATTTTATCAATTGACTTAGACTGATAATAACAGGTGTCAACAGTTAAATTGACATTCTCATTTATCTTTTTAAGTTTTTCAAACTCTTCTTTTAATGCCTCATTCACTGCTATCTTAAGATCTATCTCTCTTCTAAGAATAATTATATCATCATTATATTTTGACTCATTTGGTCTATAATGCTCTAGTTGTTTCTCTAAAACAGATATGCCTCTTCTAAGGTTTGACACAGTATAATTAGCAGCATACAACTTTGTTCTTTGGTTGTCAAATAAATCATTAAGCCTTTCACATTCTTTAGAAGCCCTACATGTTTTAGAACAACTTTCAAAGTTTTGTATCTCAGAGTCAGAGAAAGCCATGAGAGCATGTTCTGTAGACACAAGAGCATCATCTGAAGGTTGTTCCTCTTGTCCATCAGCCATGAAACTCCAATCATAGCTCACACCATCAATAGCCAGCATTGCCTTTGGTTCTTCCACAATTGGTTCTTTATTTTGCTTGTACCAAGTAGACCTATTGTCCTTCATCTTTGGTATTCTGCATTCTCTAGCAAAATGCCCCAACATGTGACAATTGAAACACTCTACTCTCTTTTTATCGAACCCTGCAGTTTCACCACCATTGATGTGAATTGGCTTGCCAGTCTTCTTGTAGAATTTCCTAGCCCTCATGCTAAGAAGAGCTATCTGCCATTTTATGTCCATCTGCTCCAAGTCATCTTCATCAATTTGCTCTATGTCTTCATGAGTTAATATAGAGCCACTAACTTGTTTGGAGATAAAAGCATAAAAGGTAGGATCTCTAATACCAGCAACCTTCTTCTTTGAACCTACAGTGGTAACACTAACATTACCAGTGGAAACAGTAGAACCAGCAGTGGCAAAATCATCATCATAGTCATCTTCAGAATCATCATAGTCAACAGAGGTTGACAACAATGCCAAGCTGCTAGAGCTTGTACCAAGTTTCCCTACCTTCTTCAATCTTTGTTCAATGAGTTTGAAGTTGTTGTAAAGATCATTGAGCTTCATAGTTTCAATTTCTCGTTTATTTTCCCAGACTGTAACATTAGTATGAAACTCAGTAGGCAAACTTCTTAGAAACTTCAAATTGAGGTCTTCCTTTTCTACCTCAATGCCAAACACAGTCAGTTGTGTGACAATCTTCTGGAGTTTGTGAAGATGCTGTCAAGTGAGTCATTGCTTGAAGCAGAGAAGTTTTCATAACTTTGCTTCAACAATGTCTTTTGTGTCTTCTTTGTAGCATCATTGCCACCAAACACTGAGCAGATCTCTTTAAAAAGTTCTTTTGATGTTGTGTATTTACTGAAAGCAATGATCTGGCCTTTAGGAAGAGCCATAAGTGACAAACTTCTGGCCTTCAAGTCAGTCTTCTTCTTTGCTCTTTCATCATTAGTCTCAGGTATAGAAACTGTTACTACTTCTTGGTCACCAACTTTCTCAGTCTTCTTCTGAGATTTGAAGGAATCACCAAGTAAGATGATCTCCCATAGAGCATAGTCTTGTATGAGAAAGTATTTCTCAATCATTATTCTCCACATCTCAAACTCATTAAGTTTGAGCTTAGGAAGCCTTGGAGCAGAATTGGACTGGTTTTCCATCTCCATTGATTTGAATGAGTAGGTTAAGCTTATTCCTTGTATCTTCTAAATCAAAATATCAGAACCTTCGCTCTGATACCACCTGTTAGATCATTGTAGCTCGAGGTTTTTTAGACCTCATATTATCTAGGATACACAATAACGAAAGCGGGATATTCAATACAAGAATTAACGTTATTATGAAAAAGGTTTTTCTTTAATAACACTCCAAGCCTCAAATATTATTTTATCAGAATAATACGGTTACACTAAATCTGTAACAGGAATCAAGGATTCTTGAGGCTAAACTACACAAATCCTAGGCGTCCACTTAGAGGACTTGACGCCTAGACACACACACCTTTAGTCGACTACATTATGGAAGACTTCTGTTTTTAAAACCTACACCCCATGTCCTCTTTATATACTAGAGGATTAGGGTTTACAAATCTCTACGAAGGACTAAATAATAAATCTTCTTTTGCAAGCAAGTCCTTTCATCTTTTTGTAGGTTTCATTCTTGTCACATTAGGTCCTTCATGTTTCATTCTTTTTGTCTTATCAACTTAAACGTATAATTCCCAACACCCGCCTTTTTGGAACCAAACCCGATTATAGCCTTTTACGTACTTTTGGGTGTCTTTGCTACCCTCACCTCGACGTCACTCACAAACTTGAACCCAGAACCACACCCTCCATTCTTTTGAAACATGCATCCAATCATCGTGGTTACCATTGTTTTAACTTAAACACCGAGAAAATTATTATTTCACACAATGTTACCTTTGATGAGACGGTATTTCCATTTGGCTCCATGACACCTACCTCACCTCCCTCAAATACCTTTTTGGAAAAGATGTCTAATGTCATTTCAAATATTATTCGCTCGACACCCAATACACTTATTACACCTCTTGCACTAAATGATATTATTGTTGATCCTGTTTAACCAGGTTCGACACCAATTACACCTACAACACCTCATGATACACCACCACTGACACTAATTATACCAGTTCATACACCTCCACTCTACCGATGCTACTCCCACACCGCCGCCCAACCCAAACCCGCTTTCCGTTCATCCCATGGTCACACATTTTTGTGTCGGGATAAATCATCCTCATGATCGTCTTACTCTTCATGTGTCTTCCATTTCACCTTTACCAAAATCGTATAATGTCTCGTTTAATTATCCAAATTGGTAAAATGCTATGCACGATGAATATGATGCACTTATTAAAAACCAGACTTGGACTCTTGTACCCTGACCCACGGACGCCAATATAGTTCGTTGTATGTGGTTATTTCACCACAAGTATTTAGCAGATGTCTCACTTAGTCGCTACAAGGCTCTTCTTGTGGCGAATAGTAGTACGCAATTAGAGGGTGTTAATGTTGATGAGACTTTTAGTCCGGTTGTTAAGCCGGACACCATTCGGGCTGTCCTTAGTTTAACTACTTTTCTACATTGGCCTGTTCATCAACTTTATGGCAAGATTGCTTTTTTACATGGTGATTTATCAGAGACTGTTTACATGCATCAGCCTCCCGGGTTTAGGATTCTTCACATCCCGAGTATGTTTAATATTATATAAGTCTCTTTATGGGCTAAAGCAAGCCCAGCGGGAATGATTTCAGCGCTTTTCCGCTTTTGTTACTCGGGTTGAGTTTGATCATAGTAGGTGTGACTCATCATTATTTATTTATTAACAGGGGACCGACACAACTTATTTATTATTGTATGTTGGTGATATTGTTCTCATTGCTTCTTCCGAGTCTTTGTTACAAAAGATTATTGCTTTCTTGCATCGGGGGTTATCTATGATAGATCTTGGTACGCTTAATTATTTTATGGGTTGTGAAAAACTATAAGGGGGGGTTGAATAGTTTTACTGATTAAAACTTGGTTTTAAACTATTTAGATCGACTTGTGTCAATCTATTTGAACGTGTGTGTTGGATGCTGATAGACAAGCATATAAATAAATAAAAGCTAAGATAAAGAGTAAGAAGCACAAAACCACAACGGGAGTATTTATAGTGGTTCAGCTACAAGGACACCTTCCTTGCCCTACTCTACTCCCCGAGTCACCTACTTGAGAGTTCGTAATCACTACACAGCACAAACTCCTTGTGGCGGAGAAGCCTTCACAACGTCGCCTACTCTTTATCCGGTACAAGGCTAGATACCGGGTTCTTCCACGAGGTAGAACCAAACCTATCACAACGTCGCCTACCCTTTATCCGGTACAAGGCTAGATATCGAGTTCCATTACAAAGGAGGAACTACTACCTAACACTACACAACACCTATCCCTAAGGAGGTCCACTCCTTATGAGAATATCAACAATGATATCAATATCCTTTGACCCAATACAACTCTATCTTGTACATCGACACACCATATCGAATGTACACCTTAGGCACCTTTCACTAATGCCTTTGACTCGACTTCTAGGCACCCTTCACTAATGCCTTTTGACTCGACTTCTAGGCACCCTTCAATAAGATGAGACTTTTGTGGGTGAAAATGATATTTGATTGGTGGAGAGTGTAGTTAGTGGAATTTTCTAAAACTTTGTGCATATGAATAGTGGACACTTAATATGGGATAGAGGGAGTATATATCTACCCAATATGTAAACATTAGTTGTTGTACATATGTATTACTAAATCATAAAATCACTATTACTTGTTTAGTGTTTTATGTGAAAACGTAAGTGTGTTAGTAAACTATTGGCTCAAACCATTTACGTATTTTATTTGTTTCGTTAAAATGATTTTACGTTTGTTATCGACAAAACATTAGAAGATCGTAAAATATAAATAAACGTTTTTACGGCTTATTTGTATTAACAATCTCCCCCTTTTTGTTGATGACAAAACATAAAATTATTTTGAGGAAAAAAATAAAATTCGTAAAAGTTTGAATTGGAGTTTTTACTCTCTTCTCCCCCTTTTTTTCGAAACAAAAAGAGCGTCGAAAAGAAACTAACATATTGTTTTAAGAAAAACATGTAAAAAGAAATAAGATAAAAAAAATAGAGAGTAAGTGACGGGAAGTGTTCTCGTCTTAGCTCCCCCTTGACGAGTCCATCCCTTTGTGAGGGCGTCAAGTAAGAAGAAATACTAAATTAGTGCATTGCAACTATGTTTGCAAATGGTTTCGTCTTTGTGACAAATATGCCCCCCCTTGATGATTGCAACTTTGCAAGGGAACGTCATGTAATGTAATCCTAATGTGAATTATATTGCAAATGGATTTGCAATATAAATATTTTATCGGTATTTATGTTAAACGAGATTCTTCGGGGATGTTCTTATCTCAGCGTAAGTATGTTGCTGAGATTCTTGAGTGGCTCATATGGTTAACTACAATCCCAGTAGGACTCCTGTTGATACTGAGTCTAAACTGGGTGATAAGGGTGATCTAGTTTCTGATCCGACATTATATAGGAGTCTTGCGGGTTCTCTTCGGTATCTTATTTTTACTCGCCCAGTTATTTCTTATGCAGTGCAGCATGTTTGTCTTTATATGCATGATCCTCTGGATACTAATTTCTTGGCTCTTAACCGGATTCTGCGATATGTTCGTGGTACTACTGTCATGGGTTACAATTGTTTTCCTCCTCTACTATATCTCCGGTTGCCTACTCAGATGGGGATTGGGCTAGTTGCCCCACTACTCGACGCTCGATTTCAGGTTATTGTGTGTTTTTTGGCAACTTACTTTCTTGGTCGGCTAAGCGTCAACCAACGCCTAGTCGGTCTAGTGCTGAGGCTGAGTATTGTGGAGTTGCCAAAGTTGTTGCTGAGACTTGTTGGTTACGTAATTTATTGCGGGAGCTGCACACACCGTTGTATTCCGCTACGTTTGTTTACTATGATAATGTTAGTGTTGTTTATTTGTCCAATCCTGTAAAACATTAACGAACGAAGCATATAGAGCTAGATATACACTTTGTTCGTAATTTGGTTGTTGCTGGTCAAGTCACAGTTCTCCATGTGCCTTCTCGTTATCAGTATGCGGACATCTTTACTAAGGGTTTGCCATCGGCTCTGTTTGAAGAATTTCATTCCAGCTTGAGCGTTTGTTGCCCTCCCGCTCAAACTGCGAGGGAGTGTTAGTCGTATATTTATCTTATGGGTCGACATTTGTAATGTAAATGGGCTCTAGCCCAATTTTAGATCGATCCTTGTAACTGTATATATTGTACTCTGATTTACCATTCAATACACAACATATTTACCATTCAATAAGCTCTACACCATCACATATATTTTCAAATTCCTAAGCATGAAATTTAGCCTTAGCTTTTCGTGTTTTAGGAATTGTTGCACTTGCATACGAAACCGGCTTCGTAGCAACATGTGGCTTGGTTACATTCTAGGCACTAGTAGTATCATCATTCATCCACGTGCAAACTATGATCAGTAGTAACCTGTTCGGCCTGGATTCTTTCAGAAACAAATTGTGGTTCAAGCCTTCAAGGGACGTGGCACTGATCGTTTCAAGTCACATTTAGCATATCTCTATCGCCCATGCATGTATTATCACTATTAGACACAATAAATGGGTCCCCGTGCGTTATATTATTCACTGGAACATTTGGATGATTTATCAATAGTCTCATGAATGCTAATAACCTGTTCAATACCAGCTTTGTTATTAACCTGATGACCACGTCCATCCTCGACTGTACTCCCATGCTATGCATTACCATCCTCGACTGCATTCCCGTGCGAAACAACTCCCTACATAAAATAATTCCATATTACTATATTAGACACCAACGCACCGACATTAACGGACCAATTTTTCTCTATAAATATATCTCAATATTCATTGCCTTTCATTCCTTAACCCCTCTACTTAGTATGTCATTCAGTTCATGACTTTGATTTTGCATAATTTATCAGTTAATTTATAGTATAAACTTTTCAGTAATGTTTTTGTCCTTATTGTTGATCATGTGTAATAATTACGATTATATAAGTACATTATGTACAAACAATCCAGAAATTGGAACAACTTTCGTTTCTCCTCTCTTGGTATATAAAAGTTTAGGACATCTAAGAAATAATTGTAACATAAAATAGACTGAAAAGCAAAATTAAATTTAAAAGTACTACAGCATGTGCAATCACATCACAAAGACAAGGCTTTTACCTTATTAAGCAAAAGTAAAGTTAAGATTCTCAACTCTTGTCTTAGCTAAAATGTGTCAAGTGAATATTCAAACATTAATTTTTTCTTTTCAAGCATTATTTTTACTTGTGAACATGTGATATATAAATCTGCATCGATCAGAGTATACTGAATTAAGTACAAGGCATTCTACAACTCATACTAGCTTCATCTTTGTCATCTTCTTTTTGTTTGGTAATTTCTAATAGTTCATTGACATTGTTAATGACTTCATTGTGGTGTATCTGAAAGAAAGATGGTGTTGTTTGTTATATTACAGGTGCTACCTGAAGCTGGTCACCGGGTGATTGATTGATGAGGCATCGGCTCTTACTCGTTTAGACTCACAAGACATGCTGTTATTCATGTTCTTTTTAATGTTTCCGATAAACAACAAAATTTTGATAAACAGTGTAGCCAATGAAGATGATCACTTGCTAAAGGAAGGCCTCCCAAGCCAACCAGCAGGGTTTCCCTTTAAACAAAGTAGTAGAATAAGGCTCCATGTGTGGATTCATTCACCATAATGTGATCGGCGTTTTGTTTAAAAGCAAACCCTGCTGGTTGTCCTGGAATATTCCTTTATAAAGTGGTCATCTTCATTGGCTACACTGTTTAGTAATCAAGATTTAAAATTATGTTGTTCATTGGAAACATTAAAGGGAAAAGGAGTAACAGCATGTCTTGTGAGTCTAAAACGAGTAAGTGCCGATGCCTGATCAATCACAACAACACCAACTTTCTTTCAGATACACCACAATGAAGTCATTAACAATGTCAAGGAAATATAAGAAATTACCAAACAAAAAGAAGATGACAAAGATGAAGCTAGCCACTAATATTGTGGCTAAATAGAGGTACCCAATATAACTCTCATAAACATATTAACAATTTGGAACATTAGTTATAGATTTACAGTATATCTGTTTTGCAGAACCTGGATCCTCTTCATTTGGCATGGGGCTCTAACAGAAATCAGGGCTTTTGGTGTGAACTGAATGGAAAAACACCGTATGCAAGGGAATTTACTCGGAACAAAGGTTCGTTGTATCAAAAACTACCAATTAAAAGTGTAAAGTTTTCTACTTATTCTTGTTAATATTGATGGATGTGTTTTGCATAATGATATGCAGTGGAGAACATATTGTTTCTGGAGTGCTCTCCTGCTGGTGTTCGATTTTCACATTCCAACAGTTCTTATGATTACGTCATATTCAGCGACAAAACACTGGTATGTATATCTGCTTATAAACATCAATATCATCCTCTAAATTCGATTTCCATATTATTTTACTCACTGTGGGATACGTATGTATTCTTTATGAAATGGTTCCAAAAATACCCTGTGTACAAGGGCAGGGAAGATTTTTGGTTATTTGATCATTAATTAGCTATAATTTTGATTGATTACAAATCTACTTATTATTTAGTGTATGCATGTCCGGGTATTATAGTCCGAAATTAGCAGAAATCATTCTAGAAAAATTAAGGAGGGACTCAAACCCCATAATCAACCTTAAGGGTTTATGGTAATTATATAATGAAGCTTACGATGTTTGTTTCTTTGTACGGTAATAATTATCTTGATTATCATATAACCGTATATTAACAAAATTTCTTATTACAGATTGGGGTTGCTCAATAATGTTACAGATACAGATACCAGGGGAATGGGAGATTTCGCTTGGACCCACAATCTGGACGCAATGCTTGAAGTGTTCTTGAGAGGCTGCGCCAAAGGTGGACTATATGAAAATGCCCAATGTTCTAAGGCTTATGTCACACTACTTACAGAAATCACAGACATGAGCATTTATAGCCCGGCCCATGAATGCATACCCATGTAAATGAATATTACCGCAGGGGGGGGCATGAATGCATAGGTATGCGTTAATGGGCCGGGCTAAAAATGCTCATGTAATTTATGTCTGTGATTTCTGTAAGTAGTGTGACATAAGCCTTAGTACATTGGGCATTTTCATATAGTCCACCCTTGGCGCAGCCTCTCAAGAACATTTCAAGCATTGATAGGGGTTATGTTATGAGCTACTTAAATAAGCCGCTAGTTCAGGCAGCATTAAATGCCAACAAGCTCGGAATAACCCTCCCTAGCTTGGCAACCTTGCGTGTTAAGTTCCTACCCAAATCCCTTCTAACAAATCATAATTCATTGACTATTTAACAATCATACTTGATTAACTAATCTATGTTTACATGTAACAGTGCGATGCACTACAAATGGAATGATGCCCCTTCATCTGTCATCCCTATATACAAAAGATTGATGAGTCATGAACTACGCATCCTTCTTTATAGGTAAGCACATATCAAAACATCTAATTTAATTGGATGCTTTTCTTAAGCTTAATCGATATTGTTTTTTAATTTATCTATGTGACAGCGGGGATCTTGATTCAACTGTTCCAGCTACCGGAACCCGGTATGCACTTGCTTCCTGGGGTCTAAAAATAATAAAGCCGTGGAAGAAGTGGGTTATGCCCGGTACCTCAGAGGTGATTAAGCATATACCGTATCTAGTATACTCTGATTTTTTTTTAATGATGATTAGCAGTGATTTATAATCTTTTTTTTTCCTCTTTAATTTAATAATAGGCGGCTGGATACGAAGTTGTCTACAAAGGGTTGAGATATCATACTGTCCGAGACGCTGGACACGAGGTGTCTCAGTTACAGCCCCATAAGTTGTATTACCTTCTTAACAAATTCTTGTATAATAGTTGGTAGATTGATGTAATTCATCTCGGATGCTTAGAGTGGTTGAACAATGTTTTCACTTTGGTATTTGTATCGTTCAAGGACTTGTATTGTAGGGTTATTTCTTCGACCATTTTTTTTTTTTTTTTTGGGTAAAGGGGAGTAATCCTGCACCCTGGTAAATATATTAACCAAATAAACGTTTAAGTACAATGGATATGAGTGAAATCCCATATCTCAGCCCGTTACATAGGCATAGAGCTTACATAACAAGATACTTCCTGTTTTCTAACCAAGAAAACAAACCACTACTCAAATGAGAACATATGACACAAAGAAATAAAATTACTTCCTAGGACCTTGAAACGTTGTGCCATACATGGCATTAAAGGCATCCAAATTCCCCGGAAGATCACGAACCTGTTTCGCATAGTCATCGAAATCATAGTCATCATACTCGTCTTCAAACTCTTGGCCACCACCAAATATATTAGCAGACTCATCAAATGGGTTAGCAACAACCTCATCTTCAGAATCGGACACTACAATCTCTCCCACTTTAGAAAAAGGGTTACTTCTCTTAGTAGAAGAGGCAGGCGGTATACAAGAATCACTAGTTTGAGGAGCCACAACCGACTCCATCTCTTTCAAATCACTCACAAGAGGCTCTTGTGATGCAGTACCTGTCTTAGTAGACTTATCTTCATTAACTTCCATTGTACAACCAGAATCCACATCCTTGATAGTGTCATTAGAAGGAATACCAGACGCATCCGTATGTTCCATATTAAGAGCATCAAACTGGTTAGATGTAGCGATCTTGGTTCCACTCGAACTAGCCACATCAGAAGCATTCTTCTTAGTGACTATGACTTTCTTAGGTTCAGGAGGATTCTTCTTGGGTTGGTATTGAAACTGTTTACCCACAACAGGTTTGAAAAACCCTCCTTGACCCGGAATAGAAGACCCACCTTGCTTTCCCTTCTTCCTATTATAAACCATCTTGAAACCATCATTTGCACCATCATTTGCAAGCTTAGAAGGCTGAGTAGGAGGTTCAACAACTTTAGGACAATCAATAGGAGTATGACCAAAAATCTTACATTTATCACAATGCGGTGGTTTCCACTCATATTCAACCCGTATCGTCTCGATAGTCGACCCCGACCCATCAAGTAATGGAATCTCAACAGTAAGGCTGTCCCTAAGAAGCTCATCCGACTTCACATCAATCATGCATCTAGCAAAACTACTACGGCCCCACGAGTCCTTGCACATTTGGCTAGTGAAGGCATCTAACCTTTTAGGCGTGCCTATTAATGTGGCAAGGAGACTAAGGCCATCATCAGAAAACATAGCAAGAGGAACGTCATGGAATTTAACCCACACCGGGATATTGGTCAAATCCTCTTTAAGTAAATTGGTGTTCACTGTCCATGGTTTAAGAATAATAGGTACATTATTAATCAACCAAGGACCGTTTTCAATAACGTCATCAACACCTTTTTTTGAATTAAACTTAAAAAAGAAGAACCCCTTTGCATTCATCATTACCTTGTGTATACCAAACTTAGCCCACACATTGCGTACAAAGTAATCAACAACAGGAAAAGCAAGGCGTTTACCAAGGAAATACCCGTACAAAGTATTCTCAAACCTAGTGTTTACCTCTTCAACCACTTTCATCGGGACAGAAAGATCCACACCATTAGCTTTCTTACTACATTCCAACCTACGAAAGTTAGACATGTGTTTCATTGGTTCAGTAGAAGTAACACCAGCATACGATGAAGCAGGCTGTTTCAATGCATGCACACCATCCTTCTCAATACCAATAGCCCCATGTGCATTAACATTAGAAGCCATAGGACCACTTGTATCTTGAGGAGGTTTCGAATAACCGATAGAAGAAAGCATCTCCTCAAGCTCCTTCTGAGACTGCGGCACCTTAAGATGCTCAAACGAATAAGCCCCAGTAGAAGTAGTAGCATCCACTGTCCCAGTTGGTTTTAATGGTTGCCCATTCTCACCCACAAGAACAAGTTTTCCCTCTAAGATTTATTTTTCAATAGCACGAATTTTTAGTAAAGTATCGTGACCCTCAGGCATGTCATGACTAGATGCGTCATGACTAGGGCTTGAATCAAGTGAAACCGGCTCCACTTGTCCATCCGAACTTATCCCAGGCCGTGGCATACCACCAATCTCCTCTCCCAAATTCGACATCACAACAATCAGAAACCTTAAAACAAGAAGAAAATAATGTCTGGTCTTCAAACAAAACAATTAAAACCCTAGTTTAACAACTAGGGTTTATAAGCATAGGCGCGCAATAGTGATTACATGATATGGTGAAGAGATCAGGTCGGTAGAATGATTTGTAATGACAACCAAACCGATAATGATCAAACCCTAGCTAGCGATCAGAGAAAACCCAAACAAAGGGTTTCGGTGATCGCCCAAGATAACCAGCTTTTATGAAACCCTAAGAAAAAACGATACAAAGAACCCTAAAAATCAGTTGAATCGCAATAAACTGTAACAATCAATCAACACACGAATGTAATTGAGTAACTAAGACAGATTAGAAACAAGAGAACATGATTAATAGAACAGATTGTAATCGATTTTTTTAGGGATAGAAGGGTTTCGCAAAAGGCACCAGAGGAGATCGGTTTTTTAGAGCGTTTAAATATAAAAGATTTTTAAGTTCATTGGTTATCTGGTTGAATTGCATAAACTTGTTATGAGGTCCTTATAAATGGCATATATCTTCAGATCAAAC
>BPTQ01000007.1:347048206-347169534 GCA_019973895.1 Chrysanthemum seticuspe | reverse complement strand
TCTCTTGAAGAATACAGGTTCTCCAAATAATTTTATTTTATTTTTTTTCTTGAATGATTTTGTGTTAATAATGCAGAGATTAAGCACCGATCAAACTATTTTTAATGTTTGTGATTATTGTTAGATTGCAAAACAAAGGAAAAACACGGTTCTGTTAAAATGAAATACCGATTGACACTGCATGTGAGGTTATATGATATGAAACATATAAAAAATAGAAGATACTACTTTTAAAGATATGTATGAGTTATGTTAGAATCATTTTAGTAGGACTTTGTTAGATAGTTAAGCAAGATCTTCCTAAGAATCTTAATATAGGTATTAACATTGTATGCAATTATGGGGATAAGTTTGGCTAAGATTAGTATAGTATAGATTAGTTGTTGCATATGAAAAAGGGTGTGATGCTGTATCAAAGGTGCAAGAGCTAAACAAACATATACTGTAACATGGAGATATGATTACACAATATGAGGAACAATTTCAGAATGGATGTGTAGTTAAATTGTATGAAAATATGTGCGAAGTTGAAGTTAGTACTTTTAAATAATTATATGGGTTAAGATATTATCGATTTACTAAGACTTTGTTTTATACTTACTGAATATGTAATTATGCACTGAGTATCGGTATGAACATTGTTTGCAACTATGGCGGGAAGGTAGTTTGGGTAGATTGTCGTTTAAGTTTTCCATATGAAAAAGCGCGTGATATGATATAATATGGTGAACGGACAAAAATAGGTATTCGTACGGTCAAATGGTTAAATGATTATAGATGTGTGCAACAGTTTAGTATGTAGTAACATATACGAATGTGCATATATTTGTTGATGTGAACACTTGTTGACCCTTTGAACGTATGTTGTTTTATGAAATAGAATGATGATGCAGTTTCTGGTTGAGGCAAACCAAATTAACATTCGAACATTACAGGTATTTTGTGGTACGATCAAGTTATTTAATTGAGTTGTTTATTCGAAACTCTTGACATTAATACATGCAGCATGTATTTCAATTACAGCTTCTTCCTACTCTGTTTACGGGACCACTGAAACCCAAGAACAATTGGATTTACTTAATTCATAATGGCGGAACGAAACATAAAGTTTACATAAAGATGGCTGGTGGGAAGCGTTTTAAGCTGTTTGAACGTGAGTGGCGAATATTTTTAGATGACAGCAAGTACACGAATGTCGGGACATTTCATTTTATTAGGCAAGAAGAGGACTGTTACTACGTTACAGCGTATACCAATGATGGATCTGAGTGCAATGGATACGACCTGGCTGTCGTAGGTTACAGACAGCGAAGATGCTTGCTAACTTTGCAACACCTTGAACAATCACCGGTAATTACTAAACTCTAATCATTAAATTGAATAACTTGATTACAAATCTCATGAAAATCCATTTAGTAAATAACATTTTATTTTGTATAAACTCTGTTACGCAGGACATTCCTAGCGGTTTCTTTACTTCATTTGATAATCATCGCTTTCGCGTTCTTGTGGGTGGAGTGGTTGTAGCAACTGTAGCTCATCGTAGGATTGTGCTGCTGGATGAAGATAGGCATGTCCATCTATTCGGTGGTCAGGGATGGGATATTTTAGTTCACGTAGAAAACCTGACTGTTGGCAGAAGATTTGTCTTGACAAACTTGCTAAACAATGATGTTTCATTGATGCCATTTGACGCAGCTGGTGTCGAGATGCGTCATGATGTTGTAGAACGTATGTACCTGAACTGCAAAAACCCTTTCATGAGAAATCCGATTGACAATGGTATGTTACTGAAACTGTTAGAATAATATATGTACTTATTTCTCAAGATAAAAACATTTGAATATGATAATTATTTAACGTAATTTTGTTTTTGTATATTTGAAATTTAGATAAGAGGATGAAACATATGTGTGCATGGGAAGGACACACCGCTGAACATGACAATGAGAGGGACTGTTTCTACGCACCGATATTGGCGTACGTTACGGACAGAAGGCGGTTGGTAAGTGACTGATTGATATTAATATATAATTTATTGGAACATGTAAATCTAAGGTTATTCCTTACATTAAGTCTCGTATTAATGCAGAACATTCCTCATGACTTTGTGAAGGCGCATGCAATGTGGCAGTACCACAATGCGTTGCTGCAATACGAAGAAGAGGAGTTCTATGTTGACGTTGATTTGGAACGCCACAATGACAGGCCAAAAAGCAAAAATCATGTTACAATCAATTGCAACTGGACAGAGATTGTTAGAGATTGTGATTGGGAAGATAACAAAATGGTTCGGTTCAAGCTTGTTAAAAAAGTTCCAGACGTCGGCGTCTCTTTGCCTTCAGGTAACAAAGTTGAAATTCCAGTATTCCACATGTGTTAAGACATCCGCAATCGTGCGTCAAGAAACTTTGTGTGTGTGTTAATGACTGAACTTGTTATGTCTAACTGAAGCATCATAAATTACGTTTGGATTGCTTATGTCGTATGTTTTGTGTTTTGGAGTGGTTATGAAGGATGGCCGTATATGGCATGAACACTTATTTTCTATAATGATATGCTATGTATGTAATGGTAAATAGATCAATGTTATGAACTTATGTGTAAGCGTTTGTAATATATTTCATCGTATGTTCTATTTTATTGTCAACGTTTATTTTTAACTTGTATGAAAATAAGTGTGCATAGCTTAATATGTTCGATTTGTTTCATCAAACTTAATAGCGTAACAACTGTATTGGGCTAATATAAGAGAATAAGAGCTTTTACATGGGCCTTGTTTTGTTCCAGTTTTTACTTCTACTGCATTGATTACTTTTTAAAGGATATGATATGTTGGTTAAATGGCGATTTGAAATTTGATTTGTCATTTGGAAACGCTATTAGAATATGACATTAATTGACACACCTATCATCTTCCCCTTCATAAACAGATCTGATTATATTAATTGACGTATTCAATGACATTAAGACATGATTATCATCCAGTTAATTTTGATACTATTGATGATAAATATGTAGACAAATAATTATTTGAACCTCAAACACTTTTATAACAATAGACATAATATTCATCACATAAATGGTGTTATATGAAGATAAATTGTAAGGCCTTGAACTTCAAATAATTTTATTAATAAAAGTGACATAACATAAACATGAGAAGAAAACTTTGATGATGAGAGTTCAATCCTCTTCGAAGAAGTTTAAATCGACAACGTAGTCATCAGTCAAATCGTGACCCATTGCCCGTAATTCATTGATCATAGCTTCTGTTTTTAGCACCTTCGACTTAACGGCATTTAGAATCTTGGCTTGTTCTTCAGGATCCCCACCATTTACTTTAAGCCAATCAAGAAAAACAGATGTGTCTAACTCACCTGCATATAGAAAATTAAATTAGCCACTATAAAGGAAATATATATGATAATTTTATTTATAAGATGGTAACGCTAGTTATACGACATACCTTTATCATGTTGAGAAGACGATCCTTCTTCAAAAAGCGATGCAAGAAATCTCATTGCATCATCAACTTTGTTATTTGATGGTTTCCTCTGCCCATCATGCAGTGCAGGTTCAACAGTAGGTTGCGTTGCAGGATCAACATCAGCAACGGTTGGAGGATTAACCTTTGCACTTGTTTTAGCCGTATTTGAGTTTTCATGCTCTCTGTTTTTAGGGTTTGATGATGCCATGTGTAAACTCGTATTGGAAGATGTATGTGAATTAGGAGTATTTATAGATATTTTGTGAGTATAATTATGTATTTTACACATGTGATCCTTCATGATTGAGTAATATTCTAAATAAGCTTTCAAAATCAGTGACATATATAAATGTTGCTAAAAAACTATAAATAGAAATTGTATCATCAGAAAATATATATGATCTCATTTAGAATCCTTCCTAGTTACCCCAAATGACAATGACAACGTGAATAAGAATATCAATGCATATTTTCTCATTAAAATGCATGTACTTTTAAAACTTAACATAGTGAATAAGAATATCAAGAGTGAAACATGTCTTATTGATAAAAGAACATTTTTTTGCAATTACATTTCTTATTCAATCAAACATCGTCGTCATAACTGTCATCATCCGTAGGAAACGGAGTTGCATCATCATCGTCAATAAAATCGGCCAAATCATCATCAATATCATCGAGAGATTCATCAATATCGGTATCAAGATCGCCTAAACTAATTCCATCATCATCTTCATTATCGATACCATTAGTAATCGTATCGTTAATGGGAATAGAATTATCTTCAAAGGTAACGTTATCAAAATCATCACCCGTTTCTACGTCCATGAGCCTTGATGGAAGTACATTTGATGAGAAAGTCCTTTGTCTTTTTTGTGATCGACTAAACGTTACAGGTCCATCGTCATCATCTTCCTATGTAAAAGGTAGTGGAACATGATATTAGTCATATCTTGTATATGTGTAAACTGAACAATTGTAATAGCAAAACAAATCTATTATAGATGATCAATTCGTACCACATTATAATTGTGTACAGTGTCATGAACGGTTTCTTTTTTTTGTGTTATTGGCTGAACATTTTCATCATCAGAAGAAACAATGTGAACAACATTGTTATTCACAGAAACATCTTTTTTCAACAATCTTCCACGTTTGCGAGATACGGGGCACTCCTTGAGAATGTAATAATCGGTTAAAAATTGTACAAATTGTTTGTTGAATTTGTTTGTAAAAATATAATATTCATCTTTATTAACGATGACATATGCACGTTCAAATTCTTACCTCATTGTCATCTGATATGTCGATAAAAGATACAGGTTTATCGGATGGATCGAATGTATTTAACACTTTTCTGGCTTCCTCTTTTTTGAGAGCCTACATAGAAACAAAGATGTAAGATAAAAGTAAAATGAAAAAAATTGACTATTTCAAATGTATCGAAAAGTTTATTTAAGTTTAATCACTTGGTTTGTCTATGAATATCATAAAATACATACGAACCTTGGGTGAGTCGTTCTTCACCATAATGTGATTGTAGGAGATTAGTTGTGTGTTTATGTCCTACATTGGTGGCACCTTTTATACACAATGTATACAAAGTTAAGTTAAGAATTGATCTCTAACATACTCTAATTTACTTTTGAAATTACATAGAATTTGTGAGTTGATTACATGAAATAATTTAATTGTATAAACAAATCTTATGCGTATATAGAGTTGACTAACTTGATGGGTCATTTGTTATTTAGTACGAATACAAATATTACAAATATACTTTTAAAAATAGCATTTATATTAAACGTGTATTTACAAAAGGTAATGATTGTTCTTGGTTAAAAATATCAAACTTACCTTGATAAATGACCCGGTGGTAGATGAATTCTCACACACACCTCATTCATTAATCAAGCAATACTGTAGCGATTTCTAACCAAGAACAGGTAATCATCTTGAACAAAATACAAATCTACTAAATTTATTGTTAGTTTTATGATGATCTGCATGTAAGTAAGAATGACAACTATAATATATTCAACACCAACTGTGTAAGGTTTAGGTTGATTCTTAACCCTTAAGATGGTAGTGTTTTATAGTATGTTGATACATAGATACTTGCTTGGGGTATGCGGTTTCATATTTGACGAAATAGGTTTAACTTGAAAGACTATTTGTTTTGTAGTTTCTATAAACTGTAATAGATATGAAGATTAGTCTTCAAGTATATAGGTTAGTTAATTTTATATGGTGTATGTTTTGTTTAAAAGTTAGTTAACAGAATAACATATTATGTGGTCCATTATTTTGTTACATGGTATGTATGATATGATTATAGAGTGAAATCATATAATCGAAAGGTTACGCAAAGGACAAAGTGTAGTAATACTGTATAAGTTTTATAAAAGTGTTGTGTTTTTAGTGTATTCGAAATAAGTAGTATGTATAAAGTATCCACGTAAGACATACAGTGTGTCGATTAAAACGATTTGCGCTTTTGCAATATATATGACATGTGAATGTATACTTATGATATTCATTATTAGTTTGTTTCTAAAGGAAACATAAATTACTATTAGTTATAACGTAATCACTTATGACTGTCGTGAATAAACGTAAACCATTTGTTTATTTATCATATAGGATATGCGAATTTATATTTGTAAAGTGATTCATATGTTTTAAAATGAATACTTGTTTTGATAATTGTGTACAAATACAGTCTGATTGCTTATATTTGTTTCCAATGTTGTTACAAAACGAATCATTTAGCTAATCTATATGTTACTCATAATTTGACAGGATGAGTGTTCAATTTGTGTTTGCTGTAAACAAAGCAAAGTTTGCGAAAAGTCAGGTATGCGCGTAAGGTGATAATTTAAACATTAATACTCATGTTTATAATTGAATATTTGTTTTATTTTGTTTGTGTTGTCAGCGTTTACCATCTCTGTTAAAAAAAAGCTTCTACGATGGAACACCATGGATGTACTTAATACATAATCAGGGAACAAAACACAAAGTCTGGATAAAACAAAGCTCAGAAAACCATTACAAATTTTACGGCGATGAGTGGGTCAAGTTTCTGGAGAAGAGTAGGTATACAGACGTGGAAATGTTGCACTTTATAAAGGAGGAGGAAGACACGTATTACGTAACTGCCTACAATCGTGCTGGCGCTGAATGCGGTGGATATGACAGCAGCCTGATAGGCAGCAGGCAGATGAGATGCTTAGTGTTTCAGGGCGAGAATCTTGGACATTCTCCGGTAAGCACACACGAACTATTATCTATTTTGTAACGTCTTTTTTTAAGTTCAAATATGAAGTTTATAAATCTGTGAGTATGTTGATTATTTTCAATTGTATGTAGTTGCTTCCCGGAGATTTCCTGCAAGATATAATGACAAACGAATTTGATATTCGGATGGGAGGAATGAATTTAGCAACTGTGAATCATCGTCGTGTTCATATTCGAGGAACATCAAATCCAAAAGTTTATGCAAACTTGTTTTACGGAGATGGATGGAATACTGTTGTTGACAGTCAACACCTGGTACCCGGGAAACCAATGGTTTTCACAAATCTTGGTGGTGCAGTGCTTAATATGATTACTTTCGGAAGGGATGGACTTGGTTTAGGCTTTGAGGACATCCCGAGAACAGAATTGGATTTAGCTTTTCCTATCTGTCGAGGTCCCCTGGACAAAGGTATCATACGATATTTATGTTACACATCTATACTATATGATTGCATAACTCTAATATTTTGTGTTCACAAATTGCAATATAGATCCAAGAATGTTTCAGATATGCGACTGGGAAGGGCATGATCAGCATAGAAATGAAGATGCATGTTTTTACACACCAATGCTGGCCTATGTCCTTGATAGGAACCGTTTGGTAAGTAGATACTACGTATAATTGTTAGTGCATGTCAGTTTCTGTGTATTTAATTTTGGTTATGTCTACTTAAAAATGAGAGCTTATTGAGGTTTTATATTTCATATACAGACTGTACCTTCCAAGTTTGTTGATAAGAGTGAACTGTACACATTTGACAACGCAATTGTTAGACACGGTGGGATGGAGTTTGCGGTTGACCTGGTGACTGTAAGGCACAAACAGACACGGAAGAGGAAGCCGAGAAAGAACCATCTAACAATGATTGCAAAGGACAAATGGAAACACGTCAAAAGGCAATGCCGTTTCAGGAAGGACAAAATGATTCGATTTCAGCTTGTTGACGTGATGACTGATTTGGCGGAGACAGTTGATCCGGACTTTCCTGTGCTTGTTCCAATATTTGATATGTGCTGAATGAAGGTGTTCAAGTGGATTTGACTTTTGTTATCGGGATTGTCAGTGGGTGTGTGTCTTTTGAAACAATGTTTAGGTGGCAAGACTTTAGTAGTTTGGTTATATGTTAAGTTGAATAATGGCTGGATACATGACTTGTTCATCCAGTCTATTATCCTACTACGTTTAAGGTGTTATCCTACTACGTTTCGTATGTTGACAGTCAGTTCTTATTTATATATTGTTGAATCAACTACTTTAGACTAATGCAGTCATCTGTTAATTAGCTTACTTCCCTTTAGGAGTGTGTGTTATTGTTTAAAGTATGCTTGCTTGTCTATGTAGTAAGAATTTTAGTTGGGTTACAATCTGCTATAAAACTGAATGATAGTATGTGGGTTAGTACCTTTTTATAATGTTTGTTATACTGACATGTTTATATAGCAGATTGAGTAAGTAGGCATCCAAGTTCATCTCGATAGCTTTTTTGTAATTTGACTTTTTAGAATGACAATGTGGACCAATGTATATATTGACATATTAATGGTATGACACATCAAGATGGTTTCATCTTCATCTGAATCAAAAAGAACATACATTTGTTGTCATTTAAAACAGCTTTCGATGTAGACTACTTCCATGATCCTTAAATATGTCCTACACACATGTTTTATTGTGATACAAAAATGTTTGTGGCAAAAATAGACCTTTTTTTGGTAGACTTGGTTGAATGCTTCAATTAATAAGTTACACATAATTAGGCTTATAAATGAGCCCATTAAATCCAAACAGCCCAATAGATTAATATCTCATGTTCCGGTCAACTGCAAAAGTCCAAAAGCTCAAGAGATTTTTTGCGTGTATAGATATAGAAAGATTACGTTTTCCAAGCACAAAACATCTTGAATCTTAGTTCAAACACTATCAAGTCGTTAGGTGTTCCACTTATCAAAACAGTGCATGATGATAGTGGTTAGATTATCCAACTTCATGTAAGATAGTGTACACAAAATACGTTAACGATGATAATTGATCACTACAAAAAATGCATGATATTTGTCTACTTGATGATCTATGTTACTGTTAAACATGTATAATACCCTAATCATGTTGAATCTGTAGATGTACGATAAAATGGTTTGTTGATGCTTATATGAATCAATCGATGTACATTTTTTAATGGTGGTAGCATGATAACTTGGTGATGACTTGAATGGCAGTGTTCTATCAGATATATAAGTGTTGTCCAATATGTGATAGGATGGGAGTATGCATCTTGTTTTCAGATATAACAGATATGTGACAATGAGTATATATCATATAACAAACTGGTTGTCCCAAAAAGGGTAATTACACATCATTATCAAGAAGTGAATATTTGTATTATGCTTCACAGACAAAAAGAACTGAATTGATAGTTAGCCAAAAATACAAATGCTCAATACAACTGCGTTGATAGTTAGGAAAAAATACAAATGTCACTAAATAAAAATGGGATAGTATCATAAATTTTTCATTAGAACATATAAATAATACACTCAATGTGCAAGTATACATTTGTTTTTTATGAATACAGAATTTGAAGTATAAAAAAAGGTCTTAACAGCCAAAGTGCCAGGTGATTAGGACTGTAGGTAATACATAAAATTGATCAAGCGATATAGGTTCCATAGAATATAGCACACCGTTACCTGCAAAATGAACAAAACAGCCAAAAACAGGTATATAATGGTAGCTGTCAAAACCTACAAACAACTTTAAGCACAAAACTTATTTCCAATAATTAACCAAAGTACTGATTGGTTAGTCTTAATAAGACATTGTCCACAACGTAAAATCAGATCAAACAGTATCGCATAAGTGAGGAAAATAAAATGAAAGACCAAGATAATGGTACGGACAAAGTATTGTTTACGTGGATATCCATCCACAGCTTCCGCTTATTTCAAAATTAAAAACTCCAATAAACACTACATTCACGGCTTCTCAACTTTAATCTCCTTGTCAAGAACCAACTTTGTCCTTTTGGTAGCACTATTCTCTTCGCCTTGGAGCAAGTCAGTCTTATCCAATGGATCAACCTTCCTTTTTTCTTGAGACGTAGTATCAGAAGACGATTGCTCGGCATTCACAACATCATTCTTTAGGGCGTCGATCGGCGTTGTGTTCTCATCGGTCTGTGACTCCAAATCCTGCGTAAAATCACCCAAAGGGTAGGTTAATCATTGTAAAAAGTTATAAAACGTCGCAACTCACAGTAGAAGATGTGCCATAAAAATGTGTACAGTAGCATAAATGAAAAATACTTACAAATGGCGTCACATCAGCAACCTTTAAGCTGGTGGCTTCGTTTTCAGCCTGAGATCCAAATGAAATAAAGAAATTATATGGCTAAATTTTTGTTGGTAATGTCTTAGTACATGAAGTTTGGTTAAAACCGTTTAACAATTTAAATTCATTCGTCACCTTTCCCGGTGTAGCGGTAGCACAAACAGATTTAATGATATCGGGATCATTAGACAAACGCTGATACATTGAAGACAGGCATCAGCTTTTCTTTGTTTTTGGCATCAACAGCCACCTTAAAAACAAATTTCTTATCAACAATTTCCATAATCTCCGGCGTGAAGACAACATCAGACTACATAAGGACATGTAAATGAGTGGACAATTTAGAATGTACAAAGTGTTTAAAACAATTAGCACTGTTGATGAACAATTTATACCTTGCCATACTTATCCACCAACTGATAAGCAGTTAAGTTATTCAGAATAGCCTGCACCTCATCATTAAATAGACAAACTGATACAGTGCCAGTTTCATCTTGAACCCTCACCTGTAAGCGGAACCTAAATGCAAAAAAGTACACAGGCACTGAGGCACTAACAACTGAAAACAAATGCCATATCAAAGCCAGTTTAAGGGAAAGCATATACTCACTGGGTTTTAATTGACATAGCAGCAGCATTGCATTTTGAGCACCACCATTCATTAGGACCAGCAGCCGGTTTTGGTGTGGTATCGGATTCAAGGTCAACAATATCAGAAGACTTAACCAACTTCTTTCTACACACCCTGCATCCGAGGTACCACCAACCTTCCTCCTCTTGGATAGCACAAATTGTAGCGACGATAACGGATAGAACACCCTGCATATATGTCCGGATAAGTTGGTGTTATTTTTGTACAATCGTTTTAAACATGAAACATCAAATTGGTATGCTACATTTCATTACATAACCCAACAAAAATGTATTGTTTGGAACAGTTTCATTGTACATTTATGTATTGCCGAGTATACTATATGTAAATGATGGGATTGTGAATGAATTTACCTGTTCAACATCAAAAATTTCCGCAATGTTTCTATACATGTATTTGGTGACGAAATCATCTTTTGTATAATTCTTTGAAGCAGTTGAGATACGTGATGCAGTTTGTTGAGAATCCTCCGTACCTTGAGCAGCCACCAAACTACGTACGGTTAAAAAGACAGAAGTTAGTATGGACCATATCAACGCTAATATATTAATCAATTTAAAAAACATATACAAATATTGGTTTAAGATACCTTTTCCTAAAAGATTCTACATCTTTAAATTCATTGCCAGGTATACAGTCTTTGCCGTTGAAGAGGAACAACCTTGTTCCATTGAAACCATTTTGGATGGCCATCTTTCCTGTTTATTCAAAAACATGTACAAAATATTTAAATGATTTCGGATTTATACCCATTGTCAAAAGTGCACAGATAAATAGACTGAATGTAAACAGAATATAAACGTACCATCCTAGACTTTCATCATGGCCAGCTGGAGGACAGCAATGATCTTACCATGTTCATCGAGTTTATTCAAAAAATCAGCGAATTGTTGAGCAAAACTACCCCACAACGTACACGGCAACTCATTGCCCCTGTATATATGATTGTTATCAATTCAGTAAATACATTCTAAATGTAAATGCAACTATAAAAAGTTTGTTAGAATGACCTACTCAGCATCAATGATTGTGATGGGTTTCTTCTTTCCATACCTGCCGTTTTTGTCATAAGTATCCAGGTCATCACAAGCAACAACCTGGCCTATCACATCTGCATAATGTTGAAACACAAACAGTTTCAATTCATTGCCATATCATGTACTAAAGAAAAGACAAATGTATACAAATAAATAAAACGATTCTACATACCAAACTGGCCAACTTCCTCATTCATAAGAGATGTAATGTTTCCATATGGACGAAAGTCAAATCCATATCGAGAACCGGTGAAATCTGTACACTTTTCTATGACAGTGTTCGAAAGAAAGCTTAGGCGGAGTGGTTTTTTAACGATGCGGAACTTTGGTTGAATCTCCCCAAGACTATATCGTTGAAGGATGACAGCATTGCCCTCTTCTAATTGATGTTTGAAACCACTGACCAATGCCATCCGGACAATTGCTTGCATCCTAGTGTTCTGGAAGAAAAAATGTGAATATTTTAAAGTTTAGTACATAAAGCAAAACTTCTATACAAAATAACAATTCATATCTAAAATGCCAAAAATCAACAAACAATGCTACTTAAAAAGACACAAATAAAAAGTATAATTTGAAGCATAACATAAGTAGATGCTTGCCTGTTCATCAAAAACGATCATCTCCATATTAACAATATTTGGCTTGCTAAACATAGGTTGCATCCAAGTGCGAAGAATACGCACTCGTAACTTGATGTTGTCCTTAACAGGTGATAAATCGTTGATATACCCAGAAACAAAGGTTGCCATTGCTTGATTTGATATTCAACGCTTAGGTAAGAAAATGAGGTGTGCATCTTTATCAACACGGACATCCTTAATTTATACAATGTGTGTCGCCCTGAAAATTAGGGATCATATGAATCAGAAAACTTATTTTGCATACTCATATTCCCAAAATTAAGATCATTACCAAAAAGAATAAAAAAGGCCCAAATTTTTTTTAGGGTTCTTGTTGGACATTATATAAAATCATTAAAATCACTACAAAAATTAACATAAACCAAATAACAATTAAAACAATTAGTTCAAACGAAAAGAATTAGTTCAAAATCAAGATACTTACCAAATAAAAATGATGTCAGCGATTCAACTATTTTGAGAGGTGATATATGCATTGAAACGCCAAACGTATTGGGCAAGAAAAATTGACAGATTCAAACTTTGATTGAATGGATGAAACGCATAATTAAAAGTATTAATTAGTTGCTAGTTTTGTGAGGAAAAAATCTCGGTGGATATGAATGTGTGTTGACCGGATTATAATGAAACTTGAGAAAGAAGGGTGGGAAAAAGAAGTCACATGATCAGCACATGTTTTTTTTTAGGATGCATTTGGGTGTTGTACATTTGTGCTAAATATGGAAGTGTTTTTAATAATAAAATTTAATGCTGTGCTTTAGGGAGGTGGTACAGTATTTTCATATATTAGATAGTATAGATTCTTTCATATTAAATAAATGTTTTTGGTCTTATTTTTTTAAAACTTCTTTATTTAGAAAGTCCCAAATGTTTTATATAGTAATATAGATTAAGTTAAAAATATAAAAATAAAATTAAATGATCATAACCGAAAGAATAAATTAAATATGTTTAATGTAAATAGTAAAAACACAATTTCCTTTCATAAACAAAACGGAAAGAATAAAACATTAATGTGAATACTAATTGTTTTTTTTTAAATGATTACCATAATTAATGTGAATATTAATATGATTAGGAAAATGTGTAACGGAAATTTATTAATTTCCATCATTAAGATAGTCTAAAAGGCTATAAATTGACCAAAATTACCACTACATGCATTAACATAGTATAATTAAGAACAGTAGAACTATTCTTCTAAACTGTTACCAGGAAGCTCGTATAGGCATTTTTCAAGACCATCTCCCAAATCATGAATATTCAAATGACGATATTCGTTATTTTCTTTTTGTTAGGTACCTCTTTGTTCGTCTTTTTTTTTTCGTCTTATTAATTATTATTGATCCTATAGGTTTTAACATTCGTAATGTTTTACTTTTTTTTTATAGCAAGTAGTGTAAAGCGTGCATAGCAATGTATTTTAACTTTTATGGTTGCATGCATGCAGTTGGTAAACAAGCATACATGTTGAATGCACGTGATGTTGTTGCTCAAAAGGATTCGTTGGTAAAACCAAATGGGGGGGAATGCGTTGAGAGAATGGATATATGCAGCCCTCAATGCCTGGCTGGTTGTTGCAACGACAAATGCGTGAACAAATACCCCGGTGGCTCTGGAAAGTGCGAGCCTCCGATAGGAACAGTTCATAGTCTATGTAATTGCTATCATCAATGTCCACTCAACTAATTAATTCCAGATTCATCCTTAACGTACTTTAGAACTGCTAATACTAATAAATTAATTAACCTACGCGGTTTCCGTTGATCTGTTCATTGTCTTTTAATTTGGTTTCAGCTTTGCGTTTAAGTTTGTCGTTAATATCTAATTTCACAATAATTATTAACAACTGAAGTGAAATTACAGATTATGTGTAGTAATCTCGTTTTTATTATTACCAAAAAAAAAATCATAAAACATGCAAGATCATTTTGTTAATTAATTAGCTAACGTACTGACAATAATCGTATTCTTTTTTATTGATATCTGGACGGCATTAAATTCTCTTTTATGTGTAGTAATCTTATTTTTATTTGAGTAAACTACACCATTCGTCCTTGTGGTATACGTTGACCATCAAGTTTCGTCCCTTGACCGAAAAAATTGCATCGTTGGTCCTTAGCTCCGAATCGTTAGTCATCGTTGGTCCCTCACACTAACTGGTTGGACTAACGGGCGTTAAGCCTTGTTAAGTGGAGGGTATTATTATCTTTTCCCACACCCAATATTAAATGTTTCATCTCCCTTTCATTTCAATCACATACCCCGAAACAAAAAAACACACACCAACACACACCAACACCAACTGCAACCTTGAATGTGACAAAAATGGTGCTACCCATGGGGTATGTAATACGAGAATCACAAGTTGAGTTTGATCCAAATGTAGCTTATGGTAAGTTTTCTTATTTTATGCTATTTTTTGTTTATCCAAAGTTCTTGTAACTGATACTCTGTTTTTGTTGGGTTAATTTGATCCAACATTGAATAAACCCTAATAAACCCTAATCACAATTTTTTTTCAGCTGGCCTACGTACTGCGTTTTCAATAAGGGTGCATTATGGAGGCTCTTTCACTGTAGCCCCTGATAGGAGGTACATTAATGGCTTTTCAAAGATTGTAGATGAGTTAGACTCTGATGAGTTTTCTGTGCATGAGATGGATGCCATTGTAGAAGAGTTAGGTAATGATGGCCACAAAGTAATGTTTTATCATTTTCTTAAACCTGGTGGTGATTTAGATAGTGGACTACAACCTCTAGCCAGTGACCAAGATGTTCTTTTTTTGGCAAAATATGTTGAAGAAGGTCACAAATTCATTGAAGTATATGTTGAGCATGAAAGAACAATGGCTGACCTTTATTTTACTCCAGCAGTGAAAAACAAAGGGGTTTTGATAGAAGAGTTAGATGAACCAAGTTTGTCCAAAGCAGGTATTACACCAGTTGTTAGGAAATGCATTAGAGATGAGAATGCATGCAATGTAGGTACACAAAGTAGTGTCAATGTAGGTCAAGGTAGTGGTGTCACTAAAGATGTAGGTGAAGGTAGTGCTGCTAAGGTTGTACCTAGTCAGGGAGATAGTGAATTTGTGAATGATTTTTATTCTTCTTATGACCCTTATGTTGCTTCAGTGGACCTAAACCTTGATCCTTTTGCTGATTTAGATGATATTTTAGAACATGGACCTGAAAATGTTGATTTAGATCTAAATAGTATGGAAAATGTTACATTAGATGTTGATAATATGGATGATGTAGAGAATGAAACCTGTGAGTCTAGTGAGGATAGTGAAGGGAATCAGGACTCAGATTCTAGTGATGATGATAGCCAGGATAGTGATTACATTATGGATGAAGAAAACTATGTTCCTGAGGTTGAGGTTGACATGGAAGACTTCCGTTGCAACATTGATGAAACTGTTGAGTACATGGGATGTAGGAATAGAGATGAAATATCTGATAATGAAGAAGCACAAGAGGATATACAAGTTATGGATAATGATTATTTTGAGAGTGCTTCAGATGAAGAAAATGAACTTGATAGGTTGAGAAAAAGGAAGTTAAAACAGATTAGGAAACAGGCACATGCTTCAACCCAGGTGTACAAGACATACTTTTATGTGGGACAGAACTTTGGAAACAGGGAACAAGTAAAAGACCTAGTTAAGGAGCATTCAATTGAAACAAGGAGGGAACTTAGGATGGAAAAAAATGATAAGGAAAGAGTGAGGGTTGTCTGCAGGGGTATTATACCAACTTTGCCCACATGTGAAGCTGGGTCTGTTAATGGGCCTGATAATGGGCCACATAATGGGTCTGAGTCAGTTAATGCTAGTCCATCAAAAAAGACAAAAGAGAGAATAATAAATGGGGGAAGACCTAAAAGAAGGAAAGAGGATGATGCCAATCAATGTCCCTGGGTGTTGCTAGTATCCAAATTAAAAAGCAGTGATACATGGCAGGTCAAAACTCATAGATCTATTCATAAGTGCTTACAATCCAGAAACAATTTGTATGCCACATCAAAATGGTTTGCTAAAGAACTTGTTGAGCAACTCCAATCAAACCCTAACATACCTGTCAGAGCTGTGCAAGAGCAATTACAAAGGAAGCATGAGTTAGCTGTTTCAGAACAAAAAGCATTCAGAGCAAAGTCAGAGGCTGAAAAGAAAGTTAGAGGTGATTATACTCATCAATATAAGATGCTTAGAAGTTATGCATTAGAGTTGATGGAAGCCAATCCAAACACAACTGTGAAGATTCAGGTGCAAGCTGAGGCAGATCATACATGTCCAACAAGGGTTTTTAAAAGAATATATGTGTGCTTAGGGCCTTTAAAAGAAGGATTCAAGGCTGGATTGAGAGAAATACTTGGACTAGATGGGACATTCATGAAGGGTCCTTTCCCTGGTCAATTACTTACTGCTGTAAGTGTTGACTCAAATAATGGGATTTACCCTTTGGCATATGGGATTGTGGAGACTGAAAACACAGATTCTTGGACATGGTTTCTTTCACAATTGGGAGATGACTTGGACCTTTATAGAAATTCCAATTTCACATTTATTAGTGATAGACAGAAGGTATGATTCTCTTTTCACATTTAATGCTTTTTATATGATGTAAATTATCTGTTTGTAACATAAGTATGATTATTTGTGGTAGGGTCTTATTCCTGCACTTGCAAAGTTGTTTCCCTGTGCTGAGCACAGATTTTGTGTCAAGCACATTCATGAAAATATGAAGCTGCAATGGAGTGGTGCATCTTACAAAAACATGTTATGGAAATGTGCCACAGCAACAACAGTGCCAGAGTTTCAGGTTGCAATGGATGAGTTCAAAGCATTTAGCAAGCCTGCTTATCAGTGGTTATTGAAGATTCCACCTCAGCACTGGACACGAAGCCATTTCTCAGGTATGCACTAACTAATTTAAGATAGGTGATACAAAAGACTTTATTTTAGAGCCATAAAAAGGCATACATTAAGATAGGTGATACAAAACCATGAAAGACCATTGCTAGGTACTAGGTGCTTCTAACCACTGCTTTTTTTCCCCTTCCCCTTCCCTTTTGGTGCTGCAACATAAGGTTTGACACCAAATTCTTCAAGAGTGGCCTTTGCAGGCAACATAATGTGAGCTTGAGCCCACCATTGGTTGATAAAACTGAGGTGGAAAATACCCTGTCCATGTGTTACCTGAACTTGTGTCATCTGTATCACTGGAAATGCAAATTACTTCTGAAAAACAAAAAAAAAAAAAACAATAAAATATAAGTATGTTTAGCAGATTACTTCTGAAAAAAAAGAAAAAAAACCAATAAAACCTTTTCTCTTGTTGGAACCCTTGTTTCCTGAACTCATGTTTGCAACAAGTATGATTAGATGAGGAAGATGTTTGATATGCTTTTGTATTAACCATATGTGCCCTTATATAGAGGTGTGGTAATACATTCATACTTTGACTGCACAAATGTAGAGAAAGTGTTGCATTGATTCATTGACTGCCACTAAACTTAAAATGTGTTGCATTGATTCATTGACTGCCACAATGTAGAAAAAGTGAGAAAATGCAATAGTGCTGCAAAGTCCAAATGTAGAACAGTGAATTGCAATAATGCTGCATAGTCCAAATGTAGAACAGTAAATTGCATATAGGTAAAAGTGTTTCTGCATTAACAGTCATACATATTTGAAATTCATTTACAATCTTTAACTTAAATTTGAATTTTTAATAGGGAGAGCTAAGACAGATGTACTGGTGAACAATATGTGTGAGGTTTTTAATGGAAAGCTTGTTGGTGGTAGAGATAAGGCAATCATTTCAACATTGGAGTTTGCAAGGTCTTATCTAATGAAAAGAATAGTTAATGTGAATAAAATTATTGAAAGATGTGATGGTCCACTCACACCTACTGCTACAAACATTTTGAAGTTGAACTGTGATGAAGCAAGTAAGTATACAGTTACTTGGGGAGGAGGTATTTATTATGAGGTAAGTGGTCCATGGAATGATCAGTGTGTGGTGAATGTGGAACAAAGGACATGTACCTGTAGAAAGTGGGAGTTAACTGGGATACCTTGTAAACATGCCATAGCAGCCAACTGGAATATGGCACTTAACAATCAAACAGTAGGATTACCAGAGGAATGGGTACATCCATGTTATAGGTATGTAATAACTTGTTTTGATTGTGCAATTACTTCATTTACATTGCCTGAATTCAGTAGGATTATTAATGCTTTTTCCATTTAATAGGCTGGATACATGGAAGAAGGTTTACTCATACAAGATCAACCCAATCAGAGGTCCAGTTCATTGGCCTAAGTGTAATGTACCAACAACTCTGCTACCACCAAAACATCAACCACAGGTTGGAAGACCAAGAAAGCAAAGGAGGAAGTCTAGGGCAGAGGTTGAAGTGGTGCATATGTCCAAGCATGGCAAGCTGACAAGGAAACTCAAAACTGTGACATGTGACAAGTGTGGAAATAGAGGTCACAACTCAAGGAGTTGCACTGGACCAAGAAATTCAAAGTCAAAGGGAGGTGGTAAGAAGAGGAAAACTAGAGGTGCTTCTGGAGAAGATGACAACTCTGCAACAAGACCTGGTGATGGTGATAAAGGTAAAGGAGTTGCAGTTGATGATGGAAAGAAGAAGAAAGGCCCACCAAGGAAGAAAGTTGTTGTTCTTGGTTGATATTTCTGTTTATGTATACTTATTTCAGTTTCTTGTTTATGGATTATGACTACTTATCAGTATTTGGACATGGTTTCAGTAGGATTAGACTTGTGTCTGGTAATGGTTCTATTTTGTATGATGCAGTTGGTAATGGTTCTATTAGACTTGTATCTGGTAATGGTAATGGTTCTATTAGACTTCTTTTGTATTTGGTTGTATCTGGTAATGGTAATGGTGTTATTGCACTTAAATATGCAGTTGACTTCTTGTACTAGTAGTTAATGTGTCAAGAATCTGTGTTTTCAAGAATATGTAATTTCACTTTCTTGTTATGGTTCCATTTGACTTAACAAGTAATGGGTCTATTCCAGTTTCTGGTAATAGGTCACTTTTTTGTAATTCAGTGTCTCAAAGAAGACAAGTCTTTGACTTTAAATTGATTGACTTAACAAGTAATGGGTCTATTCCAGTTTCTGGTAATGGGTCACTTTTTTCATATGGTTTGGTTCAATACATTCAACACAAAAAAGAATACTAACAACTTCATTTGTAATTCAGTGTCTCAAAGAAGACAAGTCTTTGACTTTAAATTGATTGACTTAACAAGTAATGGGTCTATTCCAGTTTCTGGTAATGGGTCACTTTTTTCAGATGGTTTGGTTCAATACATTCAACACAAAAAAGAATACTAACAACTTCATTTGATTCATTCATAGAAACCACAAAACATCCATTAAACACCACAAAATAACCTTAACTTACACTAGACACCCATTAAAGAACCTAACTTAAAATCTTATTTAAGTCAAGAGATTGTACACAACAGACATCAACAAAAGAGCCCAAGAAACATATAGACACTTCTTCATCCTTGCTCTTTGTTCCTGCAACTCTTGAATTTGTCCTCGATGGTTGTTCAGTGATCTCAATAGTCCAGGTATTATGTTAACAGATCGAGCACACATTGGGGGATCCACCCAATCAAGAAAAGGACAATCTGATCCCTGTTAAAAAGATTAAACAATAACAGTTGATAACATCATAAAAGCATTGAAAACCATGTTCTTACTCACTAAATAACATGATGCGCACCATATCTGGGCAACCAAAAAACCTTCGTCCTGGGTTGATGTTGGTCCATGATGTTCTCACCACTGCTCGTCTTCCACACTGACAATTCACCATTTGTGTGTTTCCAATTATTGTGAATACATTTGTAAATGGAAGAAAGCAAGAAAAATAGATAATTAGGTGTGATGGGATGGTTATATATGGTGGGAAATGAGAAAGAAAGAAGCGGGAAAATTCTTTAGGGTTGGAAAACTGGTGTGGGTGGGAAAAGACAATAATACCCTCCACTTAACAAGGCTTAACGCCCGTTAGTACAACCAGTTAGTGTGAGGGACCAACGATGACTAACGATTCGGAGCTAAGGACCAACGATGCAATTTTTTCGGTCAAGGGACGAAACTTGATGGTCAACGTATACCACAAGGACGAATGGTGTAGTTTACTCTTTTTATTTTAAACACCTATTAAAATATATATGAATTTAACAAATAAACTGAGTTGCTTCTCTTTCTATATATAGTGGTTAAGGGAAAAAAAAGTACCCGAACTTGACCGTATTTAACACTTTTGTTAGTCAGGTCAGTGCCGTAGCTAACCGACCAGAGGCCCTGTGCGAAAGCTTGTACAATTACTAAATGCGATGGTTAAAAATATATTATATCGACTATAAAAACCAAAATTATAGTGTTTTGATGATAAATTTTAAGTTTTAACAAATATTTACAACATAAGATTGTACAACGGTAATAATTTTTGTTAGAAGCGAATTTTGAGGCCCAAAATATATAACAGGGTACATATTTTGAGGCCTTTAAAAGTTTGAGGCCTTGTGCGGTAGCACACCTCGCACACCCTCATATACGGCTCTGAGTCAGGTTCACGTCAAATTGGATCGCGGGTTAAGGGTTCGGGTCAACCAGAATATAAGTAAAATTATTTAAAAAAATTGCTTACCTCAATATGTTACATTGTAAAAGTATTAGCTGAGTCGGGCTCGGGTCAATTCGGGTTGAAGCTAATAAAATATACTTGAACCCAACCCTATTTCGATTCAGGTCAAGGTTTGGGTCAACCTGAATATATGTAAAATGATTAAAATAATTGCTTACCTCAATATGTAACATTGTAAAAGTGTTAGTTGAGTCTGGTTCGGGTTAAATCTAATAAAATATACTTGAACCCAACCCTATTTAGAATTTGGGATTAGTCGGGTTGAACTAAATTAACCCGAGTAACTCGACCCGAATAGGCTTAATTAAGTTCGATTCGGGTCGGACTTTTGACACCCCTACCTATAATACAACACCGAAAATATCCCACTTACTCACAAAATAAAAAAATAACCAACAACGTCCGTCGGTGGAGCAACGAAAGAACAAATAGCGCCACGGACCGGTACGGTATGGCAGAGAACGGTGATGCAGTTGGTCATTTATATTTTTGCCCCTGCACAGTGCACTCTTACAAAATACCGGCTCTTAATGTGGATCATTGTGCGCCATTATTTTACTAGTACTTCAAATTGGACTATACAATCCAAGAGTATTCGGTGGCATATCTTATTGGGCTTACATAACGGCAGTTTGAAGGTGGCATAGCATAGATTCAATAAGCTACCGTCACATATACGTTTCGTCCATCATTAGACAACACGCTACAAGTTGGGGTTGCAGTTGTGGCCCAGCGGTAGTGGCCTGCCTCTAACACACTTGAGGTCAGGAGTTCGACTCCGTCTGGGTGCAACATTTATTGCAATCCTATCCTGCCCAATCGGAATCACCCGGGGCACCCTTCCAATGTGGGGGTAAAGGGATGGGGGGTTTTACTTGGCCGTGCCCTTGGATCGGTTTCAAGGTTTCCTCCCGGGCAGTGATGGGGGCGGGTAATTATCACTGCTTTCGAATGGGCGAAAACGGGAGATGAACACGCGGGTGGTTTAGTCCCCCTTGGGTGATCCCATAATCGCTGTCCAAAAAAAAAAAGACAACACGCTACAAGGGGTTAATGTCATGTTATATGGAAACTTTGTGACCAATGGCATAGCCATTTGCATCGGTGGTAGTGTCATTGGCATGCCATTTGTCCCTTCGCTGCGTAATTCACGAGCATCATTCTTTATATTTTTTGTGAGTGAATATGGGTATTGGAGCATATGGAAATACCACAAAGACAGTCAATTCAGTGCAAGTCAACAAAGTCAATGGACACATCACCTCTCCTCATTGCTTACGTCATCAAAGGCATTTGACCAAGTTTGGCTAAGTAGTTATGGTTTAGAAGTTAGTTTTTTTTGTTGTATAAATACCTTGTTCATCTTCATTTCTCTTTATTGTAATTCATTATAACACTTTACACTCAATGGAATTACTCTCCCATTTCATTTCATGTTATGGTATCAGAGCATTAGCTCTCTCCGGTCACCACTACAACTAACCACTGTAACAAACTCTCTACCACCACTATAACAATCATAACAACTTTCTACCACCACTTCTCCCACCGTAACAAACTTTTATAATAGTTATAATGGGTAATTTTGATGATGTGTTATAGGATGCGCCTATAATAGTTATAGTTTGGAAGGGTGTATTAGTTATTGTGGTATTATTTAGTGGAGTCAATTTCATATGTATACTCTTTTTTAAGCGAGGACAAAAGTTTGCATTTTTGAGCATTATATTCCAAAAGTATGCTTATTATATAAAAGTTAAAAATATATATGTTCTCTCTGCTTTCCGTCTATAACATTACTTCCTTCTTCCATCTTTTCCTATCTATTTTTTTTGTAAACCATAGACAATACATAATCATGGTTTATTAAATAGAAAGTAAAGTAGTTATTTTTTAAGAACATGAAGAACTTATAATTATTATTTCCACTAAATTATGCTTCTAATATTCTAATACTTTGTATATATTTTAGAAACATACAACTACGTATAACAACCTGTAATGATATCATAGAATACGTTATTCCTAAAAATTCATAATACCCATTATTAAAACGGTTCTTGGTTTAGTTTTCGACATTACAAATTCAAGTATTTATAAATCGTACAATGATTTTAGTAAACCATTTAACATATTGAATTCTCGATATAATTTAATCAGTAAAAAATCAATATATAAAACCTATGTTTTGGTAAGCTGTTAATTAACCGTGAGTCTTTATAATTCTATTAAATAAAAATGGGGGAAACAATTTAGAAAAGAAATAAGAGTATATGAGAATCGGTGATAGGAGGCACTAGAGATAAAAAAATAATATAACAATAATGATAAAAACTAATTTTAATTTTTTATTAAGAAAATCATAGTTTTGAAAAGCACTTTTTAAATCAGCGTATTTGTGTCTATACATTTAAAAACAAACATAAAATTGGAATTTTCTCCGCTGATGTGGCAACCTAATAACAGTTATTGATGCATTACTGCATTTAGCACTCTTAACAAAAATGAGATTTGAATGTCTGAAAGCTAAGCTCTTAATGTGTTTTAGAGAAAAACATCACAATTTTTCGAATTTAAATTGCATCATAGGGTGGCCTTTAATTATTTAAAACCCCCTATCAAAGCAAATAAATGTGGGTTGGGTGACTCATCTAATAAGCTGATAAATCACTTTTGCATAGGTTTACATGTCCTTGTCTATGGTTGCCACACTGCAATCATAAACATATAATTTTCAGGACGCTAACACGTAAATCATAAACACACCGATGTTTAGTTTTGAGATTATGAACCCAATAGATATCTTCTTTTTCATCCCAAGACGGCGTCGTCGTGTTTTCTTCATACGCTACCATATAATTACAAAAACAAGTATCATACTGTTCTGTATCATAACCATCAACTTGCCATTTATTTACAAACGACTGATTGAATTCCATGTTCATCAAACAAATATTTGAGTCACTGGGCAACGATAAGCGATGCAAATATAGGACCACATCAATGTGTAGAAAAAACAATAAAGGTCCTATGGTTTACCCATTTGATCAACTTTTGACTTATTTTTGTCACCTCAAATTTCGTAAACCTATGAATTGCAACTTTTCAACTACCAATATTTTTCAACCAAATTATTAATTTGTCACTCATTTTTAAAAGTCAAATCATCTTTTTATAAAATGTAAAATTTGAGTAATTTGTTTTGGTTCTCTTTTTTTATATCATGCTTTTTTAATTTACTTTTGGAGACATTTTTTCTTATAACCCATTCTTATGTAATGTAAACTGGTAATGATTGGTCTTATATCATGCATTTTTCCTTTCAAATCATCCGCTGCTTTTTTTCTTTCTTTTTAATTTTTTTTTAAATGGATGCTACTATCTCATATCTGATCACATGATATAAAAATGAAAGGAGTTAAAATGAAAAGTTACGAGTATTTGTAAAAAAACAAAAAAATAATTAAATATGATAGCAATGATAGGAAAAAAAAACATTTGAGAGCCGGAAAGATTTGTGGTAATGGGTTGGAAATAGAGATGGATACAAGGGTAAAGTTGAGACATGTTAAACTAATTTTAAAAGAATGGTAAATATGCTAGTTTAATGTGTAAAATTCGGTATATTTGTTATTTTCAAATAGGACAATAAGTAATTAGTAGTGTTTCTATGAGGATATATACAAAATAATTAAGTGTTAGTAACAAAAATTAAATATATATATATATATACTAGCCGAGTACCCGCGCCTAGCCGCAGCGGTGTCTAGTTTCGGCAACATTTCCACGGCGAATAATTGTTCTTCCTCATATATGTATCGTTATGGAATCCTTTTCGAAGAATTTTTTTTTATGATGTCATGATTTCCTCCTTTTTTTATACAGTCAATCCGTGTTTGAAAGTTTTTTCTGGTAGCTTTATTCTAAGTTGCATTAGTCGATTAAGATTGTAATAATAAGAGAATCAAGCATTGTATTGAATAACCGAGTGTCGCGAATATATTAAATATATATATATATATATATGCGAATATATTAAATAACCGAGTAACAAAAATTAAATATATATATATATATATGGGAATATATTAGCTACAATTAATTGTAGCCAATTGGCTACAATTTTTTGCTAAAAATGCGCCTCCCTAATTATTTTTGTGGGTCCTGATTCTTTTCTGTGGATCCCTGAATCATTGCAGTGTATTTTTTATGAAGGATTGTAGCCAATTGGCTACAAAAGTTGTAGCCAAGATATCCCATATATATATATATATATATATATATATATATATATATATATATATATATATATATATATATATATATATATATATATATATATATATATATATATTAAAATAAAATAAAGTAAAACTAAAAAAAAGGAAAAAAAAACAACAATGAATAATACTAATTAAACAAAAGGGTGTTGTAGATCAAAGAAAGAAAAGAATGTTGTAGAGTACAATTTGATTAAAGAAAAGTAGTCTCTAAGAAGAAAAGTGTATATATGTAAGATTAATTGTAAAAGAAACAAAAGAATAAAAGTATGATTAGTGTATTATTATATGTAAAAATCAAAAACAAAATAATTAAATATGATAGTAATGATTATTTAATGATTGAGTTATTTTATAAATGAAATAAATGATGATTATTTGTAATGATTGGTTTATGGTGTAGTGACTCTCTTAAGTTGATGGAGGTAGAAACTGACAATGTCAACAAAAATTGGTTAAAATATAGATAAACTAAAGTTACAAAGAACATGATTTCATAGCAATAATTTACTCAAATAATCAATTAGCTATTCTAATTGGTGCAAAAGTTTTCTAATGAAAGTCTTGGCATTGTGACTCGCACAACCGCCTCTTTTTTCCTTCTTTTTGTTTTCAGGTATCCTTGGCTTCATCGAAGCTGTAAATTTCTTAATATCTGTTGGGATATAAAGTACTGAAGAAATACAAAGTACTGAAGAAGTCAAAGTACTGAAGAGTCAAAGTACTGCTAATAAATAAAGTCAAAGTACTGCTCAACATCAAAGTACTGCAAGGATAAAGGATTGCTATGCAAATCGTTAAGGATTATTATGTAATTCTAGAATGTTCTAAGTTTAGTTTAGTATTACTTGTCGTACAAGGAATAGAGTTGTAAACCGACTAGGGTTATCCTTATGCCTATAAAAGGACCCCTAGATTGGCATTATACGTACGTGCAATATTAGAGTTTACTAAGTTCGATATTAGAGTTGTTAGGGATTGTTAGTGAATCTGTGTATCAAGCAGGTTCAGAGTTTTAATATAATTGTTAAAGTTAAAGTTAATTCTTCTTAGCTTTATTCAAGTAAATTCCGCATACTTAATAGAGTTAATTCAGTGTTTCATTGTTAGTGACTTAGGATTTATCCGAGGTTGCTAAACCCTTACAAGCTACATAAGTTAGTTTGGTTAGAGTACATCGATCCAACAAGTGGTATCAGAGCTTGTGTGGAAACTTTGATTAAGAAGAAACCCTTAAAACCTAGTTAACAACAAACCCTAAAGATGTCGACTGAAGCTGCACCACCCCCATCCATCACCTCACTCAGAATTCCTATCATCAAGAAGAGAGAGTATGATCTTTGGAGCATGAAGATGAGGCAGTACATTGCTATTACAGACCATGCTCTGTGGAATGTAATTGTCAATGGTAATGAAGTTGTTGCAGATCCTATTGAAGTTCCTGGAAAACCTAAACCATCGAAGGCTGTCTTGCCAGCAGCTACAATAAGGAATCAAGAAAAGGCTCTCAACATCCTATTGTCCGCTATACCTGATGGTCACCTACTCAAGTTTCATGATGCTAAGGATGCTAAACAACTATGGGCTGCTCTCAAGACAAGGTTTGGAGGTAATGATGCTTCCAAAAAGATGCACAGAAATCTGTTGAAGCAACAGTTTGAAATATTCACTGTTAGTGAAAGAGAAGGTCTTGATGCTGCCTATGATAGATTCCAAAATCTTCTTAGTATGCTGGAGTTATACAAAGCAGAGGTATCTGTTGAAAATGCAAATTTGAAGTTCTTAAGGAGTTTGCCATCTACATGGCATGTGATTCCTACTATGATCAGAGGACAACCTGGTCTGGATGTTATGGACTTTGATGATCTCTACAACCATTTGAAGGTGTATGAGCATGAGATGAGTGGACAAACAAGTTCAAAATCTCACAGTATTGCTTTTGTGTCATCTGAAAAGAGAGGCAGTACTTCTACTAAAAGTACTGCTTACCCTACTCAAAGTAATGTTACCTATCCTACCCCTAGCTCAGCACCAACAAACACCATTCGTTCTGATGAAGTTCTATGCTCATTCTTTGCTCAGCAAGCGACTTTACCTGTTACCTATGAAGAGGATTTGTCACAAATTGAAGAGGATGCTCTTGAAGAAATTGATATCAGGTGGCAAGTTGCTACGATCACTGCTAGGATCAAGAAGTTCATGAAGAAAACAGGAAGAGGCATTGACTTCAAGCCTAAGCAGGGTATAACGTTTGACAAAACCAAGATTGAATGCTTTAATTGTCAAAGAACTAGACACTTTGCAAGAGAGTGAAAATTTGCTAAATATCAGGCAAATAGAATGACTGAGAAACCCAAGCTTGAACTAAAGGAAATCCCTATTACTGAAACAAAAGCTTTGGTTGCTCAAGAAAATCTATCAGAGGTTGAATGGAGTGCTGAGTTTGATGATGAACCAGTAACCTATTGTATGGTAGCAGTGGAAGAATCAGTGGAAGAGTTTGATTGGAGCATAGCCTTTGATGAGGAACCAGGATTCGCTGCTTTGGAGTCCAGAGATGGTCTTGGAAGCTTTGATTGGAGCATGAAGAGTGAAGATGAACCTGTTCTGCTTGCTATGGTAGCTACTTCACCAAGTTCACCCCTATCTCTGAGGTATGCTCTAAGTGTCATGATTTTTATCAAAAAGTGCTTAATGATTATGTAACTGAAAGAGATAATTATAAGCTGGTTATCAAATTACTTTAGAGTCAATGGAAGCCAAAATAATAACACATGAAAATAATGAAATGGCTTGGGCAGAAAAGTATGAACAACAGGATTACCAATTAAAATTAAGTGAGTGGAAGTTAGGATGTAAGGTTGCTGAACTAGAAAAGATAACTAAAGAAAGGGATGAATTGCTAGAAAAGTTTGCTGCTTGGGGAAAATCTGGCCTTTCACATGTTAGTTTTGTTGAAAAACAGAAAAGAGCATACATTAAAACTGGACTAGGTTTTGGCATGGACTTTAGTAGCACAGAAGAAAACCCACCTAGTGATCAGGATGAATGTGATTATCAGGATATAACAACTAGTGATGATGAACTTATTAACTATGTAGATACATCTAGTAATAAGGAACCAATTAGTCAAACACCTCCTAAATTTAAGAAAGACAAGGGTTATCATGCAGTCCCTCATCCCACTGGTAGTTTTCAACCACTTAGGACAGATGTGTCTTGTTTTGGAGTAGACAATCTAGAGTTTAGGAAAAAACTTACTGGTCAATCTAATACAGGTCCATCTAGTTCTGACACCCCAAAAGAAACAGTTGAGAAACCTAAGGATGATAATGTTAAGAGTCAAGCAGTACCTTCTTCTCAAAGTACAGCTAGACGTTCAACAGTACCTTTAAGAAAACCTTTTCAAAATACTGCTAAACCTTTTTGGGATAATTTTGGTCAAAACAGTTTTCATCATTTACCAAAAAAACAGGATAGTTTTAATCATAGAACTAAAGGAATATTTTTTGGGATTATGGGTCAAAATTTGTGTTTTGTTTGTTATAGTCCTGATCATTTGATTAAGGACTGTGACTTTTACTCAGATTACTTAAGCAAATTCCCAAAGACCAGATCTGTCAACCAAAAACCAAAGGAGAATAAACCAGTCTGGAATCATTCACATAGGGTTAACCACAACAATTTCTCACAAGACCATATGTACCCTCACCAGATAAGATCTTTTTCAAAATCACCAGTACCTCCTCAAGGTACTGCTAGATTTTCACCCATTTAAGGTACTGCTAGCACTTTTTGGAATGAAAGCCCTAGGAGATCTAATTACTATCAATCTAGAAGGCGTTACACCTCAAAAAGAGTATCTAGATCAAAGCACTCTACACCAAAAGTTAAAACATGTTTGGTTAAGAAGGAAAGTACTGATGGGGAACAAACAGTACTTTCAGCAAGTGTGAGTGAAACAGAGATTTTTGTTGAAAATAATAAAGAGAATTTGGATGAAAAATAGTTTTTTATTGAAAAACCAACACAAGTTTTGGAACAACCAAAGATAATTGATCATGTGCTTAAAGACAGTGGAAATTACATACTTAAAGAATTTAAGTATGTAACTCCACAAGGGGAACACAAGTCAGTAATGGCTTGGGTTCCTAAAATTAACTAACTCTTTTATCTTTGTGCAGGGCAACCCAGAAGAGGAGCTTAAAGATCATCTAATTGTAGATAGTGGTTGCTCTAGAAGCATGACAGGAGACAAAGAGATTCTGACAGATTTTAGATCTTATTGTGGAGGAAGAGTTGCATTTGGGAATGATGCTAGTGGAGGAAGAATAACTGGCAAAGGAACTATCAAGGCAGGAAGCATAGATGTTGAGAATGTTCGCTATGTGAAGGAGCTCAAATTCAATATTTTGTCAGTATCTCAGATCTGTGACAAGAAGCACCCTGTGTTGTTCACTGACACAGAATGTCTTATTCTTTCCCCTAAATTCAAGCTTGTTGATGATAACTTGGTAGTACTAAGAGTACCAAGAACCAATGATGTGTACAGTCTGGATATGAAGAGTCTTCTCTCTTCTGAAAGAGCAACATGTTTAGTAGCAAAGGCAACACTTGAAGAAGCACATATGTGGCATAGAAGATTAGGCCATGTGAATTTCAAAAATATCAACAAGTTGGTCAAAGGAAATTTAGTTAGAGGTTTACCTTCCAAAACATACAAGAATGATCACTCATGTTTGGCGTGCAAGAAAGGTAAACAGCACAAAGCTTCATGCAAGAAGATTGAGGAAAGAACCATTAGAGAACCTTTGGAGCTGCTGCACATGGATTTGTTTGGACCTGTTTCTGTTGCTAGTCTAAACAAGAAGAAGTACTGTCTGGTTGCGACAGATGATTGCAGTAGATTTAGTTGGGTATTTTTTTTGGGATTTAAAGATGAAACTTTTGATGTAATTCATGACCTTATAATAGCCTTGGAAAACCAACTGAGACTCAAAGTAAGAGCTATTAGATCTGACAATGGGACTGAATTCAAGAACAAGCTTATGGATGAATTCAAGAACAAGAAGGAGTTTAGTATTGCTAGAACTCCACAACAGAATGGTGTTGCAGAAAGAAAGAACAGAACCTTGATTGAAGCAGCCAGAACAATGCTTGCAGATTCATTCTTACCTATTCAATTTCGGGCTGAAGCTGTAAGTACTGCTTGCTATGTGTTTAATAGAGTATCAGTCACTAAACCTCAGATGAAGACACCTTATGAGTTTCTTATGGGAAACAAACCTAACATACGATTTATGAAACCTTTTGGATGTCCTCTGACTATTCTTAATACTATTGATGCTTTAGGAAAATTTGGTGGCAAGTCAGAAGAAGGATATCTATTGGGATATTGTACCAACAGCAAAGGATTTAGAGTGTACAATAGAGTCACCAAGAAGGTTCAAGATTGTCTTCATGTTGAATTTTAGAAGATCAAGAAAATCAAAAGGGTAAAGGTCCTGATTGGATGTTTGATCTTGAGGTTTTGACTCCTTCTATGAATTATGTTCCTGTTAGAGAAGAAAATCAAATTGATCACAAAGAAGAAGATTTACAGTACATTGTTCATGGAGTCAATATTAGACCTGATCCTGTTCCTGATGAAGAACCTATAACTGTTGAAAAAAATAAAAGTACTGATGAACCAAAGTCCACTTTGTCTGCTAAGGATCAAGCTAGTCAAGAAGAACTTAATAGAATGCTTTTTCAAGAAACATTAGCACAATCTTATGAGGATGAACAAAGGAGAGCTTTTGAAGAAGGAAAGAAACAGGGTAAGTCTACAGAACACCCTCACAGTACTTTGGATCACAGTACTTTGGATCAAAGTACTGCTGCACCTATTGACAGTACTTTTGATGATGATCCGACCATGCCTGGTTTAGAAGATACTGATGATGAATTAGATGATGAAGGTATTTTCTCAAATTCCAATAGAGGAGCTAATTTCACAAATTTGAATGATGATCTTGAAGTACCAAAGACTCCTACATTAAGGATTCACAAAGATCATCCCACTGGTCAAATTATTGGACCTTCTACTTCTGGAGTTCTTACAAGAACCAAAGCTAAAGGTTTTTCTAAACCACATAATGCTTTACTTAGCTTTGTCTATAAACAGAACAGGCTAAATCACAAGGATCACCAAACATGCTTATTCACTTGTTTTATCTCTCAAGAAGAACCCAATAATGTAGCTCAAGCATTAACTAAAGAGAGTTGGGTTGAAGCCATGCAAGAAGAACTTCTTCAATTCAAACTTCAAGAAGTTTGGGTACTATGTGATCTACCAGATGGAAAAAAGTCATTGGTACAAGATGGGTTTTCAGAGTCAAGAGAGATGAAAGAGGGAATGTCATCAAGAACAAGGCAAGGTTAGTTGAACAAGGATATAGACAAGAAGAAGGAGTAGATTATGATGAAGTGTTTGCTCCTATAGCAAGGATTGAAGCCATTCGAATATTCCTTGCTTTTGCATCATATATGGGATTTCAGGTTTATCAAATGGATGTCAAGAGTGCCTCTCTTTATGGCAAGATTACAGAGGAGGTCTATATTAAACAACCTCCTTGTTTTGAAGATCCTGCACATCCAAACAAAGTCTACAAAGTTGTTAAGGCTCTTTATGGCCTTCATCAAGCACCTAGAGCTTGGTATGAAAGGCTCTCTACTTTCTTATTGCAACATGGTTACAGGAGGGGAGCAATTGACAAGACTTTGTTTATCACGAGATATAAGAAGGATATCATGCTGGTTCAAGTTTATGTAGATGATATCATCTTTGGAGCTACAAAACAGTCCATGGTGAAGGAGTTTGAGCAGCTGATGCAACATGAATTTCAAATGAGTTCTATGGGTGAATTAACTTTCTTTTTGGGGCTTCAAGTTAAACAGTCAAAGGAGGGAATTTTCATAAGTCAAGATAAGTATGTCTCTGACATTCTTAAGAAGTTCAAATTTGATGGTATGAAGCCAGTCACTACACCTATCAAATCTATCAACTCATTGGGCAAGGATGAAGATGGTCAACCTGTTGAAGTCAAGTTGTACAGATCTATGATTGGTTGTCTTATGTACTTAACTGCATCTAGGCCTGATATCATGTTTGTTGTCTGTTTATGTGCAAGATATCAAGTCTCTCCTAAGGTCTCCCATATGAATGCAGTGAAGAGGATTTTTAGTTATTTGAAACAACAACCTAAGTTAGGGTTGTGGTATCCAAAAGATTCACCTTTTCACTTGGAAGCTTTTTCAGATAGTGATTATGCAGGTGATAATTATGATAGACGATCAACCACTGGAGGATGCCAGTATCTTGGAAGAAGATTAGTCTCATGGCAATGTGAGAAGCAAACTATTGCAGCAACACCATCCACTAAAGCAGAATATGTTGCTGCTGCAAGCTGTTATGGACAAGTCTTGTGGATGCATAATCAACTTTTGGATTATGGGTTCAACTTCAAGAATACTCCTATCAACATTGATAATGAGAGTACAATTTGCATTGTGAAGAATCCAGTTTATCACTCCAAGACCAAGCACATTCAGATTAGGAATCACTTTATCAGAGACTGTTATGAGCATAGGCTCATTAATGTTGTCAAGCTTCACACGGATGATAATGTAGCTGATCTACTCACAAAAGGATTTGATGTTTCAAGATTCAATCACTTGGTGGTGATTATTGGTATGATTAATTACTAAGCTACATTTAAGGGGAGGACTGATTTGGATAAAATTGAAGCTTAAGGGGAGGCAATCGAATGCCTATTTGGAGTTTTTGCCATTGTAAAGAAGAGAATGGAAAAGTACTGCTTTTTGGTTATCTGAAAGTACTGCTCTGAAAGTACTGCTTTGGAAAGTACTGCACACGTAGAAAGCACTGCTTGTCTTATCAACGTATTGTTCCAATGGTCAAAAGATCGGTTAAAATTCAAATAACGGTAACTTTGTTATTATGGGCTGTGATTTTTCAAATCTTACATATAAATAACTACCCTTCGATTTTCCCTCTCATCTTTATACTTATCAATCTTTTCCATATTTCTCTCTCTTTCACATTTACTATTCATCGAACCACTTTCTTTTGTAAACATTAATCAATGGCGAATCGAAACATAGTTTCTAAACACAACATGGTGGCTAATTTGGATAAAACTGAAGTTAATGTCGCATTCCATGACATCATTGATTTTCTCACTGGATCTCCAATCAGTTATGCACTTTTGGTTGAACCAGATGTTATTGAGCCATGGATCCAACAGTTTTGGGCGACTGCTACAACTCACATGGAGAATGATGAGTCATTCATACAGGCTAAGGTTGCTGGGAAGGTCATTAGAGTTAGTGAAGCCTCAATTCTAGAAGATCTATTATTTGCTGATGAGGAAGGAGCTATACGTTTTGACAAACAACTTCTTTGGGATACTTTAAGAGATATTGGATATGAAGGGTCCTTAACTGAAACCACATTCAAGAAACCCTTGTTTAGTCTGCATTGGAAGTACTTGGTACATGTATTACTTCATTGTATCAGTTCTAAGAGTACTTCATGGGAGCAATTTGGTTCTAATATAACATCTGCTTTGGTGGGATTGGATACAAATCGTATCTTCAACTTTTCAAGACTCATTCTAGATGGTATGCTATCTCACATTTATCATGGATCACCCTGGCTAATGTATCCAAGATTTATTCAAGTTTTCTTGAATAAACAACTTCATGATGTACCAAAGCCTTCAAGCTTATTACCTGTTGTGGTACAACCTGCAAAGATCTTCACCTTCATGGCTAGGAAGAGTGATAAGTTTTTTGGAAGGAACACTCCATTGACTACTTCTATGATGGAGATTGTGCAAGCAATTAGAGATGAGGCTGCTACAAGTGAAGAACGTGAAGGTACTGCATCTTCTCAAGGTACTGCTTCACAAGGTACTGCTACACAAGTAGGTACTGCAACTTCACCTCCTTCATCTCCACAACATTCTACTCATGGAGATTCAGAACCAGAGGTAAACCCACCATCCTCTCCCAATGATTACACTTCCACAGATGGGCTTCAAACATCTGGAGGAGATGAGGGATATGTGGCAACTGAGAGTCAGGTTCTGGATAACTATGCTTTAAGAAGGGAGCTGACACGCTTAAAGAAAGATTTTGAAGCTCAGGCTGCACAACTAAAGAGGTTGAAGACCAAGTTTCGAAGATTAAAGACTTTTGTATGGCCTTTGGTTCAACATCATAGGTTATGGGTAAAGTCACATAAGAGGCAAGGGAAGAAGTTTAAGAAGACTTCCAAAGGCAAAAAGGTTCAACAGCAATCTTCTATCCAATTGGGGAGGAATCTGGAGCAAGATAATTTGAAAGAAGATGCTGAGTTTTATGAAGAAAAAGAAGATGAACCTCAAAGTACTGAAGCACAAGTAAATATTGAAAGTACTGAGCCTGAAGGAACTGGAGTTCAAAGTACTGGTGTAGAAAGTATTGATGATCAAGGTCCTGCTGATCATGGTACTGCTCTTCAAGGAACTCATAGACAAGAGCTGATTACACCAAGGACTCTTAATTTTGATGAAGAAGCTGGTCCTTCCACTATTCTACAAGAAGAGGAAGCTGATACACCTATGGTTGAGCATTCTGCAAGTGATGATGAGACAGTTGCTCAAATTTTGCAAAATCTATCAAGACCAAGAGGTGTTAGCATTCCAGGAGTTGCTGAAGAACAACCACAAGCTTCTCAACCAATTTTAGATCTAAAAGACAAAGGCAAAGGCAAACTGGTGGAAACAAAGAAGAAGAAAAAGCTGACTTTAGCAAAGTTAAGAGCTATTGAAGTGGCTAAGAATGAAGCAACTGCTAGGGAGCTACAAGCTAAATTTGATGCTGAGATTGCTCAACCAGTAAAGGAACCTGGAGCTATTATACCACAAAGACCACCTAGTAAAGCTAAAGAAAGAAATGCCATGATGGCTTATCTAAAGGGTCAAGGGTATACTGGATTACAGAAGCTGAACTATTTAGAGATGAAAGATTTATATAATGCTGTCAGAGAAGCTTATCAGAAGCAAGTTGAGAGTATTATTTCTTTTAAGGACGATAAGCAAAAGGAGGATGCTAGTAAGAGAAGCTTAAAAAGAAAAAGAACAACTGAAGCTGAACAACAATCAAAGAAGATTGAGTTAAGATCAGATACAGTTGATGAGCTGAGAAATTACATAAGAGTTGTTGACTTTGATCATCCTAAATCCAAAGATGCTGTAATAAAGAAGTCCAAGATAACTACATTTGAAGTGGTAGAATCAAAGGATGGACACTATCTGATGTTCCATAGGGAGGATGAAAGCTTTAGAGTGTTCAATTTTCTATGGGATATACTGCACATAATAGATAGAACATATCTGTTTCAACTATACCAATTAGTGCAAGAATACTTTGAACATATTCCATCAACTAGAGTTGGCTTAGTATTGCTAGGAGATCTGACAACTATCTAGGAAACTGAGGAGACAAGTACTGATGCACTCTGGCAAAACCAAGAAGATTAAGAGATTACAAGCTGGAGATTTGATAAGGTTTTAAAATGTACCTTTTTGAGGGGTCGTTTAAGCTCTTATTTGATCACTTTTGTATCCGTTATTACTTAATATAGTTCCTTTTCACTTTTTAGGTCTCTCGAAGGCAAATTGCTGGAATGGCACTTATTTGGACGAAAAGGCGCTGATATACGAAGAAAATGGCCAAAGTCAAGAATCGAGCCACTCAGACTGCTGAAATACAAGGGGACGGCGTCAGGTGTTACCTGCGACGCCGTCAGAGCACATGTTGTGACGATATAGTAGCCAAATTGCTTATTTTCAAGTGACGGTGTCAGGCTTTAAAAGAGTAGGTCGTCGCACTCACACGGCCTAGATTTGATCCAGACGGCGTCAGAGGCTGAAGAGGACGGTGTCACAAGCATAAGGTGACGACGTCGCAAGACTAATGTGGACAAGACGAAACCCTAATGACGGCAACCCGACGGCGTCACAAATCATACGGTGACGCCGTCGCGATTGTAATCTTATATATAGAATCCGAATTTTTCAGTTTTGTGTGTGTAGTCTTTTGGAGTAAAAACCTAAACCGAACCAAGGCTGTCTTGTACAGTATTTTAGGGTTCCAAACCCTATCTTACATCAAGATAAGTGTTTTACTTCATTAATTCAATTATGTCTTCTATTACTTGTGTGTATGCTTGCATGTTCTCCATGTCCGGCTAATTTACTTTTGTGTTTGCTTAGGGAATATGAAACTTAATTATTGAATATTGATTGGTTGTCTCTTATCTTAATTGTTAATGATCTAGTAATGCGATAGGTCATTCGTTGTGTAGTTAATGCTTGATTAATCTTTGTGAACCTTAGACTATAACACCTAGAGTAGTTGTAGGCTAAACCATCCAAAGAGTACCTGAGAGTTAGAGTTTATATATCCTAGAGATATTGTAGACGAGACCCTTTGGTAGTTTTAAAGAGTTAGGGACAAACACATACCCTACGACTTTAGACACACAACGCGATTAAGAATAAGGACGTGACAATTCAACCATCAATAGGAGATAATTAAGGAGTAATAAAACCTAAGTAAACACATCTTTAAACTATCATACGAGCACACAATAATTAGACATAGACTACATACACCTTAGATTTGATAATTAGATAAGTAGAGTAATCGGTAGAAATACCAACCCCCAAATCCAAACCCCGAGATTCGTACCTTTTCAATTTCTAAAAAACATAAAAAGATAAAAAATAATCTTCCTCAACCCCAACCTTAGCGTAGTAACTTCTCACTAGCATTCCTATTCTCCTAGAGAACGATATCAATACCCGTGGCTTACCCTAATACTACACTACAACGGTTAGGTTCACTGCCTAGTGTGTTATAAAACTTGCTCGAAGAAAAGGAAGTTCCTTTGACCCCGAACGACGCGTGTAGTGTTATTAAGTTTTTGGTGCCGCTGTCGGGGAATAGAATAGCTAGTTAGGAGTCCACCTCGTTTAGGTTTCTTTGCTTGATTCCTATCAAGTAAATTTTTTCTAATTTTTTAGCTTCCTCGTAGTCTATCCCCCTTCTTCGTGACCTTTGTTCGTAATCCCATCACTTTTCATCATAGAAGGTGATAACCAACCACCATTCATCAACCTACCACCAAATGACCCGCCAAGAGCCCGTACTTTTGGTGAATACTCGAGACCAAGCCACCTAGGCTATAGGAACACCATTGAGCTTCCCGACCAAGCCCAAACTACGGCCCTGCGATCCCACACCATCCGGTTGGTGCAAAACGGATGTGCATTCCATGGACTTCATTCCGAAGATCCTAATCAGCATCTTAAGGATTTCCTTAAAATTGTCAATTCCATCGACCTTGATGCTACTACTCGGGAGACCACGCGTCTGCGTCTCTTCTAATTCTCTCTACGGGACCAAGCTAGTAATTGGCTTGAGCGACTTCCCGCCGGCTCCAGCTCAAGTTGGGATGATCTCACCTCTCGTTTCCTTGCTCAATATTTCCCACCGGGGAGAACCACTAAGCTTAGGAATGACATCTTGATGTTCCAACAATGTCAAGGTGAATCTCTTTACGAAGCATGGACTCGATTCAAGGACTTACTTCATAAAGTCCCTCATCACGGCATTGATCTTTGGCTCCAAGTCCAACTCTTTTATGATCATGTCAACTTCCCCACAAGGTGATCCATTGACCAAGCGGCCGGTGGAAAACTTAGTGATCTCACCGCGGAAGAATCATGGGGTATAATAGAGGACCTTGCTCTCTATGACAACGAAAGTTGGAATGACCCCCGTGAGCTGCCCAAAACCGTTAAGGCAATCTCCTTGCCTCTCATTGACTCACAACCTTCCGACCGTAAGATGCTCGAACTTGAAGATCAAATTAAATTCCTAATGAGTTCCTACGAAAATCCTAAGTCTTCACATCAAGTGAATAAAATCACTCTACCTTGTGAGTTATGTAGTGGTCCCCATGACACTCGTGATTGCACAAGACTCCCCGAACAAGCTTTTGCGGACTACGCCTCCACGCGTACCGATGGAGCGGGAGAGAAGTGGTACACTTTCAAGCCCGAACAAAACAACTTAGGAAACTCTTACAACCCCTCATGGAGAAATCACCCTAACCTTAAGTGGAACCAAAACTCAAGCACACCCCAAGGCTCATCTAGTCCACCTAATAGGTTCAATTCTCTAAACACCGGGAACCCCACTAATCTTGAGGCAATTGCATCTAGATTCATGTCATCTCAAGAGACTCGATTGACTAAGCTTGAAGCCGATTTTAAGCGAAGACAAGGCGAGATGACAAACAAGCTTGATGCCCTCTTAAAAGCCTTTAATGAACGGGAAATTGGAGCACTCCCAAGTGATACTATAAAGAACCCAAAAGTGAATTCGATTTCATCAACTTCATGTTCTTGTTCACCATGGGAGAGTGCACATCCATGTCCCTCACACCCAACGGTTCACTCGGTAAATGCTATCAACAAGGGTTCCAAGCAATCCAAAATGAGGTACCAAGGCCCTGCACCATTGGTAGAACCTACTCTTGAGAAACCCGTCAACCAAGAACCCAAACCTAATCTAGAGGAGGAGTACAAGGAACTCCATCAAGAAAAACTGGTTCTTGAAGTCTTAGCTCATGCACCTTATTATAATGCTTTAAAAGAAAAATATGAGTTAGAACTTAAACTTGGAAAACATGGGTCCGCCTTTGTGCGAAATAATCTACCTAAGAAGTTAGACGATCCCGGGCTATTTACTCTTCAGTGTAGGCTTGGAATTTCTAAACATCTCGATGCTCTAGCCGAATTAGGATCATGCATCAATCTTGTTCCATTGTCCCTCCATAGAAGCCTTAACTTAGGTAAGATAGAACCAACGGAAACCATCTTAGCTCTAGCGGACGGTAGTGTTGCATATCCAATAGGGATAATAAAAGACATGGTAGTACACGTAGGAGAGTTGACTCTTTTGGCCGATTTCCATGTGCTAGACATGAATAAGGACCCGACATGCCCATTACTAGTAGGAAGAGGTAGTGGTAGGAGAGGGGAGTGCTAGGTCAATTTACGATGTCAAAAATCATAAGTACTACAAAGAAGAGGAAATCCCATATGATATTAGGTTGGATAGAACGCCTTCTAGATATGGACCTTGGATAGATAAGAACCTCATAGGTCCCCAACGACCTTTCTACCTAGATGAAGCCTTTACTAGTAAAGCAGCTTTCCAAGAAAAAGAAATGGCTAGGGACATGGAAGTTAACCCGTTCGAGGATGTTGGATCGATATACTTTAATCAAACTAACTTAACTAGCTTGTTAAGGTTTAATAACCTCAGATAAATCCTAAGTTATTAACAAAGAAACACTGAGAAATCTTTATCAAGTACGCGGAATTTACTTAACAAAGCTAAGAAGAATAACTTTATTAAAAACTCTAAATCTGCTTATTATGCAGATACTCTAATACAACTCTAAGATAATCGAAATTTTCTCTAAAACACTAATTCGTAAACTCTAAAACTCTTTTTCTGAAATCGTACCTCTAATGCCAATCTAGGAGTCCTTTTATAGGCTCAAGGATATCCTAGTCGGTTTACAATTGATAACCTTGTACGACAAGTAATTTAAACATGGAATACAATACTTTCCATAAACAAATATAACAGTTTGATTATTCTAGCAGTACTTTGACTTCCTCTTGCAGTACTTTGACTCTGTCTTTTAGCAGTACTTTGACTAATTGACTTCTTCCAGTTCTTTGCAGCTTACAGTACTTTCATATCTTCAGTACTTTGATATCTTCAGCACTTTCATATCCCAACAATCCTCCCCTAACTTGAATTCTACTTGCTTGACTTCAAGTTCCTTTGTGAATATATCTTTAACAGCTTCATCTTTAAAATGGATTGTTTCTTAGTCTTTAGATTGTATCTCTGTAATATCTGTGCTTGTCAAAGTATCTCTTAGAATTGTTCCCTTCACAGCAGCATCCAGCAATCTCCATCTTTTCAGCAACACAGCAACATATGACAGTTTGTACAGTAATTCAGTTTAAGTTGCATACTATTCTCATCACATCTAAGTGAATCATTGAAAATTTAATGGATTTAGAATCTCTTTACCAAAGCCATTATCTCTGGAGTAGCCAAATGTTTTGGTGTGTAAGACCATGGTACATTGATAACCATATGATTTTTAGCAAACCACCAGCTATCAACAGATTTGTTTTGTCTTTACCAAAAGCTGTACCCTTCTGGACTAGTTAGTTCTTTTATCTAATGGTGAACTAATTACCAATAATGGTTTTTCCACTGCCTTTACCACAAGCCATTTTCTTGTGGGCTAGCCAACTCTTCACATTACTGATATGGTGAGTTGATGACCATCCAACTTATTAGCAAGTTGTCAACTAAAAACGGATTTGATATATCTTTACCAGAGCCGTTTGCTCATGGATTAGTCAATCCTTTTGTAACCATGGTGGATTGATAACCTATTGATGTTATCATCACAAAAACCATTTATCCAACCTTTATTTCAAAAATATTTAATACTTAACAAAAAGGTTTCTTCTAAAATTCTTTTAACTGGTTTAGTTCAGCAAACAGTACTTTGATGAAAGTACTGTCTGATCAGCAGTACTTTGAATAAAAGTACTGATATTTCAAAAAGTATTTATTCAAATAAAATTCATACCAGTTATAGATCATTCTCAGCAATAGTAGTCCAGTCTATAAACAAATTGATCACCATGCAAGCAGTTTCATTAGCCTCTTCTACTTCCAATCCATGCTCTAGCATTCTTCTCATGAGATCAACTGTAAGAGGATATCTTCTTTCTGCAAACATATGTATCATTGTTCCATTTTCTAGCTCCAAAACATGAACTCCAGATTCTTCAAAGAATCTCCAGCAAACTATTTCCCAGCTTTCTTGATCCTTCCAAATATCATCAGTGCTCTCTTCATTAGTTTCCCACATTGTTATGAGATCACCATGTAAAACCAATCCAATCCCTTCTAATGGATTATCTTCAAAATAATTCTTCACAACATGATATAAGTAGAATAGATCTACTCTATCTATAATATGCAGCAAATCCCATAACCTTTTGAAAACTCTGAAGCTTTCATCTTCTTTATGAAAGACCATGTAATCTCCATTCTTGGATTTCTCAACTTTGAAAACACTAATCTTTGATCTGTTCATCTTCATGTCATTATCTTCATTTGTATAATCAAAATCTACCACTCTGAGATAATTCTTCAATTCATCACTAGTCTCAGATCTTAATTCAACCTTTTCTTTCTTTGAAAACTGAACATCTGTAACTTCAGTTTTTCTTTTTCTCTTTAAGCTCTTCTTCCTTTCAGCTTTAGTCCAAAAAGCTTCTTCTCTAAAGTCTTTAATGCCTGCAACATCTTTCTTATAAGCTTCTCTCTCAGCATCATATAATCTCTTCATATCCACATAATTTAGCTTCTGCAATCCTTTAAATCCTCTGCTTTTTAGATATGCCATCATTGCATTCCTTTCTTTAGCTAAATTAGGTCTTCTTTGCATATATCGAACAGGTGTAGGAGACTCTAATGATTCAGTAGCTTCAGCATTCAATTCCTCATGTATTTTCTGAGCTGCTTCTCTATTCTGAGCTTCTTGAGCTTCCTGTTCTTCTCTATATTTAGCATTTAACTCTTCTTAAACTTTTCTAGCTACAGCTTCATTCCTAGCCACTTCAATTGCTCTAAGTTCTGCCAAAGTTAGTTTCTTTTTCTTAGTTTCAACCAGAACACCTTTCCCTTTGTCTTTTGGATCAATTGCAGGTTGATCAGTTCTTGGTTGTTCTTCTTCTTGTACATCTCTAATAGTAACTCCTCCTCTTGGTTGTGACAAATCTAACATTGTAGCAATTAATTCATCATCACTCGCAGAATGAATAGGCTTGAATGTAGGTTCCTCCTCTTCTTCTATAACAGTTGTAGAAGGACCAGCTTCTTCATCAAAATTCAATACCCTTGGAGTTATTGGTGTTATTACTTCTTCCCTAGATGTATCATGAAAATCAGTACTTTGATGTTCAGTACCTTGATCATCAGTACCTTGAACTTGCACTTCTTCTTCTTGTTCCTCTGAAATAATCTTTTCTGCAGTACTTACAGATTCTTTCTTCTTTGTAATATCTTCTTCAGATTCTTTCTTCTTCATAACATCTTCTTTCAAATTATCCTTTTCTGAATTCCTCCCCAAGTTGACAGAAGATGATTTAGGAACCTTCTTTCTTTTCAATTCCTTACGAAGTGCTTTACGACGTTTGTTTTCCTCTTTAACCCATAAGTTGAAACCTTGAATATAGGGTTTAATAAAATTCCTCAACCAGAAATAGTTACGCTTCAACTTCCTAAGTGCTTTAGCTTGACGCTCAACAGTCTTGTTTAACCGAGCCAGCTCCCTTGTTAAAGCATAATTATCCATAGTTAAACCTTCACGAGGTATAGTATGATCATCACCTCGAAGTTGTGAATGTGCCTCTGAAACAGAACGTTGTGGAGATGGAGTAGGTGTTCTCTCAATCTCTGCTTGAACCTCAGGACTTGGAGAAACATCACCCTGTAAAGATGCAGTACCTTCACGAGAAGCAGTACTTGCAGAGGCAGTACCTTGTGAGGCAGCACTTTGTGAAGCAGTACCTTGTGCAGAATCAGTACCTTCACTTTCGTCATCCTCGTCAGCGTCAGCACGCACAGCTTGAACAACTTCCATCATTGTAGTAGTTAATGGAATATCTCCACCTCTGAATAAATTACTTCGCTTAGCCATGAATGTATAAATTTTGGCTTGCTGCACAATAACAGGTAGTAAAGCAGCAGGTTTTGGAACGTCAGCCAATTGCTTGTTTAAGAAAACCTATATAAACCGTGGGTACATCAACCATTTTGACCCAGAAGAGATATGTGAGAGCATCCCATCCAAAATAAGTCATGAAAAATTAAACACTCTGTCTGTAGCTAAGCCAACCACTGCAGATGCTAAATTTGACCCAAATTGCTCCCAAGAAGTGCTTTTAGAACTTATGCAATGGAGCAATACATGAATCAAAAATTTCCATTGAGGACAGAATAATGCTTTCTTGAAAGTTTGTTCAGTCAAAGAACCTTCATAACCAAGATTCCTAAAAGTATCCCAAATCAATTGCTTGTCAAAACGAATAGCCCCATCTTCATCTTCAAATAATAAATCTGCTCGAATAGAAGCTTCTGTAATCTTGATAGTCCATCCAGCAACTGATGATCTAATATAATATGCATCCTCGTCCATATTTTCTCTAGCATTAGCCCAAAATTCTTGAATCCATGGTTCAATAACATCCGGCTCAACTAAAAGAGCATAACTAATAGGCGACCCAGTAAGATAATCAATGATATCATAGAAAGCCACATTCGCCTCAGTCTTGTCCAAATTAGCCACCATATTGTGCTTCGAAACAGTTAAACGATTCACCATTGTTGAAATAATAAGCACAATAAAGATTGTATTGAATAATAAAGAGATGGTAATTGGGAGATAAGTATGGAAACGATGTAAAGTAATAATGAGAGGGAAAATCGGAAAGTCGTTATTTATAGGTGAGATTTGAAAAATCACAGCCTAAATAACAAAGTTACCATTACTACCAATTACCCATCAATATTACCGTTGGAACAGTACTTTAATACGACAAACAATACTTTCCACATAAGCAGTACTTTCCCAAGCAGTACTTTCCCAAGCAGTACTTTCAGGAAATACAGTACTTTGCCAAATACCTTCACATCAACTAAGTATAAACTAACATCCTCCCCTCAAGCAATACACAGGACTATATCTAACGCCTTATAGTCCTCCCCTTAAACATAGCTTAGTAGTTAATCATTCCAATGCTCACGACCAAGTGATTGAATCGTGACACATCAAACCATAAGCCTGTTCTTGAATTCAGTTCCATTGTCGCATCTAATACCTCTAACCTTGAGTCTTAATTGGTTTTCAAGTGCTATAATTAGAGTCTGAATAGCATCAAAAGTATCATCTTTAAAGCCCAAAAAGAAAACCCAACTGAATCTACTACAATCATCAGTAACAACCAAACAGTACTTCTTCTTATTTAAACTTGCCACAGAGACAGGTCCAAATAAATCCATATGTAATAGCTCCAATGGTTCTCTAATATTTCTTTCATCAAGCTTCTTGCAGGAAGCTTTGTGTTGTTTACCCTTCTTGCATGCCAAACATGATTGATCATTCTTGTAAGTCTTTGAAGGTAAACCTCTAACTAAATTGCCTTTGACCAGTTTATTGATGTTCTTGAAATTCACATGGCCCAATCTTCTATGCCATTGATGTGCCTCTTCAGATGTTGCTTTAGCCACCAAACATGTGGCTCTACCATAGGAATGTAGACTCTTCATGTCTAAACTATACACATCATTTGTCCTTGGTACTCTAAGTACTACCAAGTCATCATCAACAAGTTTGAAGTCAGAAGAAAGAATGAGACATTCTGTGTTAGTAAATAACACAGGATGCTTTTTGTCACAGATTTGAGAGACTGACAACAAGTTGAACTTTAGCTCCTTCACATATCTGACATTCTCAAAGTCAATTTAGCCAGCTTTAATTGTTCCTTTCCCTGTAATCCTTCCTCCATTGGGATCATTCCCAAATGCAACTTTTCCTCCACTAATATTTCTAAAATCAGACAGGATCTCTTTATCGCCTGTCATACTTCCAGAGCAACCACTATCCACAATAAGATGATCTTTAAGCTCCTCTTCTGGGTTGCCCTGCATACAAAGAAAAGAGTTAGAAACTTTTAGGAACCCAAGCCATTACTGACTTGTGTTCCCCTTGAGAAGTTACAAACTCAAATTCTTTGAGTATGTAATTCTCATTATCTTTCAAATTATGATCCAAAATTATCTTTGTAGAATGTGGATTTTCAAAACTCTTTGATTTTTCAACATAAATCTCTTTCACCAGATTGTTAGTATTTTCTTTTGTCACAAAAACATCTGATTCACTTTTTGTTGAACGTACTGTATGTCTCTCAGCAGTACTGTCTCTTTTAATCCATTCAGTTTTAACAGGTGGTTCTTGTGATCTAGATCCCCTATATGAATTGTGATACCTTCTAGGTTGATAGTGAGATCTCCTAGAATTTCTATCCCAAGTATGGTTTTCAGTACCTTGTCTCTGAGCAGTACTTTGGAAAGTACTGTGAGATACTGAAGGTCTTCTCTGATGTGGGTATCTATGATCTGGTGTGGAGTTTCTGTGATTAACCCTATTAGAATTAGTCCAAACTGGTTTGTGCTATATAGGTCTCTGATTGTTAGACTGATTCCTTGAAAACTTGCTTAGATATTCTGAGTGTTTGTCACAATCTTTAATTAGGTGAGTAGGACTATAACACACAAAACACAGTTTTTGACCCATATGACCAAAGTGATTTCTTCTATGTCTATGCCCAAAATTATTTTGCCTTCTTGATGACTGATAAAATTTGTTTTGACCGAAATTATCCCAAAAAGGTTTAGCAGTACTGTTTTGAAAAGGTTTTGCAAAAGGTACTGCTTGTTGAGCAGTACTTTGGTTTAAAGATACTGCTTGATTTTGAACATTATTTTCAACAGTTTCTTTGGGTTTCTCAGACCTAGATTGAGCAAGAAGCTTCTTCCTAAACTCTAGACTATCTACACCATAACGAGAAACATCAGGCCTAGAGGGGTGATGACTAATGGGATGAGGAACAGCATGATAACCATTGTCTTTCTTATATTCAGGAGGTGGTTCACTTACTGAGCCCTCGTTACTCGATGAATCTAAATAGTTAATGAGCTCATCATCACTAGTGGTTATGTCCTCAAAAACACCATCATCCTGATCATTAGGTTGGTTTTCTTCTACATTACTAAAGTCCATTCCAAATCCTAAGCCTGTTCTAATGTAAGCCCTTCTCTGTTTTTCAACATAAGCAACATGGGACAAGCCAGACTCTCCCCAAGCAGCAAACTTAGCTAACAAATCATCTCTTTCCTTAGTTAATTTCTCAATTTCAGCAATTTTACAGTTTAGTTTCCATTTACTAAGTTTTTACTGGTAATCCTGTTGTTCATACTTTTCAGCCCAAGCCATTTCATTATTTTCATGTGTTATGATTTTAGCTTCTATAGACTCTAAAGTGATTTGATATCCTGCTACCTCAGACCTAGCCCTAATACAATTATCTCTTTCAATCACATAACTGTTAAGTAATTTTTGATAAAACTCATAACAGTTTGAGCATACCTCAGAGATAGGAGACTGAGTTGGTGAAGTAGCCACTATAGCAAGAAGAACAGGATCATCTTCACTTTCTTTGCTCCAATCAAATCCTCCAAGGCCATCATCAGATTCCAAAGCAGCATGTTCAGTTTCTTCATCAAAAGCAGTGCTCCAGTCCAATGCTTCCACTGTGTCTTCAACTGTATCTTCCACTGCTACCATACAGTAAGTCACCGGTTCATCATCAAACTCTTCACTCCAGTCCACTTCTGATAACTTCTCTTGAGCAACCAAAGCCTTTGTTTCAGTTATTGGAATTTCCTTGAGCTCAAGTTTAGGCTTCTCAGATGTTCTGTTTGCTTGATACTTAGCAAACCTGCACTCCCTTGCAAAGTGACCAGTCTTTTGACAATTGAAGCATTCAATTTTAGATTTGTCAAAAGTTATTCCTTGTTTTGGCTTAAAATCAATATTTTTGCCTGTCTTCTTCATGTACTTTTTGATCCTTGCAGTGATCAAAGCAACTTGCCACCTGATATCAATTTCTTCAAGTGCATCTTCTTCAATCTGTGCTAGATCCTCTTCATAAGTGACAGGTAAGCTTGCTTGTTGTGCAAAGAAGGAGCACACAACTTCATCTGAGTTCAAAGTGGTAGATGGTGGGGCCTGCTGAGCATATGATGGGGGATTGTAAACAGCAGTACTTTGAGAAACAGTACTTTGAGGAGAAGCAGTACTTTTAGAAGTACTGCTCCTCTTTTCAGATGATAGAAAAGCAATACTTTTAGAAGACCACTCATCTCATGTTCATACACCTTCAGTTGATGATAGAGATCATCAAAGTCCATAACATCCAATCCTTGTTGTCCTCTGATCATAGTAGCAATCACATGCCATGTAGATGGCAAACTTCTTAAAAACTTCAAATTAGCATCCTCAACTGATACTTCTGCCTTGTATAACTCCAACATGTTGAGGATATTCTGAAACCTATCATATGCAGCATCAAGACTCTCTCTTTCTCCAACTGTGAAAGTTTCAAACTGTTGTTTCAGCAAGTTTCTGTGCATCTTCTTAGAGGCTTCATTCCCTCCAAATCTGGTCTTGAGAGCTGCCCAGAGCTGCTTAGCATCTTTAGCATCATGAAATTTGAGAAGATGACCATCTGGAATGGCAGACAAGAGAATGTTAAGAGCCTTCTCTTGATTCCTTAGGGTTGCTGCTGGTAAAACTGCCTTTGGTGCTAAAGGTTGTCCAGGAACTTGAACAGGTTCTGGAACAACTTCATTCCCATTCACAATTACATTCCACAGAGCATGGTCTGTAATGGCAATATACTGCCTCATCTTCATGCACCAAAGATCATATTCTCCCTTCTTAATGACTGGAATTCTAAGTGAGGTGATTGAGGGTGGTGGAACAGCTTCAGTCGACATCTTGAATATTGTAGGGTTTCTTCTTAGTCAGAGTTTCCACACAAGCTCTGATACCACTTGTTGGATCGATATACTTTAATCAAACTAACTTAACTAGCTTGTTAAGGTTTAATAACCTCAGATAAATCCTAAGTTATTAACAAAGAAACACTGAGCAATCTTTATCAAGTACGCGGAATTTACTTAACAAAGCTAAGAAGAATAACTTTATTATAAACTCTAAATCTGCTTATTATGCAGATACTCTAATACAACTCTAAGATAATCGAACTTTTCTCTAAAACACTAATTCGTAAACTCTAAAACTCTTTTTTCTGAAATCGTACCTCTAATGCCAATCTAGGAGTCCTTTTATAGGCTCAAGGATATCCTAGTCGGTTTACAATTGATAACCTTGTACGACAAGTAATCTAAACATGGAATACAATACTTTCCATAAACAAATATAACAGTTTGATTATTCTAGCAGTACTTTGACTTCCTCTTGCAGTACTTTGACTCTGTCTTTTAGCAGTACTTTGACTAATTGACTTCTTCCAGTTCTTTGTAGCTTACAGTACTTTCATATCTTCAGTACTTTGATATCTTCAGCACTTTCATATCCCAACAGAGGACACCTTAGTATTTAGGAAGATGACCGAGTTCTTAGAAAGTTTGCCCGTCAACCTTGTCATGAATAAGTGGAAAATTGAGAAGCCTAAACATAAGTGGGATTGGGATAGACCGCCTAGTGATGGTAATGGAGAGTGGCACATTAGGATAACAATCTATGATCCCGATGGAGAGAAGTTTGAAAAGGCATATCGAACCTAACGTACTACTAGGAACTTAAATGATAAGTTTGATCCTTATGACATTGTTAAGGATATGCTTACTTATATCGGTACGTAGGGGCACGACTACGAGTCTAGCTACAAGACTCATAAATAAAGAAAAGCGCTTCGTGGGAGGCAACCCATGCTTAATTGTTTGCTTGTTAGTGTCATATATCTTTTATTGATTTCTTATTCTCATGTTTAAATTTGTAAAAATGCTTTATTTTGTTTTTAACCTCGTCTTAATTGCATATAAAGGTATTTTACATAAAGGATAAGTGTAGGGAGGATTACACACGTTCTCAAAAGAAACGTGAACATGAGAATTTCAATTAATTAAAAGATATATATGTGTGTTTGTTCGAGTCAAATGCTTTAATCGAGTGATAATGGATGTTTTGCATAAATTTTTCCAGATTCTAAAGATTTAAATTTTCCAGAATTTTTTCCAGAAAATCGCAGACCAGTTTTGTCAGGATAACCTGACGGCGTCAGGATCGCAACCTGACAGCATCAGGAAGGAGTAAAAACAACAGATTACTTTTTTTTCTCGTTTTCTGAGCTACTTATGAATTTTTGGAATTTTCCAGGGCTTAATTTTCCAGAAATTCTGAAAACATCCATTCCACAAGCATTATATCCTAGTCTAGTAGTCTTATATATATTATTACCGCCGATTTTACATGAAGGTTTCGTTTGTTTTCTTCAAGTGTGCAGGTTTAATTTATTAAGAAGAAGATACATAAGATTGGAAGGAGCTTTTCACGCATACATTCTTCTTGGAAAGGATTTAACCACTACTTCACACACGGATCCTACCGAGCTAATCAGGGGAGTATTAGTTTCTTTCGTTTTTAATTACCTTCTATTATCATAACTTTGATACTTTCGGGGAACATTGGGGACAATGTTCAGTTTAAGTGTAGGGAGGGAAAATAAAACGAGAACTTTGAAACTATGCTTATCCTTGATTATTTGCTTTTTCCAATTGTATTTGTGTAATAAACCATGAGAAAATGTCGGTTAGGGTAATTTTGGCACCAAATTTGAAATTTTTCATGACATATAGGAGTGGGCCATTAGTCTTAACAAAAGCGTCTCACGGATAGGAAGTTATATGACTAGCACAAAAACCCTTTACCACCTAAATTCCACCAAAAATGTGAGGATCACCCTTAGATTAGTAGGAATTGAAGCATTCATCTTTAATGCTTAGTGTGTGAACCGGTAGTATAATAGATTCTAGAACTTGTTTTGTGATGCATCCCAAGATCGCTAGTAAGACTACACTTGTGTAGTTAGGAATAACTAAATGATAAGAGGCATTAGGATAACCCTTGTTTGATGCCCGTAATATAATTACTTCTTCCACATCGGTTGAGTAATTCCCCCACACCCTTTGCGTTGTACTCATTTTTAGTACACGATACCCCTAGTTACCCCCTCAGACCCTATCCTTTTCGCGGTTCTCGTGATGTTTCGGTTTTCCCGGAATATAATGAAGAGCATTGTTTACACCCCACCCCCAAATGTACACCCAAATCGCCTTAGCCTACCTTGTATGCACTCACTTTTAGTGCATTATTGTTATCACACTAAACCCTTAGTTCAATTATCTAGTTGCTTGCATGAGTTGCTAAGTCGAGTCATATCCTTTGTATACAGTTTTGGGACGATTAGGACTCATGGGAAAAGTTAAAGTCTATGAAATGACGGGAAGGGAACGTTAAATTCAAATTCCCTTTATTTGCGTTATAATGTACTCCAAGTGTTTTGATCTTTTCAATTCAGGTCAAATTAGTGTTAGAGTAATAAAAACTCAAGTGTAGGGATGTGCCTATAAATCCCTATCATTTTGATGTTACCGTAGAGGATGGTAGAGTAAAAGTGTATGAAAAAAAAAATTGAAAAAAAATAGAAAAAAAAGAAAAAAAAATAGAGTGTAAAAAAAAACATACGGGCTACCATCCTACATCTATCTTTAAATTTATGTTTGTTTATTTCAGAGTTTAGAGTGTCGAGTCTTGGCTTAGCAACGCCATTCTTCGTATGCTTGTAACATAAAGATTTTTTACTTACCACCAGTAAATAGCCTATCCCACCAAACCCTTTGTTTCCCTACTGTAAGCCTAACATTACAACCCTTTAAAGACCTCTTTGATAGTATTTCCTAGGTGCTTACGCCAAAGTGATGGAGGTTTAATCTATTCTCAAGCCTATGGTAATCTATGTACTAGGACCGGTTAATGAGTGTTTATCTTCCATTTCCAACTTGTTATATTTCATATACACCCGAGAGATGTGAGTATCCAAACACCCCATGTGAGGTGCTAGTATGTAATTTCCATGCTTGTTATGACTTTTCGGGGCTTATATGTGTTGTGGATTGTTTTAAACCAATGTTTCATGACCGCTAACTTATAAATTAATTGGCTAAAAGCAAATTTGCTTGAGGACAAGCAAATACCAAGTGTAGGGATATTTGATAAGGTTTTAAAATGTACCTTTTTGAGGGGTCGTTTAAGCTCTTATTTGATCACTTTTGTATCCGTTATTACTTAATATCGTTCCTTTTCACTTTTTAGGTTTCTCAAAGGCAAATTGCTGGAATGGCACTTATTTGGACGAAAAGGCGCGGATATACGAAGAAAATGGCCAAAGTCAAGAATCGAGCCACTCAGACTGCTGAAATACAAGGGGACGGCGTCAGGTGTTACCTGTGACGCCGTCGGAGCACATGTTGTGACGATACAGTAGCCAAATTTCTTATTTTCAAGTGACGGTGTCAGGCTTTAAAAGAGTAGGTCGTCGCACTCAGACGGCCTAGATTTGATCCAGACGGCGTCAGAGGCTGAAGAGGACGACGTCACAAGCATAAAGTGACACCGTCGCAAGACTAACGTAGCCAAGACGAAACCCTAATGACGGCGACCCGACGGCGTCACAAATCATAAGGTGACGCCGTCGCGATTGTAATCTTATATATAGAATCCGAATTTTTCAGTTTTGTGTGTGTAGTCTTTTGGAGTAAAAACCTAAACCGAACCAAGGCTGTCTTGTACAGTATTTTAGGGTTCCAAACCCTATCTTACATCAAGATAAGTGTTTTACTTCATTAATTCAATTATGTCTTCAATTACTTGTGTGTATGCTTGCATGTTCTCCATGTCCGGCTAATTTACTTTTGTGTTTGCTTAGGGAATATGAAACTTAATTATTGAATATTGATTGGTTGTCTCTTATCTTAATTGTTAATGATCTAGTAATGCGATAGGTCATTCGTTGTGTAGTTAATGCTTGATTAATCTTTGTGAACCTTAGACTATAACACCTAGAGTAGTTGTAGGCTAAACCATCCAAAGAGTACCTTAGAGTTAGAGTTTATAATTCCTAGAGATATTGTAGATGAGACCCTTTGGTAGTTTCAAAGAGTTAGGGACAAACGCATACCCTACGACTTTAGACACACAACGCGATTAAGAATAAGGACGTGACAATTCAACCATCAATAGGAGATAATTAAGGAGTAACAAAACCTAAGTAAACACATCTTTAAACTATCATACGAGCACACAATAATTTGACATAGTCTACATACACCTTAGATTAGATAATTAGATAAGTAGAGTAATCGGTAGAAATACCAACCCCCAAATCCAAACCCCGAGATTCGTACCTTTTCAATTTCTAAAAAACATAAAAAGATAAAAAATAAACTTCCTCAACCCCAACCTTAGCGTAGTAACTTCTCACTAGCATTCCTATTCCCCTAGAGAACGATATCAATACCCGTGGCTTACCCTAATACTACACTACAACGATTAGGTTCACTGCCTAGGGTGTTATAAAACTTGCTCGAAGAAAAGGAAGTTCCTTTGACCCCGAACGACACGTGTAGCGTTATCAAGATTCTTTGAAGAATCAGGAGTGCATGCTTTGGAATTGGAAGATGGAACTATGATCCATATGCTAGCTGAAAGAAGATATCCTTTGACAAGAGATCTTATGAGAAGGATGCTGGATAATGGTATGGAAGTTGAGGAAGAGAATGAAACAACCCTAATGATTATTGAATTATATATCAAATGGACAACGGCTGAGGATGAAGCATAAGTACTGGTATGATGTTTAATTTTATAAATTTTTGAAAAATAAGTACTTTATTCAAAGTACTGCTGGAACAAAGAGTACTTTAATCAAAGTACTGCTTGCAGCACAAAACCAATAAGTGTTTTTAAAAGAAAACTTTTGTTAAGTGAAACATATTTTGAAACAAAGGTTAAAAGCAACAAATGGTTTTTGAGATTGTTATAACAATAGGTTATCAGTCCACCATGTTTAGCAAAAGGACTGGCTAATCCATGAGCAAACGGCTCTGGTAAAGATATCTCAAATCCGTTATATAGTTGACAACTTGCTAACAAGTTGTATGGTAATCAACTCACCATATCAGCAAATGTAAAGAGTTGGCTAGCCCACAAGAAAAATGGCTTGTGGTAAAGGCTATGGAAAAACCATTTATATGGTAATTAGTTCGCCATGGTTGCAAGAACTAACTAGTCCAAAAGGGTACGGCTTTTGGTAAAGACAAAACAAATCCGTTGATAGCTGATGATTTGCTAAAAATCAAATGGTTATCAATGTACCATGGTCTTACACACCTAAACATTGGCTACTCCAGAGTTAATGGCTTTGGTAAAGAGACATCAAAATCCATTAAAATTTCAATGATTCACCTCTCACAGGAGTTTACACACCTGGAAGTGATGAGAATAGGCTGAAACTTAAATGAACTGATGTACAATTTGCCATATGTTGCTGAGTTGCTGAAAAGATGGAGCTTGCTGATTGTTGCTGAAAAGGAATATTTATGAAGACTACTTTGATGATGATAATACAAGCACAGGGAATACAAAGACAAAAGTTGAAGATAAAGCCACAATCTTTCCTTGAAGACAAAGATGTTAAAGATACAGATACAAAGGAACTTGAAATCAAGCAAGTAGAATTCAAGTTATGGGAGGATTGTTGGTATATAAAGTGCTGAAGAAATACAAAGTAGTGAAGAAGTCAAAGTGCTGAAGAGTCAAAGTACTGCTAATGAATAAAGTCAAAGTACTGCTCAACATCAAAGTACTGCAAGGATAAAGGACTGCTATGCAAATCGTTAAGGATTATTATGTAATTCTATAATGTTCTAAGTTTAGTTTAGTATTACTTGTCGTACAAGGAATAGAGTTGTAAAATGACTAGGGTTATCCTTATGCCTATAAAAGGACCCCTAGATTGGCATTATACGTACGTGCAATATTAGAGTTTACTAAGTTCGATATTAGAGTTGTTAGGGATTGTTAGTGAATCTGTGTATCAAGCAGGTTCAGATTTTTAATATAATTGTTAAAGTTAAAGTTAATTCTTCTTAGCTTTATTCAAGTAAATTCCGCATACTTAATAGAGTTAATTTAGTGTTTCATTGTTAGTGACTTAGGATTTATCCGAGGTTGCTAAGACCTTACAAGCTACATAAGTTAGTTTGGTTAGAGTACATCAATCCAACAATATCTACAACAAAAAATTCTGACCAACGCGGTAGTAAAGCTTTATTCGCGCTCTTTCTTTTTCTCTATTTCCTTATCTTTTCTAGATCAATGTACTCTGTTAAAAGTTAAGGCTTCTTTCTCTTCCTTATGATCGTCTTTGCTACATATATCTCTTTGTTCCTTTCTTTCCCTTCTTCTTGTTTCGTCTCAAGAACGGATGTAGACACATCCTTTCGGGTCTCAGTTGTCACAATTCTTAGACAATCTACAACAACTGAATTGTTGGGTATAATCTTGATAGGCCAAGTATGGATCGGTATTTGCGTTGCTCCATTTAGTATGTGAATAAAAGGCGTGGGTTTTAACTAGTCTTGTGTTGACCGAATATCATGGAATAGTACGTGGGTCAGTTACCACTACCAACTGTTTAGGAGTAGTTTATTAGTAGTGCATGTTAGTTTAAGTATACATAGAGTAGGTATCATTGTATTTTAGATTGTATCAGTTTCCTTCCTGTTAATATACAAAGCATTGAAAACCAATCTTGCCATTTTGATTGGTGTTTTGTGGGTGTGAGTTAGGGGTGGGAAGGGACTGATTATCAACATAAATTACCATCATGTTCATTCCCAACATCCTCACCACCCACAACAACAACATTTTGCTCAAGACTACCCATTTTTGTTTACTCTATTACAATCAACTCAGTAGCCTTACCATGTTCAAGACTATCACCTTCTACGTCACTTTCCTTAGCCACTACAAGAGAGGTTGTATTTCCAATTTCCTTTGGTTGATAAACGACGACACCAGATGCTTTCTACTCATGACTCCCGTTATATGTGGTACCGAAGGAAACATGCTCACTTGCCTTAACATGTTCAAGACTAAGACCATTCACAACCTGCTTAGTTGCCATAACTTGTTCAATACTATCATCATCCACACGACTTTCCTCAGCCGCAATAAGAGAGGTTGGATTTCTAATTTTTTTTCTTATGGATGATAAGGAGCACACAACCCGCATTCTGCTCAAGACTCCTATTTTTGTGGTACCAATGCAAATCGGCTCACTTGCGTTACCGTGTTTAAGTTTTAGACCATTCACATCATCAACACTAGCATCTACAGGCTATCACTACTACACAAAAGGCTGTAAACACCCCTAAATAGAGACTGGTTATATAAAACCCTGTTCTTATGATAAAAAAAAGTAGCAGGAATGGAAGGAAATAAGATTGGTTTTCTTGAAAAAATTAGTTTTCATAATACAAAACACATAAAAACTGGGTTTGCAGTAAAATCTGGTCTTTTTACACAATCAAAGACACTGGTGTGTAGGTAACAACATGTCATGTATGTTATAGAGACAGGTTTTGAAAAAAGACAACTGGTGTAAGTATTCTTTATTTTGAACTTTCGAAAATAATGTGCAAATAATTATTTCAGAAAAATAGTCGTTTCTTGAAAGCTAAAACACACCATATATGCTTATAAAAGAATAAACTAAAACCATCATAATTGCTCAAGAAAACCTAAATATAACATATTTTGTGTAAGACCCATTGTTTTGATATTTTCGTATCTTTTTACTTTTTCTATAACTTGTTAAGTTGTTAGAATTTAGATATGATTAAAAGTATAAGAATTGTAACTATATGATTACTTCATAATTAGTAGAGGGGATGGGCTCAGAATGTCGGCTTAACATATATGCAAATACTTAGTTATGTATTTTGTACACTACAAAATTTATGACAATTACCTACTAAGAGGTGAGTTAATTTTGGAAACTCTTATTTTGGTAGAAACTAAGGTACAAATCTAGACCATCCATTTCAATTGATTATATATACAATATTTAAGATTAAAAAAAACATTGAGAGACCAAAAGTGTAAATTCTTGCATTTCTTGTATTTTCTTGTCTTTCTTATCTTTCTTATTTTATTTCTTATAAATTCACGTATACGAAAAGCCTTTTTTTTCTTTTTATAACGAAAAATAACTAACTAACAATAAAAACATTTTCTTGTTTTTGTATGTTTCCGTACGTTTTCAAACGTTTTCGGCCGCTATTAGACGTTTTCATATGTTTCCGTCCACGTTCACACGTTTCATCCGTTTTTTTAAGCTTTTTTCTGTTTTCATACGTTTTCGTCCATTTTCATACATTTTCGTTTGTTTTTGTCTGTTATAATACGTTTTAAGCTGTTTTTAGACGTCTTCATATGTTCTCGTCTATTTTCGTCCGTTTTCATACGTTTTCTCCCGTTTTCTTACGCTCGCCCGTTTCAATACGATCCTGTCTGTTTGCATAAGTTTTCATCTGTTTTCATACGTTTTCTTCCGTTTTCATACATGTTCGGCTGCTTTCAGACCTTTTCATACGTTTTCGTCCGCTTTCATAGGTTTTTGTCCATTTTCTTACGTTTTCATCTATTTCCATACATTCCATCCATATTCATATGTTTTCGTCCGTTTTCATACGTTTTCATCCGTTTTGTCCATTTTTATACGTTCTCGGCCTTTTTTAGATGTCTTCATACGTTTTCGTCCGCTTTCATATGTTTTCTCCCGTTTTCGTCAGTTTTCATACGTTTCCATCTGTTTTCATACGTTTTCGTCCGTTTTTATGATTTTCGTCCATTTTCATACACTTTCGTACGTTTTTATATGTTTTCATCCATTTTCATAGGTTTTTGGCTGTTTTGTCTATTTTCATACCCTTTCGTCTATTTTCATACGTTTTCGTCCGCTTTCATACATTTTCGTTCGTTTTCATACGTTTTTGGCCACTTTAAAACCTTTTCATACGTTTTTGTTTGCTTTCACATGTTTTCGTATGTTTTGATACATTTTCGGCCGCTTTCAGACGTTTTCATACGTTTTCGTTCACTTTCACACGTTTTCTTCTTTTTCTTACGTTTTAGTCTGTTTTAATACGTTTCCATCCATTTTCATATGTTTTCTTCTGTTTTCATAACTTTTCATTCATTTTCGCTCGTTTTCATCCGTTTTTATATGTTCTCAGCCGTTTGACGTCTTCATACATTCTCGCCCCCTTTTTCGCCCATTTTCTTACGTTTCCGTTCACTTTCATGCGTTTATGTTCGTCTTCGCACGTTTTCATACGTTTTCATCCGTTTTCATTCATTTTTGTCCGTTTTCAAAAGTTTTCGTCCGCTTTAATACATTTTCCTTTGTTTTCATACGTTTTCGGCCTCTTTTTTACGTTTTCATATGTTTTCGTCCGCTTTCACACGTTTTCGGCCGTATTCTTACGTTTTCGTCTGTTTTTATACTAGTCCGTCCATTTTCATACGTTTTCATCTATTTTCGTATGTTTTCCTCCATTTTCTTACGTTTTTATCCGTTTTCATACATTCGTCCTTTTTCATACGCTTTCAATTGATTATAAATGTTTTCGTCCATTTTCATAGGTTTTCAGCTTTTTTTGTTCGTTTTCATACGTTCCCATCAGTTTTCATACGTTTCTTCCGTTTTCATACGTTTTTGTCCCTTTTCATACGTTTTCGTCCGTTTTCATCCGTTTCCATATGTTTTTGTCCCTTTTCATATGTTTTCGTCCATTTTAATACGTATTCGTCCATTTTTATATGTTTTCGTTCATTTTCATACGTTTTCTACAGCTTTCTGATGTTTTCATAAGTTTCCTTCTGCTTTCACACGTTTTCGTCCATTTTCTTACGTTTTCGTCTGTTTCATACTAGTCTGTCCATTTTCATACGTTTTCGTCCGTTTCCATATGTTTTCATGCGTTTTTCGCACGTTTGCATCTGTTTTCTTATGTTTCCGTCCATCTTCATACGTTTTCGCCCCTTTTCATACGCTTTTGTCCAATTTTATACGTTTTTGTCCGTTTTCATAAATGTTTAGCTATTTTCGTTCGTTTTCATATGTTTCTATCCGTTTTCATACGTTTTCGGCCCTTTTCGTATGCTTTCGTCCATTTTATACGTTTTCGTAAGTTATCATTAGTTTTTGGTTGTTTTAGTTCGTTTATATATGTTTCCGTCTATTTTCATATGTTTTCATCAGTTTTCATGCGTTTTCATTTGTTTTCGGCCGCTTTCAGACATTTTCATACGTTTCCATCCACATTCACACATTTTTGTCCGTTTTCTAATGTTTTCATCCGTTTTCATACAAGTCCATCCATTTTCATATGTTTGTCTGTTTTCATAAGTTTTCATCCGTTTCTTACGTTTCCGTTTGTTTTCATACGTTTTCGTCCTTTTTCATACGCTTTCGTTTGTTTTAATAAGTTTTCAGCTGTTTTTGTTTGTTTTCATATGCTTTCATCTGTTTTCATACGTTTTCGTCCGTTTTTAAAGTTTTCGTGTGTTATCATTAGTTTTTGGCAGTTTTCGTTAGTTTTCATACGTTTCCGTCCGTTTTCATCCGTTTTCATGCGTTTTCGTCCGTTTTCAGCCGTTTTATGATATTTTCATACGTTTCCGTCCGCATTCACACATTTTCGTCCGTTTTCTAATGTTTTTGCCTGTTTTCATAAAAGTCCGTCCATTTTCATATGTTTTTGTCCGTTTCATAAGTTTTCATCCATTTTCTTACGTTTTCGTCCGTTTTCATACGTTTTCGTCCTTTTTCAAACGCTTTCGTCCAAATTTATATGTTTTCATCCGTTTTCATTAGTTTTCAGCTGTTTTCGTTCTTTTTCATATGTTTTCATCCGTTTTGATACATTTTTCGTCCGTTTTCATACGTTTTCGTCCCTTTTAGTACGCTTTTGTCCATTTTATACGTTTTCTTTTGTAATCATAAGTTTTTGGCTACTTTCGTCCTTTTTCATACGTTTCCGTCCGTTTTCATATATGTTTGTCCATTTTCAATGTTCTTCATGCGTTTTCGTCTGTTTTCATACATTTCCGTCCGTTTTTCATCCGTTTCCAAACGTTTTCGTCTGTATTTATATGTTTCCGTCTATTTTTATACGTTTTCGGCTGTTTACATATGAAATATCTCAAGTGAAAATGGATGAAAATGTATGAAAACGGACAAAGACGTATGAAAAGGGACAAGAGCGTTTAAGAACGGTCGAGACATATGAAAACGGACGAAAACGTATAAAAACGTCTAAAATAGACGAAAACGTATGAGAACGAACGAAATGTATGAAAACGTACAAAATGTATGAAAGCATATCAAACAGATGAAAACCTATAAAAGGACGAAAAAGGACAAATAAAGACATGTTATATAGGTTGGATGTTTCTATAAAGATAGGTTGGATGCTTTTATAAAGACATGTTATGGAAGAACCGGTGTCAATGTCCAATAAAAATATGTTTATTTACTTTATAATGGAGATCGATTTTAAGAAGAAAACCGATGTCGATGCTTCTAAAAGAGACTGGTTGCCAAACAGGTCTCTATATGTTTCGATCATGGAGATACCCCCCTTGAGAGAGTGGTTGCAAAACCACTTTTCATGTGCTATTTTGACCGGTTTTGATGAGTGTGTAAATACTCATCATTTTTGGGTCTATCTGAACTGCAAAACGTTTAAAAATGCTCAGAAATGCATCAAAATACTGAAAATATTCCAAAATTGCATTTTATATGTTTCAGATGCAAAATGTTTAAAAACAGATGAAAAATGAGCTAAATTTGCATAATTGGCAGTTTCAGTCCCCCAAGTTTCTAAAATTGTCAGAAATAGTCCCTGAGTCCTAATTTCAAAAGAAAAATCACCAAAGGTCCTTTTTAAATCATAACTTGTCATAATTAGTCCTTTGGTGAAAAATATCAAAAGTTTTGAGAAATTACAAGTTTGGTCCTCCAAGTTTAAAAATTGGCAAAAATAATCCTTGGAAAATTTGAAAATGTCAGCTTTGATCCCTATACTATTGGAACTTGTCAATTTCAGCCCTTGGATCAACTTTTCATAATTGGCAGAATAGGTCCCTCAATTTCAAAAAATTGCAATTAGGCCCTTGTGTTATTAAAACCCTTTTGCACCCATTGGCCTTGTCACATACCATTTTGGACCCTGCTTCCCAAGTGACCCCCTGTCAAATACAATTTGGACCCTCCTTTTTAATAATCCCAGTCAAACCATTTGACTTCTCTTTTCCCTCCCCCTCACGAGATACCACTCCCACCATCATCACTGCCTGCAACTGCTCCCTTTTTTTTCCATCATCACCCCTACTCCTTATCACTCCAAGCACACAATGCCAAGAAGCATTAAAAGCTTCTTCACCCTTACACTCAACCCCAGCTGGTTAAAACAGCTTTTGGCGCCAAAACCATTTAAACGGCCAAGATGATTCCAACTAATCCAAGGGCCAAAATTATTAGTGGGATTTGAAGAGAGAGGTGAGAGAAGGAGTCTGGTGTATATAAAGAGGATGAAGAGAGAAGAATAAAAAAAGTACTTAGTTTATTTTTTAGAATGTATGTCGTTTTAATCTTATTATGTCTTAATTAGTTTCTCAGTTGTATTTTCAAGCTTTTTTGTACCAAACTTAGTAGTTTCAGTATATTAAAACTCTTATCAAGTCTCAATTCAAGTTTTAGTTCATATTTCATATTTCTTGTCCACTGTTGCAAAATTTGAGTTTAAATTTCTTATGTTCCAATCTCTAGCATCTTATTTATTAGCTCATATAAGTTTATGCAAGCTTATTATAGCTTTGTGTAAGCTTAAAGTTAAGTTTAAAGCTATTTTGGAATCTGGTCAACAAAAGTCAACATGGGGCAAAATTGATGCAGAAATGGTAATAGGTGATGCAGACATGGAAATGGGTTGATTTAGAATTCAGTGGGTTGATAGAAATAGGATAGAGGTTCTGGTTCTCATTTTCTTTGGCATGCCACAGTGGCTAAGGACCATTAGTAAGTTTATATTTCAAGTTTTAATGCATAACTTGTTTTTTGTAGTTATAAATAATTAAAACCTGCTTAAGTAGCTATATTTAGGACAAGTAAACTCATTTTAATCAGTTATAGTAGCTAGTTAAGTATCCATCTCAGTTTTGAGTTCATAACAGTTATTAAAGGGTGTTTGGATTTATAGCTTAAAATGTGTTAGAGGTGTACTCAGTGCTAGACTTTTGTTGTTTGTGGTTTGTTTAGCTCATTTGAGCTCATATCAGTCAAGTACTTTGTGCCTGCAAGCTCTGAAAGTCAAACATCACTTAATCTATCTCACTGTTTCCACTGTTGTGATTTTGGATTAGCAAAGTCTTGAATTGTGTTTAAAATACTTAGAGATAGATTGCATTAGCCTCATTTCATTCATAAACATCATTATCAGTCCTCACATTGGATTCAAAACTCAAAAAAGTCAACTCTTCAAAACTGTTTTAAAAGTCAAAAATAGTTGAAATTGCAGTTTTGAGCCAAGCTAAGTAGATTTTTGATTGCTTCATTTCTGGGTATTATCAAGTGGAACTTGGTGTTTTAAAAACTTCAGTTGGTCTTAATCCTTATTACCATTTTATTAGATTTTTGCAATTTTTTTAAAAGTCTCAAAACTGCTTCTCTTTTAGGCCTTAAATGCCCTGTTCACAGAAACTTAGCTTATGCTGAGTTTTCTCAGTCATTTGCAAGCTTGCACAGGGCTCATAAGAGCTTCTCAAAGCCTGGTTTTTGGTTTACATGTTCCCACCCAGGTCTAGTCTAGGTTCCCATATCTGTTTTTCAGTCTAGCTTATTGGTTAGCTTTTTCCTTGGTTGCAAAGTAGTGACCTAAAACTGTTTTTAAGCAATAAGCTAAGATCATCAATTATTATCATTTTGCAATTCAGTGGTTAAAAGCACTTGTTAATTGTTGCATTTAGGTATTTGTAGTATACTAGAGCTTCTGTAAACAGTTGGAGCTTTTTGGTTTTCTTTTGGCTTATTCAAGTGCTTATTTCAATAAGCACTTGTACTGCAGCCTCATTTTCTTGTACACAAGCACTTGTTTTTCCATTTTTCCTAGATTCAGTACATTATTTTAAGCTTATCTTGAATTTTTCAGATTTTTCTAAGTTTTTTTGCTATTTTTCTGCATTTAAATCAATTTTTAGCACTTTTTAATTAGCATTTAATACAATTAATTAAGAAAAGTCTCAAAAAAATAATTTTTCATTTTTATTAAGTTAAGATAAATATAAAAAGTCAAAAAAATATTTTTCTAGATTTTTATTAGTTAAATTTGTATTTTTAAGCAATTTAATTAGTTTTTAATAGTTTTTAATTCCTAGAAAATAGAAAAATATTCAGAAAAATACAAAAATAGTTTTGAAAATTCTATTTTTTTATTTTAGACTTTTCCAAGTCATAATTTTATTTTTCTAGCTTTACTTCCTATTTTCTTGCATTTTAGGTTATTATTAAATAGTTAAAATTAGTTTTTAATTAATAATAATTAATTTAATAGTTATAAAAATAATTTTCTTTTTCTAATAATTTTCTTTTATCATTAGGATTGTAAAAATGTTATTTTCATATGTTTGGGATTTATATTGTGTAAGTTTCACTTTTTCATTTGTACGTTACGTAGTTTTTAATTCAGTTTTATAAAAACATAAAACCTAGAAACATCATTTTGCAAATAGTGATAGCGTTTATTTAATATTTTTTATCTTTTTAAATTTCCTTTAATTTGCATTTAAGCCTCTGTAATTTGTTGGCTTTTTCTGTAGTTATAATCATATCAGATCCCTTTATTCGTTCAAATCTCTCGATCACTATACGTTTGGTGATCCATTGCATAGCTCGCTGGGACATAACGACCCGGGGAAACACTATACTCCCCAGATCTTCATTGAGTTTGCTTCTGAACCGTTTTAAGTTTGTTACGGTCGGCCATTCACAAGTGGCCGGCTTGCGTGATAAAACTTGACGGTTTGGCAGCGAATCAGGTTTCTATAAGATATTTTGTAGTAGTGTATGTATAAGGGTTATTACCACCAATATTTTGTTGCTCATTAGAAATACAACCATCAGCTATTCCCACCATGTTCATTCTTGATAGGATAATCTTCTTGATTGTTCAGATTACTGCACATACCATTTGTATATGGAGGCTCAGATTACTGCACATACCATGTTCAAGATTCAGACCATTTACATCATCGACGCTAGCTTTAAGATTAGAATATCTTCAGGAAACAAGTTGGGAACATTTAAGTGTCTTTCCTATCTAATATCAGCATGCATGTTTATCATTCAATTCTATTACTTGTTGGTGAAGTCCGACTACAATTTCATCTACATTGATTGATTCTATAGATTTTGATAACTTGGATAGTTTTTCAGAAACACCAGATAACTGTTCTTTCACATGATTCTATAGATTCTCTTAATGAAATGGTCGGTGTTTTAAGCATCTACAATACTTTGTTCCTTTTAATTTTTGATGGACTGCTTAGCTTCTTTTGCATCAGGTTGTGACATGTTTGAAATAGGCCTCGTTTGGTCTTCCTCGGTCTCACCAAATTCCTCAAGCATGTTATTACACTCAGTGATAATTTTGAAATATTACATGTCCTCATGTCTCGGCTTAAGCTTGTCACTGGCATTTAATCCCTACAAAACAAATGAAAATCAATAAACGCGGTTTCAATGTTATTGTTTACCAATTTTTTTTTCAAAGTAGTGAAGGTTGTACCTTTATTTCTAGGTGTTTTCGCACTTCGTCTACTTTGGAATATTTTTTGACAGTGTTGGAATCACTCCTAAACTATATTTCAAGTGTTTGTAATTAATATGTAATAGGTTGCTTAATTAGGCTTTTAAGTTTGTATTAAAGGCAAGGCTTATGTAGAAAGCCCATCAGCGTTGGCCCAAGCCCAATAATTTGTGGAAGGGACTAGATATGTTGCCTTAGTTCTCTTCCCTATAAATATCATTGTAAACCTTCCTTAGAAGGTTGGTTGTTCACTTTGAAATACACTCTACGCATAACATTTCTTTTATATCATACGTGTGTGATTGTGTGTGTTCTTTCGCTCAGTTCTTTACCTATTTCTTACATATTGATGCTTGTGTTACAATATGGTGACCTAACAGTGGTATCATTCGCCATCTAGTTGGGTGAAACATAGTTGTTTTTGATGTTTGTTATTCAGACGCATGGGTTTTATAAGTATAATCTTTCATACGCTTAAAGCTTTAAATTTTACACTTAAAAACTCAAGATTTTTGTGGTTTAAGGTTTATTTAGTATTAAAGTTTAAGTTTTTAGCATCAAGTTTGAAACTTTACGTGTGTAGAATATGTTTTGAGCTTGATTTCATTCGTGTACTTCTGTCTACGCGTAAGGTGAAAAAGTGTTTTAGATTATCAAGTTTCAAACTTTTGTGTTATTTTGGTGACATTGAAGCTCTTTCCTCATTAAAATCAGGTTTCTAAACATTTTTAAGCATAAAAATCAGTTTTGGTGATAGTTTGTACTTTCTACTCTTAGTAAAACCCTAGTTTTACTCGTAAGCTCAAGGTCTACGCGTAAGTAGTTCATCATTTGATCTTCAGTGCTGTTGGTTTACTCAGTGTTTTCTTGCTTGGATAAGCCTGAAAACACTTCGACTTTGGATATCTTTTACACTGGTATAAGTGTAAAGGATTTTTGGGCAAAACCCTAGTTTTATGCCTAAGTCTAATTCTTACGCGTAGAATATTATTGCCTAAGCCTTTCCTACGCATAATCTTGTCTTACGATTAAGGAAGTATTATGGATAAGCATTCTACTCCTAAGTCTTTGGTTTACGCCTAAGCAAAGTTTTCCTCAAGTTTACGCGTAAGCTTTTACTACGCGTAAGTTCTCTTTTACGCGTAAGTTGGGTATTACGCGTAAGGTGATTTCTACACCTAAGCTGGCTTCTACGCATAAGGTTACTTCATCCACATTGTTTCATTCAACTACAAAGATCCACCATCAACACAAGTTTCAAGATGTCTCAACCACCATACTCTAGCTATTTTCCTCATGTGTATCCTCAACAACAACAACAACAATTCTATCAACAAGTGCAACAATTTCAACAACAATTTTCTCAAGGAGCAATTCCTCTTCCACCACAAATGGTTCCACCAAACCCTAGTCAACAAGTACAACATTACACATACTTTCAAAATCAGTATCCCGCCAAGTATGCTATGAATGTTACAACACCAAAGGAACCATCTTGGTTTGCAAAGATGTGTGAAGCTTTAAGTAGCCAACAATCCATTCATGAAGCTGGATCCCTTGGCAGACCTCCAATGCTCACTCCCGGAAACTATGATCAATGGGTGATAAGGTTCTTTAGGTTTTGTGATCTAAAGAAGCCACATGGAAAGTTTTTGAAGAAGGTCATCCTTGAAGGTCCTTTTCAGATGCCTACCCTCACTGTACCCGGAGATCCGAATGCTAATCCACCAAGAGATGATGTTACCAACGTTGTTGGTCTTGGTCAACTTACTACTGACCAACTACTACACTGAGAAGCCGATGAACTTGCAATGCAATATATCCTTTTGGAATTACCCAATCCGATACTTCATAGTGTTGATGCTCAGAAGACTGCTAAAGCAATGTGGGAGCACATTCATCTTCTAATGGAAGGCACATAACTCAATCAAGAAGACATGGAATCCAAAATCTACTTAGCATATGAACACTTCATGATTGAACCAGGGGATACATTAGAGTCATATCATCATTGATTTTCAGACATCATCAATGACTTGGAGAAACATAATATCATTATGCTAAGAATTGCAGTCAACACAAAGTTGATGAGCAGTCTTGGTCCTGATTAGGAAAAGTATGTTATTTTCATCCGTCAAGCAAAGAATCTTCATTATGCTACATACAGATTGTTGTATGACTATTTGAAACCCCACCAAAAGGAAGTTGACAAAGAAAGGATCATCCGTGGAGTCCCTGCCTCGCCTTCACTCCCCGATAATCAAACTCTAGCTTTGTGGGCTCAAGCATGTTATCCTCAATTCCCGACCTTGCCAACAACCTTCACAAATCCTCCACAACCAACTGCTCAAATCACAACATACGATCCTTCACAGCAACAAAAGTCACAAGAAAATCAACTGGTTCCATACAACAACAACAATGATCAAGCACTTTACAGTGAATCAAATGAGGATGCAGAAGCTTTCAATGCATTGCAACAAGGATTTTGTTATGATTGCTAGAGCCTTCGGTCGATACTCCAACAAATCCAACAATCGCATTCGTACCTCAACCAACACAAGGAATCAAGTTGTTGTTAACAACGGAAGAGTTGAAGTTCAGAATCGTGGTAATGTTCGTCAGATGGGTAGTGGTCAAGGATTTAATCCTAATGGAAGGAATAACATGGGTGCTCCACAACAACAAAGGGTTCAAGTGGTTGATCAGGGAAATGCTCAGACTGGGGTTAATGGTCTCCGATGCTATAACTGTAATGAGAAGGGTCATCTGGCTAATGCATGCCCAAAGCCGAGGACAAGAGGCAGCGCTTATCATAAAGAGGCTTTACTCCTGGCTCTCAGGGATGAAGCTGGTGGAACTCTTACTAACAAGGAACAGAGCTTCATGGCTAATGCAGATTCTGATGAAGACATGGAGGACTTGCAGGCTAATGCTGCTATGATGTTAATGGCAAACATGCAAGAACTCCACATGAGTGATACAGGCCCAGTGTATGACACTGGCGGCTTGTCTAAGGTATCGGATCAAAATATACTTATTCTTGATCTGATATCTCCGCCAACATCTGCATCCGACGAGGCTCAGAGTGTTCAACATGAACCTTCTACATCTCATTCCGATGAAAATCAAATAGATCCCGTAGTTATATTTGACGATCAAGCTGACCTTATGGTTAATATTGATAATGAAGTTGACTCCGTGGTTATATTTGAGGATCTAAACAATGATCATGTTGAAACTCACGTTGAACAAGATGAACCTTTGTCTAATCCAGATCTTGAGCTCATGACCAACTTAATTAAGACCACCTAATCTCAAATGGAAAAGTGCACTGACATCAATAAGAAATTGCAAGATAAAATTGCACTGTTGACTAAGGATAATGAATGCTATAAGTTTCAACTCAACATTTTCAAACAAAAGAGAAACGTGAAAAAGGTTTTGAAGTCGCCTTTGCTAAATCTTACCAAAATGAAAAATCTCTGGAAAAACAGATCTGTGATCTAGTTGCATCCAAGAATACTTTGTTGTCTCAAATAGAGCAATTGAATTTGATCATAAACAACAACTTAACGTTCTCACTTCGGAAACTCAAAAAGCCAAGTCTGAGTTGTTAACTTGTAAATAACAGTTTTGTGAGTACAAAAAGCATTCGAGGAAACAAAAAGATGACTATCTTGAAGAAATTGTCGACTTACAAAACAAAATCAAAGAGTTTTGAAATGTTTTTTATAAACATGGTGAGTCAATCACAACAATACAAAAGTTTTCCTTTAAACCAAATCCTGATGGATATGGACCAATTCTTGCTGATTACAAACCGCGTTTTTCACATAGAGCATTCAAACCAACTCCTCAAGTCTACAGTACAGAACATCGAATTGATGATTCCATTATGAATGTTGTTGAATATAATCGTGATGAGGAATTAGATGCAGAAGACGAGAGTCGGTTAAGAATGGAAAATGTTGTTTATAATAAACCATTTAACTATTCAAAAGCCATAACTTTCGTCACACAACAGGATAATTCTAACACACCTTGGGTTATCACACCACCTCCTGCGTCCACTTCTAATGATGGTCCCCGAAAAAATGCTGCACAAGTTAATGGTCCTTTACCGTCTTTCAGTGAAGTTAAATCATTACCCGACAAATGTCAAATTCTTAAATATTTTGCTACATTCATGTCTGACATCAAACTTTTGGAACGTGAAATTGAAGTTAATTCTGAAATAAAGGCTGAACATTTTCAATCGCCACATGCGCGACAACAAAGAGATATTTTTCAGAAAAGACTTTTACCCCATGATCGAAATTTGAAAATGTGTGCAATATATTAGGAACGGGATCTTCAGAAGGATATTGGTCTTATGAAAAAAGTTTTCGATCGAACAGAAACATTGATTTCAAATACAAAACACAAAAAGAAACTGTTACGAAAACAAGTTGACCGACTCTTGTAAGATGTTATCTGTGCTGATACCATAAATGTTGTGTTACTACATTCTGTTGCATATGCATTTGATTATATCGCTGTTGATTCTGTTGAAAATGTTGAGAATACTGATACTGTGTCACAAATCAAGTCTTTAAAAATGGAAAATGAGCGATTGTTAAATGAGCTTTCCAATGCAAAACGTCGTCTTCAATGGTGTCAAAAAGATTGTCAAAATCGAGAACTCGCTTTGCAAAAAAAATCAACCAGTTACATGCAAAAACTCTTGATCCAAAAAGTGAGCATCTGGATGATAAAAACGTGTCTTTAAAGTGTCAAATTTCCAAATATGAACAAGAAATTTCAAAGGTCAAAACAGAATATGGTGTCATATTTTATTTGCTCAAAAAGACTCGGGCTCAAGCGTCTAAAGATGCTGATGATCATCTTGCATATACCAAAGATGTTTTACAAAAAATGGAAACACTCGCTCTGAAAATCAAGATTTGTTACACACTATCCATGATCTAAAAGCAGAGTTGGTAAAACTTAAGCAAGATAGGAATAGTAACACAGAAGTAATTGCACCTGGACTGATTCAAATTGACACTAGAACGCCTAATGACAAACCACACGAAACTAATGTTTTCCCCTCTACTGAAACAGGAATAGTTGCCTCTTTTCCTAACGCCTGCACTTCACAGCTTAAGATCAAAACATGGAAGAATAGGAAGTTGCGACGTAAGAAAAGAACAATAAAGATCTCTAAAGTAGAAGAACACCTTAGGACTTAGAATAAAACTCAAGTTGCACCCACTTTATACATTGCGTTAGACAAATGTAATAGAAAAAGTGATGTAACGAATGATGAATCTTTAAGTACTATGAATGTTAAGTTTGAAGCTTCTTGTGTTGGTTGTCGTAAAAGTATGTTTTCTGGTTGTCATGATAAATGTGTTGCTAATGCTATTTTGAATCGTAAGCGGAATAATAGAAAAAGGAATACCTCTATTCCCACTAATGCTTCTAAGTCTATGCTAGGTAAACCGCCTTCTAGTGTTCCTGCTACAATCATTGGTGTATCTATAGAAACCCGTTCACCTCCTAGGAAGAACTTATCACCTAGTGGACTTACTAAGACTAGAGCTAAGACTAGTTGGAGATGACATAAATGGTTACATAATACACTTAGCTGTAAATGGATACCTAAAATTATAAACATGTGTGTTTCAACTATAACTGTATCGGAACCCTCTAACTATTCGGGTTCCACATATACTTCTACTCCACCTGTGTCCTCTGTGTGTAATCCAGGTGATACAGATCGTCCTCTGGGTTGTTGATAGCGGATGTTCCCGACACATGACAGGCAATCTTAAACTGTTATCAAACATTGTTTCAATGTTCATTGGCACTGTCAGATTCGGGAATGATCACTTCGTAGCTATCATGTGCTTCGGAGATTACATCAATGGAAACATCGAAATTAGCAGAGTTTATTACGTGGAAGGTCTCGGTCACAATCTCTTCTCAGTTGGTCAATTTTGTGATGGAGATTTGGAAGTTGCTTTTCGGGAGAAAACTTGTTTCATTCGTGATCTACAAAGAAACGATCTTATGTCTGAAAATCGCACATCAAGTCTTTACACAATCTCAATGCAAGACATGATTGCTTCATCTCCCATCTGTCTACTTCTCTCCCAAGATTTTGGTATTCTAAAGATCATCTATGCTCAGCTTGTGAACAAGCAAAAAGTACTCGTGCTCACTTTCCTTCAAAGGTGGAACACAGCTCTCAGCATGTGCTTCATCTTCTTCATATGGATTTGCGTGGTCCGATGCGTATGCAGCCGATTAATGGCAAATGCTACATCTTGGTAATCATTGATGACTACTCAAGATGGACTTGGGTTTATTTTCTTCGAAGTAAAGATCAAGACCCACAGATGATCATCACCTTTCTCACGAAAATTCAAGTTCAGCTCTGAAATACAGGCAGACAAATTAGAACAGATAAAGGGACTGAATTTGTGAATCAAACTCTTCGTGATTATTATGAGAAAGTGGGAATTGAGCATCAAACATATATTGCACGAAGACCAGAACAAAACGGAGTTGTTGAACGACAAAACCGTACGTTAATGGAAGCTGCAAGAACGATGTTGATAAATGCAAAACTTCCAGATTACTTGTGGGCTGAAGCCATGTCAACTGCATGCTACACTCAGAACCATTCTATGATTACTAAACGCCACAACAAAACACCTTATGAGCTTATCCATAACCGTAAACCGAATCTCAAACACTTTCATGTATTTGGATCCCTTTGTTACCCAAATAATAATCGTGATAACTTTGGTAAGCTCAAGGCCAAAGCTGACATTGGAGTCTTTGTTGGATACTGTGAGAATTCTAAAGGATACCGGATCTGGAATCGTCGTACAAGGGAGATTATGGAAACGATTCATGCAAATTTCGATGAGCTTACTGAAATGGCTTCTGAGCAAAACAGATTGGAACCCGGACATAACCGTCTAAACTTCCCCCAAACCACATCATCAGCTGAACCAAGCTTACGGCTTACTCGACGTCAAATGGAACAGCTATTTGCTCCTCTGTTTAGTGATGATATTGATCAACTTGCTCCAGATGTATCAAATGTTTCCGCTGCTCAACCTGATAATAATCCAATCCCTTATACTACTGAAACAACAATAACTATTGAGGAAGCACCTCCAATTGATTCTACAACAACAGCCGAACAAACCGCATCCAATGACGCTGAACCAGCTGATGATCTTCTGAACCAAGAAGTACCCCTACCTGCATATTATGATCCAAATGCATTCTTCAATCCTTTTGCTAATGAAACTGCCACTTCTGATGTTGCGGAATTATCTACAAGCCATTTGAATCCTCCTAATCTGCACAATGTATATCAACATCAACCCTCCACACATCGTTGGACTAGAGACCATCCTCTTGTGAACATTATTGGAAACCCGAATCAACCAGTCGTAACTAGACAACGCCTTCAGACCGACGGTGAACATTGCATTTATGCACTTACCGTCTGCCAAGTTGAACCCAAAAATATTAAAGAATCCATGACATATGACAGCTGGATTGAATCCATGCAAGAAGAACTTAACCAATTTAAACGTCTTGAAATATGAGAATTGGTTGCAAAACCAACAGGGGTCTATGTCATTGGTTTGAAATGGATTTAGAAAAACAAGTTGGATGCTGAAGGTACGGTTATCCGAAATAAGTCACGTCTGGTGGCTAAGGGTTATAGATAAGAAGAGGGGATTGACTACGAGGAATCATTCGCACCGGTTGCTAGACTTGAGGCTGTACGGATTTTTCTGGCATTCGCGGCTCACATGAACATCACGGTCTTTCAGATGGATGTCAAAACTGCATTTCTGAATGGTAAAATGAAAGAAACGGTCTATGTTAGTCAACCAGAAGGATTCGTTGATCCAGAGTTCCCTAATCACGTCTACAAACTGAACAAGGCTCTCTACGTTCTCAAACACGCCCCTCGGGCGTGGTATGATAAGTTGTCATCCTTTCTTATCTCTCATAAGTTTGTCAAAGGATCGGTCGACCCAACACTGTTCATACAATATCACGGTAAACACATTTTAATCGTTCAAATTTATGTGTATGACATCATTTTTGGGTGTTAGGACCGTATGTATGGATGATATGGTGATTCGGGAGGTCGGGGAAGATGGAAGAAAGCCATCTTCAAGTTAGAGAGAGAAGCTAGAGAGAGAAGGGAAACTAGTGTGTGTTTTATTTATGAAGATGAAAGGATTACACTAAGTCTCACCCCTCCATGGAAGTATGGAGGGGTATATATAGCCTACCACATACATAACTATTACACTATGACATAACTAGTCCATGTGTTTGGCTAAATAAGATAGATTATGTAATACCGTAAATGTCGTTCCATTTCTGTGTTAGGAGCGATTCCAACAATCTTCCCCCAATGGGACGACATAAGGGATTACTTACAACATTTCCTATAACTAATAAAACAAATAAAGAAAAGTCTTCATAAGCTCTTCAAATGCTGAGGATGATGACAGTTTACGCTCTTTATCTTCTTCTTGTACCTCGACTTGAGAACTGTTTTCTTCACTTGTAGGCAAATGATGTAATATGCATAAATTGGATTAACTTCCCCCCAATTCATGCTGCATGTCTTTAGCAGCTTCTCCGTACACTCCTTTTTGGCGAAGTTTCCGAATCAGCTTCCCCCCAAACTGACAATCGTCTTTAGCAGATTCGAAACTTTGATGTAGTGAACATTTCTTCTAACTTTTGAAATTTTAAGTACGCAGTGGAATTTTTAGATGAGCAGTAAGCCACAAAAGGTAAATCTGACTTATTGTGAAAAATCCGTTCGGGGGTAACATGCAAGAAATCAACAAGATCTTCTCACGTATGTAGATGCTTCACACCAAACAAACCACGAAAGACGAAATGAAACGACTTCCCCCTGAATGTTGCGATCTATCGGAATAATAGTTACCTGTGAATCTGCAATTACTCGATAAAATGACTGTGTGTGAGGCATCACAACATCATATTTAGGTAACTTCACACATGATAACTCTGTGAAAGTGAGATGATAACACCAACTTGAGAAATTTTAACCACTGATCGTCTGATTTCTTCCCCCTGATTGAAGAAATTCATGAAAGGAGAGGGTTTTTGAAAAAAATCCAAAAACAACAAAGGAAGCAGACACCACCTATACTCTCTTCCCCCCGATATTTTCAATGAATCAGAATCATACACCACGTATGTTGATGATGAATTGGAGACAACGAAACCATGTATGTTCAAGTAATCGAACAATTGTGATGTACCATAAATATCATGTGAGAATCAATTACTGATAAGACTTCTCTACTCGTGTATACTCTTCTCAGCTAATTCTTTACCGACCCCATTATCATTCTGGCGGCTTTTTGTAGTGACTACTGATGGAGAAAAACCCAATATGACGAACTTGACACTGAAGTAGTATAACCCGAACTTGTGACTTAAACTTGCACTATTGTCAGACGAAGAACCCTTTTTCTTAACTCCATCAAAAAAAGGTAAACTTAAAGTTTCTCAAATTACACCTTAGTGTGACACTTGAGCACAACAACATAACTCCTTAAAAGTGATAGTTATAAGCTGTGAGCACAACAACGTAACTCCTTACATCAGGTTCAACTAGATAACTCAAGTCTTTGTCATTCATGACGGTTAAAAGCTCGAACAAGGATCTCGAAGAATCATGCATCCAACCAACCCCGATATCTTCAGATACTAAGTACACGCACCCGTGATATCCCACTTCAACCTCAAATAAATAATAGTGAATTCTCGCTGTAATCACATCTTGCGGTTAAATGCCCAAAACTAGCCTTCGTTAACGGTTAAAATGAACTTTGATAATGGTTTCCCGATTCTTGTCAAAATATGTATCCCCGTGAAAAATGATTTATGATGACGTAACACACCCCAAATGTACCCATATATCATTAATCAACAAAGATTATCACGCAAGCCTTCATAACAAATCTCATAGCTTAGTCCAAATAAGAAAAAAAAAACTTTTCGGCCCATTAGTCCATCCATTGACCGGTATCCAAATCTAATCCCAAACCTAAGAAAGCGGTATAAGATACACCCCTAATCTTATTTCAAGCACTTACTAACCCTAATAACATTTAACACACAAAAGTGCGCCCCCTCAACCTTGATTACAGATCCAAACACAATCTCAGAACTTCACAAGGCATAATCATCAATCGATCTCATCAAAACTCATTAATCTTCTTCACAGATCATAAACACAAAGATGGAGTCTTCAAGATTAAAGGTCACAGGTAGGTAAACATCTTTTGTAGTTTAATTTTCATGAACGAACCAAGAGAAGGAAATAACATGATTGTTATCATCCTTGTCTTATGTTCGGATATTAAACGAAAGTTTATCTTCAACAAGATCAATGAAGAGTTGTTGTCTAACTTGTGAGTCGTGTAAGATTCAAAGAAAATTTACCAAATCTGAGATCTTAGTTTTAAATAGTGTTGGTCATGGTCGAATTAAAGAAGGAAAGTAACAAGGTTGTTACATTTCTAATCTTTTACATTCGAATAGTAAATGAAGCTCAGTCTTCAACATAGATCTATGATGACACTCTCTTTGGTTTTAGACTTAGAACGTTGTTGGAGTACCAAAAGAAGAGGAACTTGAGATCTTATAATTTTTGTTACTACGAGTCAAGTTTGGTTGGAGGTGGTTTGAATTTGTTGATGGATTTGGTTTAGGACATAGATGATGTGTAGATGGTTGTTGGTAATGAGTTAGACATGTTTGTAATCATTTTTGGTCAACGAATAAACTGAGTATTCGTATATTTGTTTAGGTCTTAGTCCTTCTTCATCTTTCTTTTCTGATCTTATGCGTAAAAATTCTGGTGTAGAGTCTTATGTGTAAACAATTACAACAACCTACACGTAACCCAAGTTTCTTAAGGCAGTTCTTTACGAGTAAGCTTACTCGTAAGCTTAAGGCTTACGCGTAGGCTTATGCGTAACGATACCTTCTTACGAGTAACTTCACAGTTACTCGTAACCGATCTGAAGATGAGGTCTTATGCGTAAAAATAGGGTTTTGACCCTTTGTTGACTTTTCCGGCGTGCTTTTTCCGACCAGTTTCATTGTAACCCAAAAAGATGGTGTAAAAAACCACACATTTTGACCCATTTGACCACTCAAAAATGACCAGTTGACCAGATGACTTTCACGAGATGGAAAAAAATTATACGAGTAACCTTTATAACTTTTGACCATGAATATTAACCCACAAAACAGTCACGAGTTTTGGTACAAAAAAATCATATTCAGTTGGACAAATAAATGACACAAACGACAAAGTATGACTTTTAAAATTTGACCAGGATACACATAAAATAACTTGTTGAAATCTGTTAACAAACAAAAAAATATGTGAAAGATTGAATCTTTGTTAAGACAGATTTTACAAGACCATTTTTGACAAGAAAATATCATCAAAAATCAACTAATGATACAAAACCGACCTTGCTCTGATACCAATGTTAGGACCGTATGTATGGATTATATGGTGATTCGGGAGGTCGGGGAAGATGGAAGAAAGCCATCTTCAAGTTAGAGAGAGAAGCTAGAGAGAGAAGGGAAAACTAGTGTGTGTTTTATTTATGAAGATGAAAGGATTACACTAAGTCTCACCCCTCCATGGAAGTATGGAGGGGTATATATAGCCTACCACATACATAACTATTACACTATGACATAACTAGTCCATGTGTTTGGCTAAATAAGATAGATTATGTAATCCCGTAAATGTCGTTCCATTTTCGTGTTAGGAGCGATTCCAACATTGGGTCAACACATTTAAAGTACTTAAACACTTTTTCAAAACTTATGAAAAAACATTTTGAAATGTCCATGATGGGTGAACTTACGTTCTTTCTAGGACTGCAAGTTCATCAATCACCCCGTGGTATTTTTCTGAGTCAGTCCAAATATGCTCTTGAAATTAAAAAAAAAAACATGGAATACAAAGCTGTGATACCTATGCCACACCTATGCCACATACCAAAAAACTGGACGCTGATTTGCATGGGAAATTGGTTGACCCTACCAAATACCGAAGTACTATTAGGTCTCTCATGTATCTAACACCAAGTAGACCTGACATTGTATTTGCTGTATATCTTTGCTCCCGTTATCAGTCGCGACCAACTGCAACTCACCTCTCTGAGGCTAAAAGAATCCTTCGATACATCAAGGGAACCATTAATTCGGGATCTGGTATCCGAAGGATTCTAGTTTTGAACTAATAGCTTTTTCAGACGTTGATCACGCAGGTTGCTTAGATTCTCGAAAAAGTACTTCAGGTGCTCTACAATTTCTTGGTGATAAACTGGTATCATGGCAATCGAAGAAGCAGGATTGTACATCGCTGTCCACAACCGAAGCCGAATATGTAGCCATGTCGGCGTGTTGTGCTCAAGTCATTTGGATGAGAACACAACTCAAAGACTATGGTTACGTATTTGACAGAACCCGATGTACTGCGACAATCGAAGTGCTATTGCAATCTCGTGCAACTCCGTCCAACATTCGAAGTCCAAGCACATCGATCTTCGATACCATTTCATAAAGGAGAATGTGGAAAAGGGTATTGTTGAATTATATTTTGTGGGTACTGAATACCAACTGGCAGACCTTCTCACCAAAGCCTTAGCCCCTGCTAGTTTTACTGAGTTGGTCCACCGGATTGGTATGAGGTGTTTGACTCCAGAGGAACTGGACGAACTTTTGACACATTTTTAAAACCAGTCAAACACCAAAAACTCTTTTGTAAATATTTTATCAAAAACAAAATAGAAAAATATAAAATTTCATAAAATTCAAAAATATTCTTCTCTCTAAATTTCTCTCAACATTGCATGTACAAATCTTCCGTTAACACTTTGCTCTTTCAAACAGTTCAATATTTTATCGATCAAGTGTTGAGAGGGAGAATGTAAATATTTTTTGTTTCATAAAACATTGTACTTGCATGTTACCCAGTATTGGTTGTATCTTTGATAATGGTGGATACGTTTCTTGTTTCTTGACACTCCTCGGATCCAAATTTGTAAAATTTCTCTATTTCTAAAGTCGAAGGGAAGTGTTGTCAAGTTCCTTTCTAAATTTATACTTCTTGCTTAACCAAAATGGAAGTTATGGGCTATGGATGAAAATGGTTAAGGTGGAGGAGCCATACTTGTCAAATGTTTAAACTTAACTTTTACAAAACCTTCCACCTAAAACACTTAACATTTATTTCTTACATTAAATCCTTTACCAACCTTCATCCCACGCCTATAATTCATCTTCATATCCGTGTTATAAACTCCGAATCTGTAAGTGATAAAAGTTTCATTGAGTAATCTCAAACATAGGTTTTTAATTTCATACAAATCCAACGGTTTGATTTTCCTATATGTGTGATTTTAGCTTCTACGCATATGCGTATGAACTATTAATCATTTTAGGTTGATTTTGATGAAATGGGGTGTGTTTTCAAAGTTAATATCAAGTTTTAAAACCATCCTCATCATGAAATTTAACCCAGAAACAGTTTTGAATCACTTTTCAAATTTAAGGTTTATGCGTGAAATTGGGTGTTTTCTATTGCGTGCATTTTAGGACTATTAGTGGCTTGATAGATGTTTTTTACATGCTTAATTAACCTAAGAAGCCTTTGAATCTCACCCAGATACTACAAAATGGTGGAATTGAACTTTAGGGTTTAAGTAGTCGAATAAAAGGGTATTTTTGATTCATGAGCTTTTAGATGTTAAAACTTGTTTCATTCATCTCATATGGGTCCTAATACATCCTAGAAATCATTTGGTTGTGTTTGCATGGTTAGATTGTTTAGGCGTAGGATTTGAATAATTAGGGTTCATCTTTACGCTTAAGCAAACTTTACGCGTAACCAGATTCAACTTAAGATGCCATGTTATTTTGAAAGGGATTGAATTAAGTGCTAACGAAGATGTTATGATCAATTTATTTTCAGGTTTTACGCGTACAAAATCAGAATCAAGGGTAAAAATGGCCTTACGCTTAAAGGATCACCTTATGCGTAGCAGTTACGCATAAGAGAAATGTTACGCGTAACCTATACTCATAAGCTTCTACATTGGGACTACGCGTATCCTGTGAAGGATATGCGTAAACTTGGATTCTTACGCATAAGGTTCACTCTTACAAGTAAGCCTTATGCATAAGCTCCAACCTACGCTTACGCGTAAGCTTTATGCCAAGAGTTTATTCCTACGCGTAAGATGGAATTCTACGCATAAGCTTAAGTCTACGCGTATGGTTACACAACGTTTACGCATAAGCTTACAATCCTACGCTTAAGCCATAATTATAACTTAACTTATGAAATGTTACGCTTACAAACTTGTAAGTAAGTTACTCATAACGTCACAAGACCAAAATGTCACTAATAAGCTATAATTGTTAAAATGTTGTGTGAATGAGTGAAAAGACTTTAAAATTGAAAATTAATACTCATGTAACTTATCACATCAACTTTGGACTATTGGACAAACAAGTGACCTTGGACTCGTAACATTCATTAACATAACAAATTCAATAATTGGACAATAAAATCAACTTTTGACTAACATAATGTCTTTCGATATGTTGGTTCTTTTGGCTCAATACCTTTCAGATCACGATATGGACATCACCATGGAAAATTTTAACGCACCAAACGAGATCACAATGGAAGACATATTCCCGACTGGTTATAGTATGAAGCTTGGAAAGAATAATCTCAAGGTTGATTATGAGAACTTCACCTGCTCTGAATCTTCATGCCAAATTGCTGTGGATATTCTCAAGACTCATCCTTACAACAACATGCTGACAAACTCTGCAACTGTGCCGGAGATCTTGATAACGCTACACGCGTCGTTCGGGGTCAAAGGAACTTCCTTTTCGTCGAGCAAGTTTTTCAACACCCTAGGCAGTGAACCTAATCATTGTAGTGTAGTATTAGGGTAAGCCACGGGTATTGATATCGTTCTCTAGGGGAATAGGAATGCTAGTGAGAAGTTACTACGCTAAGGTTTGGGTTGAGGAAGATTATTTTTTATCTTTTTATATTTTTTAGGAAAGGAAAGGTACAAATCTCGGGGTTTGGATTTGGGGGTTGGTATTTCTACCGATTTCTCTACTTATCTAATTATCTAATATAAGGTGTATTTAGTCTATGTCTAATTATTGTGTGCTCGTATGATGGTTTAAAGATGTGTTTACTTAGGTTTTATTACTCCTTAATTATCTCCTATTGATGGTTGAATTGTCACGTCCTTATTCTTAATCGCGTTGTGTGTCTAAAGTCGTAGGGTATGCGTTTGTCCCTAACTCTTTGAACTTACCAAAGGGTCTCGTCTACAAAAACCTCTAGGAATTATAAACTCTAACTCTAAGGCACTCTTTGGATGGTTTAGCCTACAACTGCTCTAAATGTTATAGTCTAAGGTTCACAAAGATCAATCAAGCATTAATTACACAACGAATGACCTATCGCATTACTAGATCATTAACAATTAAGATAAGAGACAACCAATCAATATTCAATAATTAAGTTTCATATTCCCTAAGCAAACACACAAGTAAATTAGCCGGACATGGAGAACATGCAAGCATACACACAAGTAATTGAAGACATAATTGAATAATGAAGTAAAACACTTATCTTGATGTAAGATAGGGTTTGGAACCCTAAAATATTGTACAAGACAGCCTTGGTTCGGTTTAGTTTTTTACTCCAAAAGACTACACACTAAAACTGAAAAATTCAGATTCTATATATAAGATTACAATTGAAACGGCGTCACCTTATGATTTGTGACGCCGTCGGGTCGCCGTCATTAGGGTTTCGTCTTGGCCACGTTAGTCTTGCGACGGCGTCACCTTATGCTTGTGACGTCGTTCCCTTCAGTCTCTGACGCCGTCTTGATCTAATCTAGGCCGTCTGAGTTGCGACGGCCTACTCTTTTAAAGCCTGACACCGTCACTTGAAAATAAGCAATTTGGCTACTGTCCCGTCGCAGAAGTGCTCCGACGGCGTCGCAGTTCAGCAGTGACGCCGTCCCCGTGTATCTCAGCAGCTTGAGTGTCTCGATTCTTGACTTTGGCCATTTTCTTTGTATATCCGCGCCTTTTCGTCCAAATTAGTGCCATTCCAGCAATTTGCCTTCAAGAGACCTAAAAAGTGAAAAGGAGTGATATTAAGTAATAACGGATAAAAAAGTGATCAATAAGGGCTTAAACGACCCCTCAAAAAGGTACATTTTAAAACCTTATCAAATATCCCTACACTTGGTATTTACTTGTTCTCAAGCAAATGTGCTTTTAGCCAATTAATTTATAAGTTAAGGTTTATGAAGCATTGGTTTAAAACAATCCACAACACATATAAGCCCCGCAAAAGTCTTAACAAGCACGGAAATTACATACTAGCACCTCACATTGGGTGTTTGGATACTCTCATCTCTCGGTGTATATGAAATATAACAAGTTGGAAATGGAAGATAAACACTCATTAACCGGTCCTAGTACATAGATTACCATAAGCTTGAGAATAGATCAAACCTCCATCGCTTTGGCGTAAGTACCTAGGAAAGACTATCAAAGAGGTCTTTAAAGGGTTGTAACGTTAGGCTTACGGTAGGGAAACAAAGGGTTTGGTGGGATAGGCTATTTAGTGGTGGCAAGTCAAAAATCTCTATGTTACAAGCATACGAAGAATGACGTTGCTAAGCCAAGACTCGACACTCTAAACTCTAGATAACTGAAACAAACAAACATAAATTTAAAGGATAGATGTAGGATGGTAGCCCATATATTTTTTATATTTTTTTTTGAACACTCTATTTTTTTTCTTTTTTCTTTTTCTTTTTTTTTTCATACACTTTTACTCTACCATCCTCTACGGTAACATCAAAATGATAGGGATTTATAGGCACATCCCTACACTTGAGTTTTTATTACTCTAACACTAATTTGACCTGAATTGAAAAGATCAAAACACTTGGAGTACATTATAACGCAAATAAAGGGAATTTGAATTTAACGTTCCCTTCCAGTCATTTCATAAACTTTAACTTTTCCCATGAGTCCCAATCGTTCCAAAACTGTGTACAAAGGATATGACTCGACTTAGCAACTCATGCAAGCAACTAGATAATTGAACTAAGGGTTTGGGGTGATCACAATAATGCACTAAAAGTGAGTGCATACAGGGTAGGCTAAGGCGATTTGGGTGTACATTTGGGGGTGGTGTGTAAACAATGCTCTTCATTGATATTACGGAAAAACCGAAACATCACGAGAACCGCGAAAAGGATAGGCTCTGAGGGGTTAACTAGGGGTATTGTGTACTAAAGATGAGTACAATGCAAAGGGTGTGGGGGAATTACTCAACCGATGTGGAAGAAGTAATTATATTACGGGTATCAAACAAGGGTTATCCTAATGCCTCTTATCATTTAAGTTATTCCTAACTACACAAGTGTAGTCTTACTAGCGATCTCGGAATGCATGACAAAACAAGTTCTAGAATCTAATATACTACCGGTTCACACTCTAAGCATTAAAGATGAATGCTTTAATTCCTACTAATCTAAGGGCGATCCTCACATTTTGGGTGGAATTTAGGTGGTAAAGGGTTTTTGTGCTAATCATGTAACTTCCTATCCATGAGACGCTTTTGTTAAGACTAATGGCCCACTCCTATATGTCATGAAAATTTTTAAATTTGGTGCCAAAATTACTCTAACCGACATTTTCTCATGGTTTATTACACAAATACAATTGGACAAAGCAAATAATCAAGGATAAGCATAGTTTCAAAGTTCCCCATTTTATTTTCCCTCCCTACACTTAAAATGAACATTGTCCCCAATGTTCCCCGAAAGTATCAAAGTTATGATAATAGAAGGTAATGAAAAACGAAAGAAACTAATACTCCCCTGATTAGCTCGGTAGGATCCGTGTGTGAAGTAGTGGTTAAATCCTTTCCAAGAAGAATGTATGCATGAAAAGCTCCTTCCAATCTTATGTAACTTCTTCTTGATAAATTAAACCTGCACACTTGAAGAAAACAAACGAAACCTTCGCGTAAAATCGGCGGTAATAATATATATAAGACTCGACTAAACTAGGATATAATGCTTGTGGAATGGATGTTTACAGAATTTCTAGAAAATTAAGACCTGGAAAATTCCAAAAATTTATAAGTAGCTCAGAAAACGAGAAAAAAGTAATCTGTTGTTTTTACTCCTTCCTGACGCCGTCAGGTTGCGATCCTGACGCCGTCAGGTTATCCTGACAAAAACTGGTCTGCGGTTTTCTGGAAAATTTACATCTTTAGAATCTGGAAAAATTTCTGCAAAACATCCATTATGACTTGAAACAAGCATTTGACTCGAACAAACACACATATATATATATCTTTTAATTAATTGTTATACTCATGTTTACGTTTCTTTTGAAAACGTGTGTAATCCTCCCTACACTTATCCTTTATGTAAAATACCTTTATATGCAATTAAGACGAGGTTAAAAACAAAATAAAGCATTTTTACAAATTTAAACATGAGAATAAGCAATCACTAAAAGATATATGACACACAAACAAGCGAACAATTAATCATGGGTTGCCTCCCACGAAGCACTTTTCTTTATTTATGAGTCTTGTAGCTAGACTCGTAGTCATGCTCCTACGTACCAATATAAGTAAGCCTATCCTTAACAATGTCGTAAGGATCAAACTTATCATTTAAGTTCCTAGTAGTACGTTCGGTTCGATATGCCTTTTCTCGTTATCCTAATGTGCCACTCTCCATTACCATCACTAGGCGGTCTATTCCAATCCCACTTATGTTTAGGCTTTTCAATTTTCCACCTATTCATGACAAGGTTGACGGGCAAACTTCCTAGGAACTCGGTCATCTTCCTAAATACTAAGGCATCCTCGAACGGGTTCACTTCCATGTCCCTAGCCATCTCTTTTTCATGGAAAGTTGCTTTACTAGCAAAGGCTTCATCTAAGTAGAAAGGTCGTTGGGGACCTATGAGGTTCCTATCAATCCAAGGTCCGTATCTAAAAGGCGTCCTATCCAACCTAATATCGTGTGGGATTTCCTCTTCTTTGTAGTACGTATGCTTTTTGACATCGTAAATTGACCTAGCACTCCCCTCTCCTACCACTATCTTGGACATCTTACAATCGATGATGGCACTAACGGTAGCTAAGATTCCTCTTCCTACTAGTAATGGGCATGTCGGGTCCTTATTCATGTCTAGCACATGAAAGTCGGCCAAAAGAGTCAACTCTCCTACGTGTACTACCATGTCTTTTATTATCCCTACCGGGTATGCAACACTACCGTCCGCTAGACCTAAGATGGTTTCTGTTGGTTCTATCTTACCTAAGTTAAGGCTTCTATGGAGGGACAACGGAACAAGATTGATGCATGATCCTAAGTCGGCTAGAGCATCGAGAGGTTTGAAAGTTCCAAGCCTACACGGAAGAGTAAATAGCCCGGGATCGTCTAACTTCTTAGGTAGATTATTTCGCACAAAAGCGGACCCATGTTTTCCAAGTTTAAGTTCTAACTCATATTTTTCTTTTAAAGCATTATAATACGGTGCATGAGCTAAGACTTCAAGAACCGGTTTTTCTTGATAGAGTTCCTTGTACTCCTCCTCTAGATTAGGTTTGGGTTCTTGGTGGACGTGTTTCTCAAGAGTAGGTTCTACCAATGGTGCAGGGCCTTGGTACCTCATTTTGGATTGCTTGGGACCCTTGTTGATAGCATTTACCGAGTGAACCGTTGGGTGTAAAGGGCATGGATGTGCACTCTCCCATGGTGAACAAGAACATGAAGTCGACGAAATCGAATTCACTTTTGGGTTCTTTATAGTATCACTTGAGAGTGCTCCAATTTCCCATTCATTAAAGGCTTTTAAGAGGGCATCAAGCTTATTTGTCATCTCGCTTTGTCTTCGCTTAAAATCGGCTTCAAGCTTAGTCAATCGAGTCTCTTGAGATGACATGAATCTAGATGCAATTGCCTCAAGATTAGTGGGGTTCCCGGTGTTTAGAAAATTGAACCTATTAGGTGGACTAGATGAGCTTTGGGGTGTGCTTGAGTTTTGGTTCCACTTAAGGTTAGGGTGATTTCTCCATGAGGGGTTGTAAGAGTTTCCTAAGTTTTTTTGTTCAGGCTTGAAAGTGTACCACTTCTCTCCCACTCCCTCGGTACGCATGGAGGCGTAGTCCGCAAAAGCTTGTTTGGGGAATCTTGTGCAATCACGAGTGTCATGGGGACCACTACATAACTCACAAGGAAGAGTGATTTTATTCACTTGATGTGAAGACTTAGGATTTTCGTAGGAACTCATTAGGAATTTAACTTGATCTTCAAGTTTGATCATCCTACGATCGGAAGATTGTGAGTCAATGGGATGCAAGGAGATTGCCTTAATGGTTTTGGGCAACTCACGGGGGTCATTCCAACTTTCGTTGTCATAGAGAACAAGGTCCTCTATTATACCCCATGATTCTTCCGCAGTGAGATCACTAAGTTTTCCACCGGCCGCTTGGTCAATGGATCGCTTGGTGGGGAAGTTGATATGATCATAAAAGATTTGGACTTGGAGTCAAAGATTAATGCCATGATGAGGGACTTTATGAAGTAAGTCCTTGAATCGAGTCCATGCTTCGTAGAGAGATTCACCTTGACGTTGTTGGAACATCAAGATGTCATTCCTAAGCTTAGTGGTTCTCCCCGGTGGGAAAAATTGAGCAAGGAAGCGAGAGGTGAGATCATCCCAACTTGAGATGGAGCCGGCGGGAAGTCGCTCAAGCCAATTACTAGCTTGGTCCCGTAGAGAGAATTGGAAGAGACGCAGACGCGTGGTCTCCCGAGTAGTAGCATCAAGGTCAATGGAATCGACAATTTTAAGGAAATCCCTAGATGCTGATTAGGATCTTCGGAACGAAGTCCATGGAATGCACATCCGTTTTGCACCAACCGGATGGTGTCGGATCGCAGGGCCGTAGTTTGGGCTTGGTCGGGAAGCTCAATGGTGTTCCTATAGCCTAGGTGGCTTGGTCTCGAGTATTCACCAAGAGTACGGGCTCTTGGCGGGTCATTTGGTGGTAGGTTGATGAATGGTGGCTGGTTATCACCTTCCATGATGAAAAGTGATGGGATTACGAACAAAGGTCATGAAGAAGGGGGATAGACTACGAGAAAGCTAAAAATGAGAAAAAATTTACTTGATAGAAATCAAGCAAAGAAACCTAAACGAGGTGGACTACTAACTAGCTATTCCATTTCCCGACAGCGGCGCCAAAAACTTGATAACGCTACACGCGTCGTTCGGGGTCAAAGGAACTTCCTTTTCGTCGAGCAAGTTTTTCAACACCCTAGGCAGTGAACCTAATCGTTGTAGTGTAGTATTAGGGTAAGCCACGGATATTGATATCGTTCTCTAGGGGAATAGGAATGCTAGTGAGAAGTTACTACGCTAAGGTTGGGGTTGAGGAAGATTATTTTTTATCTTTTTATATTTTTTAGGAAAGGAAAGGTATGAATCTCGGGGTTTGGATTTGGGGGTTGGTATTTCTACCGATTACTCTACTTATCTAATTATCTAATATAAGGTGTATGTAGTCTATGTCTAATTATTGTGTGCTCGTATGATGGTTTAAAGATGTGTTTACTTATGTTTTATTACTCCTTAATTATCTCCTATTGATGGTTGAATTGTCACGTCCTTATTCTTAATCGCGTTGTGTGTCTAAAGTCGTAAAGTATGCGTTTGTCCCTAACTTTTTGAACTTACCAAAGGGTCTCGTCTACAAAAACCTCTAGGAATTATAAACTCTAACTCTAAGGCACTCTTTGGATGGTTTAGCCTACAACTGCTCTAAATGTTATAGTCCAAGGTTCACAAAGATCAATCAAGCATTAATTACACAACGAATGACCTATCGCATTACTAGATCATTAACAATTAAGATAAGAGACAACCAATCAATATTCAATAATTAAGTTTCATATTCCCTAAGCAAACACACAAGTAAATTAGCCGGACATGGAGAACATGCAAGCATACACACAAGTAATTGAAGACATAATTGAATTAATGAAGTAAAACACGTATCTTGATGTAAGATAGGGTTTGGAACCCTAAAATACTGTACAAGACAGCCTTGGTTCGGTTTAGGTTTTTACTCCAAAAGACTACACACTAAAACTAAAAAATTCGGATTCTATATATAAGATTACAATTGCGACGACGTCACCTTATGATTTGTGACGCCGTCGGGTCGCCGTCATTAGGGTTTCGTCTTGGCCACATTAGTCTTGCGACGGCGTCACCTTATGCTTGTGACGCCGTCTCCTTCAGTCTCTGACACCGTCTGGATCAAATCTAGGCCGTCTGAGTTGCATTGGCCTACTCTTTTAAAGCCTGACACCGTCACTTGAAAATAAGCAATTTGGCTACTGTCCCGTCGCAGAAGTGCTCCGACGGTGTCGCAATTAAGCAGTGACGCCGTCCCCTTGTATCTCAGCAGCTTGAGTGTCTCGATTCTTGACTTTGGTCATTTTCTTCGTATATCCGCGCCTTTTCGTCCAAATAAGTGCCATTCCAGCAATTTGCCTTCAAGAGACCTAAAAGGTGAAAAGGAACGATATTAAGTAATAACGGATACAAAAGTGATCAAATAAGGGCTTAAACGACCCCTCAAAAAGGTACATTTTAAAACCTTATCAGATCTACATCCACCAATTTTGGCATACAATGAAAAAGGTGGATGGACAAGATGCTGTCACTGTGACTCTAAATGATAAGGAGGTCACCGTCACTGTTGCTGATCTGCGTTCAATTCTTCTTTTGCCTGCAATCCAACCTGCTGAGTATGTACCAACTCCTAGTGAAGAGGCTACACTACGATTCATGATCGATATTGGCTATGATGAAGCTGCGGGAATCATTACAAAGCATTCTTCGATCGATTTAAAGAACATCCGTCAGCCATGGAGAACTTTTTACATCATGATCGCCAAGTCTGTTTCCGGAAGAGACAGCGGTCATGAGAATCCTTAGCTAATGCACCTACAAATCTTCTGGGGCATGGTCAACAAAATGCACAAACACTATGCAAGTCTGATCTGGGAAGACATGATGTCTCACCTCAAGAAGCCTGGCACAAAGTTTCCTTTCATCAGATACACAAAGTTATTGATCCAGAAGATACTCGGGAATAATCTGGACATTCCCTTGAGACTTGATGACCCCAACCATCATTCTGCGTTGTTTGAGGCTACATTAAATATGGTCAGATTTAAAGACTCATCAACAAAGAAACAAGGTGTAGTACTGACTGACTGCCTACTCACTGATGCCATTAAAAGTCTTTAATCGTATTCACGATACCAAGAAGCAGTGGCCTTAGGCAAAGTCGGATTCATGGAAGAAAAGTCTTCAGCCATCCCAGTCAAGAAGACCAGAAGATCGGGCAGTGCCGGAAGTGAAGCAAGCACTGAGAGTGCCCTTAAGTATCCCAAGAGGAATCCTCCCCGCAAAAGAAAAGTTCCATCTAAGGGTGTCATTCCAACTCCTAAACCGGCACCTAAATTAGAGGACGAAGACTTCGAGGATATTGAGTCTGATGAGGAGGTTCACTATTCAGAGTCTATTACGGATGATACAACAACAGTTGAAAAACCACCTAGTCCCAAAACAGACAAGGGAAAAACTCCAATTGCTGAAGAAGAAGAAGAAAGTTCGGATGATGAGCCTAAGGATGAGGACAAAGAGTATCACAAGACTCTCAAAGAGCTAAGGTTAAAGCACGTTGCTTCTGAATTCAATCGTGAACAAACAAGAGGCCCTGGAGGTTCCAGTGGTAGTGCACTTACCATACCAATTCGTGATGCGGTTAATCAACCCGATAAGCGAACTGGTGCCACCGCGAAGGAATCCACATAGTAGCAGCAGCAAACGTATGATGTTCCATTCACCTTTGAGGAAGAAGAGGAACAAGAATAGGATGAGAAGATCACTGATAAAGACATTGAGGAAGCTGCTAGGGAAAGAGCTGAAGAGGAAGCTCGAGCTATAGCTGAAGAAGAGGCTAGGGTAAAGGCTGAAGAAGAGGCTAAATATAACCACCGGTAAATTTCACCTCGTATTAAACTAATATAATATCCTAACGAAAGAATACTTGTCCATTTTCTACGTCCAATTTTTTTTTTAAGAAACGATATCCTTTTATTTGATCACAACAACTAGCCAATGTGATGTAACTCACATCTTTAATAAACATAAACATCTTATTATGTAAAACTATAAAAGTTTTCAACTTTTATTTACCACTTTACGTTATTTCGTTAATGTTCGATTATTAAACGTTCAAACAAAACGTTTTCTACCTATTAGAGTTTTTACTAAATCCTAAATTGTTATAACTATGATTTTGCACAACTAAATTATAAATACCAAAGTACAATATTTTATAGCTTATGTACAAGTCTTTAATGAATAAAAGTTTTATACTTATATAAATTACATTATAACCTCAATGTACCTATTTTTAAGTACAAGGTACAATCCCTTTTGTCACGTTTAGTTGTCATGTGGTCTTAAAAATTTCATCGAACCGAATGTTAAAATAAAAAAGGTAATCGATCTATAAAAATCTCAACTTGTCAACTTGACATATATCATCTTGGATTATATTGTGTCCACATCTTCCAATCCCTGGCCACAAAAATGGTTCACAAATTGCTATAAAAGCATGCAAATCAAAACTCATACGTACACACTCAAACATTTTCAATTTTCAAAACTTTTCTAAGTTTCTTTCCCAGTGGGCGATCGAGAGAAGAGAGGCCCAAGTTCTGAGTTCATCGGTCCCTATAAAAGTCGAACAAAAGTTGTTTTCAATTCACCTTCGTATGGTCTATCGAGATCCACAGCTCATTCGTCGAATACTAGCCTTTCCAGCGAGCTATCCTCCACCAAAAGTGGTGTAGTAAGTCATTCTATTCGTCCTTTTCATTTCCAGATTTTGGCTAAGTCTTTTTAAGCACTCGTACATGGCCATCTTTGTCCATTTATTTTCGTATAATATAGTATTCTATTTTTCGTTATTATGGAACAATTTGAATCTTGATATGGCAAGCTTGTCTCAGTACAAAAATCGAGAACTAAAAATATCATATGGTACGTTTTTGAGACACATTTATATGTCGAGTTGAGCACTTTTTCTATAAAACTTGAATATTAAAAGCTGAAATATATTGTGATGTCGCCTAGAATTGGGTCTTATTTACCAATGTCGAACGCATAACATACTAAACTAAAAACTAAAATCGATTCTCTATTGTCCTAACTAACGATCTGTACAAAATAATCACTTAGATGAGCTCGTTTACTTGGGTTTCACAAGCCAAAACTAACCACCCTCGAAACAGTTTTCGTAAACTTATAAGAATACCGATTGGGCCAATAAGCCCATTAAGCCAAAAATAAGTTATTTAAGCAGGATAAGCAGCCCAATAAGCTTAGAATAAGCTATTAAACATTTTCCTAGTTGACGAAAAATGATGATTTACAACTTTGTAATTTTGGACTAAAACCGCAAATATTTCGCCGTTAGGGTCGAAAATGTAAATTTCTGAAATTGAAGGATATAATCTGCCAAATTGAATTCTAAGGATACTAAATTGAATATGTTAAATTTTTGGGTATTAAATATGTAATATTTGATAGATTCGGACTTAAAATGTAATAATATTAAACTTTAGACCAATTTTGTAGATATCGCACCGTTAGGGTTAAAAGTGCACATTTCATACAATTTAAAGGTTTATTCAGTAATATTATTTATATTGATGTTTTGTAAAAATAAAACATTTAGACATGGTACGAAAACGATTAAAAAGACATTCTATATATATAAATATATATAACAAAACATTTAACGGATAACATAACTTAACTTACAAAGAAACGACATTCACGGAAACTATATACATAAGAGTAAATTAATATCATTTCTGAACTATAAGTATTTTAAAAAGCCATCCTTGCCATGATCGAGATCGTTACCGATTCCTATTCCAAAAGTCGTATTCGCGTTAAGTAAACTTAAGCTATCGAAATCTTAGACTTCCTTATTATTCAGGTCGTCTGTTGAAGAGATTCCCATTCCATTTGATATTACTTTACTCTATCAATCATAAGGTGAGTCATAGCCCCTCTTTTCCTTATTTTGAATGTTTTGGGGGAGATACATGCTCGAATATTGCTTTATATTTTTACATTTATTTTAAACTCTTATGAACTACTGTGAGTCATAGCCCCTCTTTTCCTTATTTTGAATGTTTTGGGGGAGATACATGCTCAAATATTTCTTTATATTTTTACATTTATTTTAAACTCTTATGAACTATTGTGAGTCATAGCCCCTCTTTTCCTTATTTTGAACGTTTTGGGGGAGATACATGCTGAAATATTGCTTGATATTTTTACATTAGTCTTAAACTCTTACGAATTACTGTGAATTTCATAGCCCCATTTTCAATTGTTTTATACAATTTTTGGGGGAGATACATGCTTAACTACTTGTTTTTACTTTTATAAGTACTCTAAAAACTTTTACATATTACCGTGAGTTCGTAGCGCCATTTTCCATCACTTATCTGTTTTGCAATGCTTTGGGGGAGATACATGCTCTATTACTTACTTTTTACAAGTACTCAAAACTTCTACATACTATTGTGAGTTCATAGTCCCACTTTTTACTTGTTTTTGAAACTCGTGGGGGGATACATGCTACAATATCAAACACAAGTATTTTTCTATGCTACACCTACCTGATTGCTATTGTTTAAGTTACTTACACCTTCAACTGAAAGTCCCTCATATCATGAACCATTAATCACTTGCGAGTGAACGCGAATATAGTGAATAGATCTATTGGCAGTTGACGCCCCATTTGTGTTAGCCGGATAGGTAACCAAATTCACTTTATTTGAGAATACTAGGAGAATGGCAAGCTCCTACTAGAGGGCATTGTTGCTCACATCATTATTATGATGTTTGCAACTTACGTCATTTTTATGACGCGTTCGTGTTAAGGTTTGCGTTCATGAGACTTAAGACAATATATGCAATGTTGCAATGATACAAATGTTGCAACTACTGAATTTATGGGTGCAACAACATGGCCCAACCTTGAAACTTGTGTTCAACTGATTTCTAAACAAATGACTATGGGTGCATAATAACGTTGTCCACTACTTATTTCAACGATATTTGTATTTAATACAATAATTAAACTATTGAACTCAACTGTTTTATCTATAAACTCTATGAACTCACCAACCTTTGTGTTGATACTTTTAGCATGTTTATCTCAGGTTCATAATTTACGAGGATGGCACGGAAGGGCACGGATACTCAAGAAGGCTATATTATCATTCGAAAACTTATTTAATAAACTGTAAAACCATTGGGACCTTACTTTGTAAAGTCTGATATTTATATAAATCGAATGATAAATCTTTTAAAACGACTCAATTAAAGTTCATTTTCTATTATTATAACTATTGAGCCATGAAGTAACACCCAGCTTGAATTCCGCTGCGTATCACGAAATTGGGGATGTTACAGATTGGTATCAGAGCCACAGTTATAGAGAAACGTGGTCTAATTGAGACCTAAACTATAACTACTTTTTCACAAAAATATTTTATAGCCTTTCGCTCTCTGTGCCTTCCATCCTCCAGGTAATTATGTGACTTCTAGACAGTTTATGCTACACAAACACTTTAGTATACTGATATATACCTTGATCACTTTACACAGAAATAAACATACCTACATATGCCTATTCTAAGGCATTATGGCTTATTCACATATCCTTGAGTATGTACCTACTCTTACATTTTTCAAATTTATGAAGCCTTCCTAAGACAATACACAATATACCCACTATTTTGGGTACTATGTCAATTTTTCTTAGTATCTTACTCTCATCTCTAAAAGATGAGTGTAAACACTCCTGCTGTACTTCCAGAACACCCAAATCTCCTTGTAACTCATCAGTTAAGTACGAATGTTAATTCAGAAATTCTTAAGTAGGATGATTTACAATGTCTTTATTTGAATGGATTTGGACGCCTTTTTATTTAAATAAAGAAATTGTGAATCGCCGAACCATAAGTTTAGATTTCTTTATTTACATTGTTTGGGACGCCTCTCTATGTAAATAATGAATTATATATAAGTGGGCTTATTTGTATCTGAAATGATATAAGTACAAACTCGAGGATCACAAAAATTTACAAAGATATGTGGCAAACACAAATAACGTAAATTTTTATTACATTAGAATCCATAAATATTAATACATAATGATATGATTAACATTGGTAGTGCTAATGTTACAAAGATCACCAAATAAGGTATGGTATCGCCAATTGGTTGATCCGCCAAACTAATGAAAAACACCACCACACCTAGGAGAGCGAGAATCATGACGGGATGCAGGATCTTGATTATTCTGTATAATAAATATAAACGAGTTATTAAGCATAGTGAATGAAATATCAAGAGACATAAATCTGTATATAAGAATCTTGGCAAATCTATAAACAATATTAAACGCTCTCTTTTTATAACAAGAAATGGGCATCAACACATTAGTAAAACAAACAAACACAACCCACATTTAGATTAAAACGGGCCTCGGTCCATATTACATAAACAAACACACCATTAAGCGTATTGGATTTCAACACAAGACGCAACTCAATGAGTGCTAACACATACGTTTATTACCCTAAAAAAAAGATAAAGATTACACGATAATTCAAATAAAATAAAGATTTATTCCTAACATAATGCTATTACCCCCATAATTTATCCACGCCGATGGCTAGGACCACGAGTGGTACAAGAATCACTAAGATCACGGCCAAGAACTCGTAATCTTCATCCGTAGCGTTGGCTAAATAGATAGCAGATATTACAACATACACGAGTGCAATAATGGTAATAATATGCGGCATTTTGAAGTATGATATGAAAAATGTAGGTGAAAAGTAGTATGAAGGAATGAGGATTAAAATGGGGTATTTATAAAAGGAAAAAGTTGCCGTTGGGGGTACTGTTTACGACCGTTGGGGGTACTGTTCACGACCGTTGGGGGTTACTGTTCATGATCGATAAAAATTACTGTTCACCTTACTAAAGAACAAACTAATTCATCATCTACAAAAGTTGAAGTTCAACAACATTCTCTACATTCAACAATTTCTCATCTGAATTTTTACTTATTAAAAGACAGTTTTTGATGTTAATAATTTGATTTTCACAAACCATTATGAACCATGTTATTTTCAAAATTAGTTACTAAAACATGATAACCCTTATAAAATAACAATCTTCATTCAAAAAATAATAATAATAAATAAAAAAATAAAAAAAATTCATAAGTTTATATGACCTTCGGAATAATGTTATTCACATGTAAAAACAATAAATTCTAACTTATAAGCTTTCACAAGTGAAACCACATTTCATACTCATTACTTCAACATTTAACATGGACTGAATCTCGGGATGAGATTCAATTTAAAGGGGTGAGACTGTAACCACCGGTAAATTTCACCTCGTATTAAACTAATATAATATCCTAACGAAAGAATACTTGTCCATTTTCTACGTCCAAATTTTTTTTTAAGAAACGGTATCCTTTTATTTGATCACAACAACTAGCCAATGTGATGAAACTCACATCTTTAATAAACATAAACATCTTATTATGTAAAACTATAAAAGTTTTCAACTTTTATTTACCACTTTATGTTATGTCGTTAACGTTCGATTATTAAACGTTCAAACAAGACGTTTTCTACCTATTAGAGTTTTTACGAAATCCTAAATTATTATAACTATGATTTTGCACAACTAAATTATAAATACTAAAGTACAATATTTTATAGCTTATGAACAAGTCTTTAATGAATAAAAGTTTTATACTTATATAAATTACATTATAACCTCAATGTACCTATTTTTAAGCACAATGTACAATCCCTTTGTCACGTTTAGTTGTCATGTGGTCTTAAAAATTTCATCAAACCGAATGTTAAAATGAAAAAGGTAATCAATCTATAAAAATCTCAACTTGTCAACTTGACATATATCATCTTGGATTATATTGTGTCCACATCTTCCAATCCCTGGCCACAAAAATGGTTCACAAATTGCTATAAAAGCATGCAAATCAAAACTCATACGTACACACTCAAACATTTTCAATTTTCAAAACTTTTCTAAGTTTCTTTCCCAGTGGGCGATCGAGAGAAGAGAGGCCCAAGTTCTGAGTTCATCGGTCCCTATAAAAGTCGAACAAAAGTTGTTATCAATTCACCTTCGTATGGTCTATCGAGATCCACAGCTCATTCGTCGAATACTAGCCTTTCCAACGAGCTATCCTCCACCAAAAGTGGTGTAGTAAGTCATTCTATTCGTCCTTTTCATTTCCAGATTTTGGCTAAGTCTTTTTAAGCACTCGTACATGGCCATCTTTGTCCATTTATTTTCGTATAATATAGTATTCTATTTTTCTTTATTATGGAACAATTTGAATCTTGATATGGCAAGCTTGTCTCAGTACAAAAATCGAGAACTAAAAATATCATATGGTACGTTTTTGAGACACATTTATATGTCGAGTTGAGCACTTTTTCTATAAAACTTGAATATTAAAAGCTGAAATATATTGATTGTCGCCTAGAATTGGGTCTTGTTTACCACTGTCGAACGCATAACATACTAAACTAAAAACTAAACTCGATTCTCTATAGTCCTAACTAACGATCTGTACAAAATAATCACTTAGATGAGCTCGTTTACTTGGGTTTTACAAGCCAAAGCTAACCACCCTCGAAACAGTTTTCATAAACTTATAAGAATACCGATTGGGCCAATAAGCCCATTAAGCCAAAAATAAGTTATTTAAGCAGGATAAGCAGCCAAATAAGCTTAGAATAAGCTATTAAACATTTTCCTAGTTGACGAAAAATGATGATTTACAACTTTGTAATTTTGGACTAAAACCGCAAATATTTCGCCGTTAGGGTCAAAAACGTAAATTTCTGAAATTGAAGGATATAATCTGCCAAATTGAATTCTAAGGATACTAAATTGAATATGTTAAATTTTTGGGTATTAAATATGTAATATTTGATAGATTCGGACTTAAAATGTAATAATATTAAACTTTGGACCAATTTTGTAGATATCGCACCGTTAGGGTTAAAATTGTACATTTCATACAATTTAAAGGTTTATTCAGTAATATTATTTATATTGATGTTTTGTAAAAATAAAACATTTAGACATGGTACGAAAACGATTAAAATGACATTCTATATATATAAATATATATAACAAAACATTTAACGGGTAACATAACTTAACTTACAAAGAAACGAAATTCACGGAAACTATATGCATAAAAGTAAATTAATATCATTTCTGAACTTTAAGTATTTTAAAAATCCATCCTTGCCATGATCGAGATCGTTACCGATTCCTATTCCAAAAGTCGTATTCGCGTTAAGTAAACTTAAGCTATCGAAATCTTAGACTTCCTTATTATTCAGATCGTATATTGAAGACATTCTCATTCCATTTGATATTACTTTAATCTATCAATCATAAGGTGAGTCATAGCTCCTCTTTTCCTTATTTTGAATGTTTTGGGGAAGATACATGCTCAAATATTGCCTTATATTTTTACATTTATTTTAAACTCTTATGAACTACTGTGAGTCATAGCCCTCTTTTCCTTATTTTGAATGTTTTGGGGGAGATACATGCTCAAATATTGCTTTATATTTTTACATTTATTTTAAACTCTTATGAACTACTGTGAGTCATAGCCCATCTTTTCCTTATTTTGAATGTTTTGGGGGAGATACATGCTCAAATATTGCTTTATATTTTTACATTTATTTTAAACTCTTATGTACTACTGTGAGTCATAGCCCCTCTTTTCCTTATTTTGAACGTTTTGGGGGAGATACATGCTCAAATATTGCTTGATATTTTTACATTAGTCTTAAACTCTTACGAATTACTGTGAGTTTCATAGCCCCATTTTCAATTGTTTTATACTATTTTTAGGGGAGATACATGCTTAACTACTCGTTTTTACTTTTATAAGTACTCTAAAAACTTTTACATATTACCGTGAGTTCGTAGCGCCATTTTCCATCATTTATCTGTTTTGCAATGCTTTGGGGGAGATACATGCTCAATTACTTACTTTTTACAAGTACTCAAAACTTTTACATACTATTGTGAGTTCATAGTCCCACTTTTTACTTGTTTTTTAAACTCGTGGGGGGATACATGCTACAAAATCGAAGACAAGTTCTTTTCTATGCTACACCTACCTGAGTGCTATTGCTTAAGTTACTTACACCTGCCACTGAAAGTCCCTCATATCATAAATCATTAATCACTTGCGAGTGAACGCGAATATAGTGAATAGATCTATTGGCAGTTGACGCCCCATTTGTGTTAGCCGGATAGGTAACCAAATGCACTTTATTTGAGAATACTAGGAGAATGGGAAACTCCTACCAGAGGGCATTGTTGCTTACATCATTATTATGATGTTTGTAACTTACGTCATTTTTATGACGCGTTCGTGTTAAGGTTTGCGTTCATGAGACTTAAGGCAATATATACAATGTTGCAATGATACAAATGCTGCAACTACTGAATTTATGGGTGCAACAAATGGCCCAACCTTGAAACTTGTGTTCAGCTGATTTCTAAACAAATGACTATGGGTACATAATAACGTAGTCCACTACTTATTTCATCGATATTTGTATTTATTACAATAATCAAACTATTGAACTCAACTGTTTTATCTATAAACTCTATGAACTCACCAACCTCTGTGTTGATACTTTTAGCATGATTATCTCAGGTTCATAATTTACGAGGATGGCATGGAAGGGCACGGATACTCAAGAAGGCTATATTATCATTCGAAAACTTATTTAATAAACTGTAAAACCACTGGGACCTCATTTTGTAAACTCTGATATTTATATAAATCGAATGATAAATCTTTTAAAACGACTCAATTAAAGTTTATTTTCTATTATTATAACTGTTGAGCCATGAAGTAACACCCAGCTTGAATTCCGTTGCGTATCACGAAATTGGGGATGTTACAGATTGGTATCAGAGCCACAGTTATAGAGAAACGGGTCTAATTGAGACCTAAACTATAACTACTCTTTCACAAAAATATTTTATAGCCTTTCGCTCTCTGTGCCTTCCATCCTCCAGGTAATTATGATAGATATAGGATTTCACAAACACAATAAACCATAATCACATGAGGCGTTAAATATGTTTAGAGAGAGAAATGGAAGAGAGTTGGGAACTATGTGAAACAAAGAAAAATGGTATTGAAGCTCCAACCCTCTACCTTGGTAGGTAGAGGGTATTTATAGTGTCTTACAAATAAACGCCACCTACGGGCTGTGGATGAGGCATACAGTGGGTAAAGATCAGTCCGTCCTCCAAGGTGTTACTTAACAAACTACTTGCTAACATAACTTGACTACGACTACGAGCTTTCTAAAGAATACATATACTTGAGGTGACCGAATCTTTAACGACTGAATTTTCTAATTCCTAACAATCTCCCCCTAAGGGAGGTCACCTCAATTTACAATGAATACAAACACATATTACATTAGATTGTTCTTGGATTCTTGATTAAGTTCTTTGCTCAGTAGCACGTAGTCTTTTATTCTTCATGTTCCGCATGTTTGGATAATTTCAAGTGGAAGTGTTTAACTGATCCACTTGATGATGAGTTTTGAGCCAGCATTGAGATCATCAGCTAACATGAATCTCTGACTCTTCCATTGTGGTGTTGGTATTATGTGATGTTGTGACATTTGGACCGACATGCTCACATTCTGGATCATGATATATTCTCATCAGAGTAGCGGAAGCTTTCGTTGATTCATGATATTGGCAGCAGCATAGCAGAAGCATGGAGTGAAAATATCAGAGTCATTGATGCACTTATCATGATTTCTTTAGAGATGAATGTGTAGTGTGAGCATGCGGCTATGGATTGACCTCTTCATTCTGATCAGCTGCAAACGTCGGGCGTACCTGCATAAAATAGTTAGCAATAAAGAGCACAAAAGTGTCTTTGATCACTTTCGTTGAATTGAGGTACACGGCCCACGGTTCCTCGTTGATCAGTACAAGTACTGCCTGTGATCAGGTAAAGTTCTGAAGAATTTCCTTGACAGGGTTTCGCAGCTGCCCTAGCTGTTCTCAAACCGGAACGTCTCAAAGAAGACAACACGGAGTGAGTGAACCAGCGAATAGAGATTCACTGATTGATAAAAAGAGATTTGAAAAACAATCATGTATTGCTCAATAGAAATTGTTTTTGCAATACAACGAAGGTTTTAATGAAAATCAATTATCAATCATAAACACCTTTTATTTTGAAATATTTGTACACAACCGATGTGCTAAAGAGAATAGTTTTTAAGCACAACAACCGGTTTGAATCTCCCCATTGTTTCTGTTCAGTTGACACATGGTTGATCTATTGGATAGATCTCACATGCCACCCACCAAGAGCTTGTTTGATGTTGGCTCCAGAAGGCTTTCCATCTTCATTGTGAATATGATTGCATATTACTCAGATGTTCTGGCAATACCACAAGGATAATGCGTAGGACTCATAAGATATAATCTCTCTTTCCACATTGTGTGAAACAGAGAGTCTTCATTGACAGTGTCCTAATGAGATTTATTTGATGATCTCGAGGCTCTAGACTCAATTGTGCATATTTGGTTCCAATGCCGGAGACTAGGGAGAGGGTCTCCATCTTCAATATCAACAAACTCTAAGAGAAAGTCGATAGATAATGTCGGTTCCCCGTGAGAATGAAACAAGTCCTTTTAAGAGGAACTTGAGTGGTTTGGGAAGATGTAGTGCAATGCATCACTGGGTCCATGACGTCTTGTCTTCAATAACAGTGTTACCTTAGTAACCACCAGTAGCGTATGAGTTGAACCCGGTATCTGCCCTAAGGTTGAATTATTGGAGGGCTATTTATTTTCACCCTTTTCACATTCAATTCTTTTTCATTCTTCAACCCCTTCAGTGCTTACCGAGACATCATAACTAGAACCTTGTTGGGTTTATTCCAGTACTAGCTCTGTCTCAGTCCGCACTCTTCCCATATCTCACATTTCTCCTTTTTTCATCATACCTAAGGACTTCTACACTATCTAGTGGATTGTCCCTGGGTAGATCCCTCCGGTTCTGGCGGATAATGGGAACAAATACCTAACCTTATCGTCCTTATATCACCATACATAAAGTAAAGTTGGTCGGTCTATTTGGTATCGTTCATCTGCCATTGAAACCAATTGAAAACCATTTGAAAATCAATCCAGATACTTGTGATATATTATCAAAGCATTTTGTACCTGAATTGTTTTTGATATTTTTAGAACAAGAGCTCCCCCTCAACATTTGCATCAAGTATCATTTTGTAATAGAAGTAATTTTCATGTTTGAGGGGTTGGCTTGCATCTAAGAGTAGTTATATAAAGAATGTGGTTTTCAAAATAGTTGCTCCCCCTCAATATGTGCATAGAAATTTGAAAATGTTTTGCACATATTAGGAAAAGACTGCACACTGAAATAATTTGATCACGTTTCAAATCTTTGTGGTTTAAGATAGATGCTCCCCCTCAACATGTGCATGGAAAATTTGAAATTGTTTGGCACATGTGGGAAGGAGAGCTTGTACATCCTTATAAAACCATGTATCGAATTATCAGTTTAAATCCAATTTAAATCACAAAATCTCCCCCGATCAAAATTATCAAATCATTTGAAATATGTGATCTCTGTAGATTTAAACTGATTTTGAAAGCTTTTAGGGAGAATTGTAACTTGATTATGAAAACGTTTTAACTGATAAAGATCGGATTTTGAGACTTTAAACTCCATTAATTAAACATGCATGATTATCTTTTGAAAACAATTGTATGACAAATAACCTTTTGATTTAATTGAAATCATTCTCCCCCTCAATCAATGAAATAAGTTGTTGATTGAGAGATAGATATATATATTTTTTTTGGACAAATGTTAAGTCCAGATGATTTTCAAAAATAGAGTCCGAGTTGTTTTTCAAAGCAATTAGTTTTCATTAGATAGTAAGTAATTGTTTATAGAATCAGAGCATGAAATTTTGAAAAACAAGATAAGGCATGGCTCTGTTCTTTCTTTGAAAATGGGTTACTGCCTGAAATTACAATAAACCACCATTTTTCTCTGCCTCATTTTTTTTAAAAACTATGTGCATTCGAAGAACATCTAAAGACCCGTGACATTCTTTGAATGTGAACACAAAGTCCGTAGATATTATCGAATCGAGGAAAACATGACAAAAAGACAATATTTTTGGAATTTTTCAATTTTTTTTTATTTTTTTTATGGGTTTTTGGAAGTTTTATATTTTTATATTTGTTTTTGAAGGTTTTGTAATTTTGTATTTTGCTTTTCGAATATATATTTACAAGAGATAGATGAATAAGGACCTTTACTCCTCGTCTTCCTCTTGAAGACGCTTGAGTATTTCCGGTTGAAGACTCTTTAGACCAAGACGTGGAAGGATAAACTCAAAACGTTCTCTAGGAAGAGCTTTGGTGAAGATGTCTGCTAATTGGTATTCAGTCCTCACAAAGTATAGTTCCACCACACCGTTTTCAACTTGATCCCTAATGAAATGATGTCGAATGTCGATGTGCTTTGCTCTTGAGTGTTGTACGTTGTTGCATGAGAGAGCAATAACACTTTTATTATCACAGTACAGAGGAATTTTGTTGAATACAAGGCCATAGTCAGATAATTGGGATTTCATCCATAGGATTTGAGCACAACACGATGACATGGCAATGTATTCAGCCTCTGTAGAGGAAATAGAAGTAATCATTTGCTTCTTTGAAGACCAGCTCACAAGCTTATCACCAAAAAACTGAGCACCTCCAGACGTACTTCGACGAGTATCTTGACATCCTGCATAATCAGCATCTGCATAGGCTATTAGTGACATACCGGTGTCCTTCGCGTACCAAAGTCCCATATTGATGGTTCCTTGGAGATACCGAAAGACCCGTTTAACTGCTTCAAGGTGCCTTTTGGTAGGCTTAGCCTGATATCTAGCACACATGCAAACAGCGAACAAAATGTCTGGTCTACTGGTTGTGACGTACATCAGGGATCCAATCATACTACGATATTTCGTTTGGTCTACCATGATCCCTGAGTGGTCCTCATCCAGTTTAGTACGCTCTATCATGGGAGTGTCAACAGGGTCACTAGAATCAAATCCAAATTTCTTTAAGATTTCATTTTCATATTTAGATTGTATATAAAAATGCCTCCGGGACTTTGTGATATTTGTAATCCCAAGAAAAATGACATTTGTCCCATCATTGACATTTGAAATTTGGAACCCATTTCATTTGAAAAACGATCACATTCATTCGGGTCAGTCGAGGCAAAGATAATATCATCAACATATATTTGAACGTGAATTAAATGTTTGCCTGACTTTCTGGTGAACAATGTCGGATCAACTGCTCCTTTGCTGAATCAAGTAGATAGAAGAAACTTTGATAGCATATCATACCATGCCCTTGGAGCTTGCTTCAAGCCGTAAAGAGACTTCTTCAAGCGATAGACATGAGTAGGATGCTCTGGATTCACAAAACCTTCCGGTTGGCTGACGTATACGACTTCTTTAAGATCTCCGTTAAGAAAAGCCGTCTTTACATCCATCTGATAGACAATCATGTTCTTACTTGCAGCATTAGCAAGGAAGATTCTGATCGCCTCGATGCGTGCCACAGGAGCAAATGATTCTTCAAAGTCAATACCTTCCTCCTGACGGTATCCTTTTGCAACCAATCTAGCCTTATTCTTTAATACATCGCCATGCTCATCAAGCTTCACTTTGAAGATCCACTTTAGAGCAATGATCATAGCACAATCTGGAGCAGGTACTAATTCCCATACATCAAGTCGATCAAACTCATGAATTTCTTCTTGCATGGCATTGAACCAGCTGTCTTCATTCATGGCAGTTTTAACATCTTTTGGTTCGATCTTAGAGAGTACGGAGTTGAAGAAGCACCATAAGGCATCGGTTGCAAGTTGTTTCCGTGTTGATACTGGACGAGAGGGGTTTCCAATGATGTTATCCAATGGATGATCATGTGTCCATTTCCTAAGGTGTTCATGTGGCTGTTGTTGAGGAACTGAAGTAGCAGAGTCAATATCTCCTGATGAAGATGGTTTTGTTGATGATTCAGGAGCAAATATGTTTTCAAATGGAGCATCTTCGGGAGTAGCAAAGGGATTAACTTCATCATTGATGCCAGAAACAATTCCATGATGTACATTCGATGATTGATGATTTGTTGATGAGACAGAGTGATCAGCAGCAGGTGCTTCTTGACATAATGATAATGAGACAAAAGGGTTGACTTCATTCACAGGGATAGGAGCAGCCTCTATTGATGGAATTGACATTTCATCAGCATTCGGTTTATAGTGTTCATCAAACATTGGATCAAACAATTTCTTTAAATCATCTTCTGATGGAGGTACATATGGAGTTGCTGGTGAGGGATTAGAAACAAGAGTAGAACTGATAGGACTACTTGATAAAGGTTGAGATGTGGGTCCAGAACTAAATTGTCCTGGAGCCATTTGACCGGTCAGCTCGTCAAACGAAACGTGAATTGTTTCCATGATATTTCGGGTTCTCTTGTTGTAGATTCGGTAACCTTTTCTGCTTGGTGCATATCCTACAAATACTCCAATGTCCGCTTTAGCTTTCAGTTTACATAAATCTTAACCGTCATTAGTTGGATAACATAAAGCTCCAAACACACGAAGGTATGACAGATCAGGTTTTCGATTGTGGACAAGTTCATATGGAGTCTTTCCATGAGATGTATGAATTAGAGATCGATTTTGAGTGTAACATGCAGTGGCAATAACTTCAGCCCATAGAAACATTGGAACTTTTGAGTAAATCAACATTGTTCTTGCGGCTTCTACAAGAGTTCGATTTCGTCTTTCAACTACACCGTTCTGTTGAGGAGTTCGAGGAACACTTCTTTGAGGACTGATTCCAACATATTCATAAAATTCATTGAGTTCTTTATTAACAAACTCAGTTCCATTGTCAGTTTGGACGATTCGAACCGTTTTGTTGAGACGGATCTGAAGTTGTTTAATGAGTTTAATGATGACATCTGGAGTTTCATCCTTTGTCGTCAAAAACTTAACCCAAGTGAATCTGGAATAGTCATCAACCACAACTAACACATATCTCTTCCCATTAATAGTTTGCACTCTCATGGGTCCGCACAAATCCATATGAAGGGTGTGAAGAACTTCCATTACTGAGTTTGTGGGTTTTGGTTTGTGGGCATATTTCGTGCTTTTTCCCAATTGACATGCTGAACAAAGATGATCCTTTTCATACTTAAGTCTAGGTAATCCTCTTACTAAGTATTTTCTGGAAAGATTGTTTATGGTACCAAAATTCAAGTGATTGAGACGACGGTGCCATAGCCATGACTTAGTTTTGGAAGCTTTTGACAGCAGGCAGATGGGAGAAGATTTCATCATGTCTTCGATAGATATGGTGTATAGGTTTGAACCACAAGTTCCTCTGAGAAGTTCTTTACCATCAAGTTCTCTAACGAAACAAGTATGTTTTCTGAAGGCTACTTCTAGATCAGAATCACAGAATTGACCGACAGAGAATAAGTTATGACCAAGACCTTCTACGTAATAAACCCTGGAGATAACACTATCACTGACAACATAATCTTCATAACCCATAATTGCGCCGAAATGATCGTTCCCGAATCTAACTGTCCTGATGAATTTGCTCATAAAGTTCATGAGCCGCGACCGGTCTCCAGTCATATGCTTGGAACAGCCTGAGTCAAGGTACCAAAGAACGATTTGAACGATCTGCAGTTGAACACAGACAAGAGTGGATAACTGGATAATTGGGATCCCCATGCAAGAATGGGTTCCATTTGGTTAGTAACAGTGATTGGAATACCCACATCAGAAATAGAAACACCCATATCAGAAATAGAAGCAATGGAATCATTAGGAATAGATGCAGTGCTGGTGTTCGTATTTGACCTATTCAAAGTATGTTCACTTCTTAAAGGAATAGTTCTACCACTAGGCATCCATTTTCTAGTGGGCATTGTCTTAGCAGATTGAGGGCAGAACTGATTATCCTTATGGCCAAAAGGTATCCATTGATAACCTATCTTACTAAATGTTCTTCCTGTGGGTTTCCACTATTTTCTAACTTTCTTTCGTCTTTGCCTTTTAGCCTTCTTAGCATGATTTTTAGCATTAACAATTTTATCTGGGCATTTGACAGCTTTAGACAAAACATTCACACCACATTCATTATTAGCAACAGAATTCAAGCAGACATCATTACATGGTTTGCAGATAGTATCAGAATTCTAATTAATTACAGTACGCCTATGGCTAATACTAGAATCAACACGATTCGTTTTATTCAACTCAAACTTAAAGTTCCTATGATGGTTTTCTACACTCTTCCAATGCACATTCTTAGCTTGTGAGGTCCTATCTTGCTTGGTATTGCTTGGAGGCTTTGACCCGCTTGCTTTAATGTCACTGATTACTCCTGTAGAGGGAATTATGGGAACATTAGTTGGTTGATCTACTTTTTGCATTTCTGAACTAGATGTGCAAGGATCTGAACTACTAGAAGGCACATTAGTGTTCACTTTCTTAAAGCTGGGCATGAAATGGTTTGTATGCTTGGCACTAGGCATAGAACAAGGCAGCACAACTTTACATTTCGCACCTAAGGATTTAGGACATGTTGCAATTAGACATTCTAGCAGCTCCTGAGATCGTTTGGCCTGAATGCAAGCAAACCTAATTTCTCTATCAAGAGGCTTATTTATGAAATCCTCTTCCACAATCTCAAGGAGACATTCTAGACTATCCTTAAGGTGAGCACAATAGTTATGAAACATTATTCCTAAGATGAGGAGGAATGTATTTAACAGTTATAGTATATTTTCATTCTGAGGATGACTTTGATACAACATTCTCATTAAAAACTAGTGGCAGTTTCCCTTTCTCCTGACTCCTCAGATTCTCAATTTCTTTTTGTAAAGATGTTATTTTTTCGTTGTTTTTGTCACGAGTGACTTTCATTGAATCATATAACTCTTTAAAGTATCTTTTAACTTTTTTCATTTTCTTCTAGAAAACTTTTCTATTCTTTTTGTAAAGCATTAACTAGGTTTTGAAGATGAAAAGTTTGAGAATACTGAGAATCTAAAGGAGGAGGCATTTGGGAGCCAGTCACATTGTTCTTTTCACCCTTTAATTGAGAGATTTGGGCTTTCAACTTTCTGATCGTGTTACAATGAGCTTGAATCTGTTCGTCACGTTTGTTTATCTGAAAAACTGCATCAAACTCTGGAACATTTGAGGATGTCTTGATATTTGAGGTTTTAAAATTTTCTTTAAGATGTTGATATTTTAGTTGTAAATCAAAATGTTCAACTTCTAGTTCAGAAAAATGTTTTACCAAATTATCGTGATCATCCTGATCAATTTTCTCACTTAGTTATGAGTTTTTGTTTTCAAGCTCAATGACACGATCATGGGAAACTTTCAATGCAATAGATAATTCATGAAATCGAGAAGTAGTAATAGAGTGCTTAGTAACAGTATAAAACACATCTTGAGCAACACAACTCGAAATCAAATTCTCATTTAAGATGTGCAAGTTTTTTCTTTCAACTTCATTATATTTGAGTTCCTGTTCATAATCATTGACTTCAACTATCATTGCATCAAATTCCTTTTCCATTTCTTTAATATCTGAATTTATCCCCTTTTGAAGACTCTCAAATTGACCTTTTAATTGTTTGAAGAAAGGCATGACCTCAGTTAAATAACATTTTTTAGTTTGCTCAAAACCCCTTTTCCCCTTAGTTATCCCAGTAGGTGTGATTCTCTTCTTACAAGTTTTCTCAAAATCAACAAACAGCTGATAAACAACATATAGGTTGATTAAGGTTTTGCTATTAGTGGCAATAGATCTAGGAACTAGATGCATTGGTGTATTTGGAGGATACACAGTAGCTACAGGCATTTTCCTAAGGGGAGTGTTTGTTTCAACAAGTACATTAACTTTTAACTTATCCATGTCTTTCTTCCAAAAGATCTGTTCAGGGGTTAATTGAGTTTGAGGCTTAAACATGTTCAAGGATATCCAATTTTCCTTAGTGTAATCATGGGGTTTGACCGTTATGTTTTTATCTTTACACGCAGGATCGTTAAGCTTCTTATTCATTTTCTCCCTAGATGCATCATCTAGTTTTCTATCTTCCTCAGTGCACTCAATGCAACTAGGTTTCTGTCTAGGTTTAAGAATCTCATTGCCATCATATATTACATTTTGAGCAGCTTTTGCTATCTTACCATACTCAGGGTTGGATTCCTTTATAATGGGGATACTATGCTTATCGCTGAGAACTCTATGCTTAGTGATCATGTGAGAAGTCTGAATGGTATTCCCTTGTACGTACAACTTATTTTCAAGCTTTTTTTCAAGGTTTTTAGATTAGAAAAATCATTCAAAAGTTTTGATTCCTTAGCACTGAATTCTTGCTTAAGCATTTTAACATTTTCTTGAAGTTCTTGTTTTTGCTTAGCAGTTTTAGAAAGCTTTTCTTGTAAGGAGTTTAACTCTTGTTTTAATATTTCTTCTCTAAACTTACTTTTTCTAATAGTTGTACGCATTTGGTCATCCATTTCCTGCTCACGGGTGGTTAACTCAAACTTAGCACGCTGTTCATAAATAGCAACTTGTTCTTTATAGGCATTTAGTTCAGAAACAACAGAATCATCATGGGCACATGCAGTGTATTCATTAAAAATATAGTCATCATTGACTGCAGAATATGCATCACTTGGTACAGTCTCACTTTCACTTTGTTTCACATATTGATCATATGGGACAACATTGATATTACCCATATTTTCAATATCTGACTCAAAAGTTTCAGTTGATTGTACTTTGTCATGTATCTTTTGCTCATCAACATCATCGTATAGTTTTAATACCTCTGAGATGATTGACTCTTTGGATGAACCAACTTGCTTAGATGATGAGGCTTTAGGAGAGACCATTGGAGAAATGCTAGCAATGAAAATTGTTTGTGCAATAGGTTCATCATCGACGTCAGAGTCGTATGCATCTAAGTCAGCGACTTGAAAGGCATTCTGATGATTGTGACCTATCTCCTGAATTGGTTGCTCATCCACATCTACATCATATGTCTTGGCATTGCCCTCAGCAAGAAACAACAACTCCTCTTCATCCAAAGCTGCACCATTATCCTGAGCTTGCACGAGCAACATCTTGTCTCTGAAGTATTCTGCATTCTGTGGACGTTTTGGAGATGTGCAGTTCCTTGCTATGTGTCCATCACCACCACAGTTGTAGCACTTAATTTTCTTTGCTTGTCATTGATTTCCATTCCTTCCCCTATACTAATTTTCTACATACCCTCCTACTACTCCACCTCTTCTTTGTTCATATTGTCTTCCTTGAGCTGGTTGCACTGTAACCTTTCCATCTCTGACCAAAGCATTATTGTGTAGATTGGATGCAGTCCTGATTTCATTGTTAGTGTGAATTTTGTTAGTATGTGGAGTGAAGGTTAAGTTTTGTTTAACCATAAGATCCAGTTGATTGATAAAGTGTTCCATGACTGCATTGGCATCAGGTTGTTTGAAACTTGGATCTGGAATGACTTGAGAAGTTTTGGTAGTAATTCCATCATTGGTGTAGAAGGCTGTTGAATTATTTGACGAACTTGTTTCTCCCTGGTTGGTTTTGAACTGTTCAAGAATCCTTTTTTCAAACATAGCATGTCTCTCATTCTGAAGAAGGAATGCATAAAGTTGCTCATAGTTTGTATTCTTCAATCCTTTAGTTAGCTTCACAGAAGTGACAAACTTATGCCATTCGGGATTCATGTTGTTCACAAACTTTGAGTTCAGCTGAATGTTTGGCATGGTCATTTTGATGTTCCTCATGTCATTCACAAGCTTATGGAATCTCACGTAGTATTCATAGACACTCTCATCTGGTTTCATTTTGAAGTGCTCAAACTCATCATACAGTTGTGATTCTTTGTCTTCCTTGGTTAATTCAGAACCTGAGAGAAGCATTTTGACATTATCCCAAACTGCCTTGGCTTCAGTGTTGCGATTGATAAGCTTGTAGATATCTTTTGGAAGACCCTGAAGAATAATGTTAGAAGCCCTGATATCAGCATCAAATCTCTTTTTCTCCTTATCACTGAGCTCATCATACATCTTTGGTCTGTCCATTCCATAGATCATTGTTCCATCTGAAGCAGTACCAATTAAGTCTCTTGTAGTCTCAACCTGATAAGGTCCTTCATCAATGGATTTGAGAATGTTGACCCCATTTTCCTTTCCAAGACAGTACAATCGGATTCGTTGAGCCCATGAGTCATAATCAGTTATTTCAAGCATAGGTGGACGAGTATCTGATCTAGCTGCTTGAACGTCCTCAGCTACAGAAGAAACGATAGTAGGTACGATTTTTGACATGATTACAAGCTCTACTGGATTTTACTATTCCTTGATTAAACCGGGGAATTGATTCTTTCACGGGATTTTACTAAACCAAAAGAACAACCGTAAGAATGTAGCACGAAGAAGTAACAAGACTTAATAGACAAGTAGCTAAACAATCAACTCGCTTAGTTATCAACTCGCTTAGTTATCAACTCGCAAACCACCCAACTCACTTAAATAAACAAGTCGCTTAAAGAACCAACTCGCTTAATGAAACAAGTCGCTAAAGGAATCAACTCGCTTAATAGCCAAGTCGCATATAGAGACAACTCGCTTAATAGCAAGTCGCAAACAGACACAACTCGCTTAACCACCAAGTCGCTTAAACTAACTAGCTAGCTATACAACTCGCTTAAATAGCCAAGTCGCTTTAGAACTCAAGTCGCTTAAAGAAACAACTCGCTTAGAACCCAAGTCGCTTAAAGAAACAACTCGCTTAGAACCCAAGTCGCATAAAAAGTCAACTTGCTAAATATCCAAGTCGCATATACCAACTCGCATCCAGTAACAAAGCAACTCGCTTCGAAGAAACAAAAGTCCGAGACTCAACTCCCTTTTACAAAGTTCACAAATAACCACTTTTACAATAAAAAAAACAACCAAACCACAATGATTTAAGCCTTCCAATTCAAAACATAAACACATATGATGATCCTAAACACAAAAGTACAAGCAAAATTCAAACTTTAACACCAGAACTTGTCCAAATGATTCAAACTCTCCTAAACACTTAATACCTCAAAAACCTTATGAAATCCACCAAAACAAAGAGCATGAAAGATGAGTGATCAAACCATGGCTCTTGATACCAATTGATAGATATAGGATTTCACAAACACACTAAACCATAATCACATGAGGCGTTAAATATGTTCAGAGAGAGAAAGTTCTAGAGAGAGAAATGGAAGAGAGTTGGGAACTATGTGAAACAAAGAAAAATGGTATTGAAGCTCCAACCCTCTACCTTGGGAGGTAGAGGGTATTTATAGTCTCTTACAAATAAACGCCACCTACGGGCTGTGGATCAGGCATACAGTGGGTAAAGACCCGTCCGTCCTCCACGGTGTTACTTAACAAACTACTTGCTAACATAACTTGACTACGACTACGAGCTTTCTAAAGAATACATATACTTGAGGTGACCGAATCTTTAACGACTGAATTTTCTAATTCCTAACAAATTATGTGACTTCTAGACAGTTTATGCTACACAAACAATTTAGTATACTGATATATACTTTGATCACTTTACACAGAAATAAACATACCTACATATGCCTATTCTAAGGCATTATGGCTTAATCACATATCCCTGAGTATGTACCTACTCTTACCTTTTTCAAATTTATGATGCCTTCCTAAGACATTAGACAATATACCCACTATTTTGGGTACTATGTTAATTTTTCTTAGTATCTTACTCTCATCTCTAAAAGATGAGTGTAAACACTCCTGTTGTACTTCCAGAACACCCAAATCTCCTTGTAACTCATCAGTTAAGTACGAATGTTAATTCAGAAATTCTTAAGTAGGATGATTTACAATGTCTTTATTTGAATGGATTGGGACGCCTATTTATTTAAATAAAGAAATTGTGAATTGCCGAACCATAAGTTTATATTTCTTTATTTACATTATTTGGGACGCCTCTCTATGTAAATAATGAATTATAGATAAGTGGGCTTATTTGTATCTGCAATGATATAAGTACAAACTTGAGGATCACAAAAATTCACAAAGATATATGGCAAACACAAATAACGTAAATTTTTATTACATTAGAATCCATAAATATTAATACATAATGATATGATTAGCATCGGTAGTGCTAATGTTACAAAGATCACCAAATAAGGTATGGTATCGCCAATTGGTTGATCCGCCAAACTAATGAAAAACACCACCACACCTAGGAGAGCGAGAATCATGACGGGATGCAGGATCTTGATTATTCTGTATAATAAATATAAACGAGTTATTAAGCGTAGTGAATGAAATATCAAGAGACATAAATCTGTATATAAGAATCTTGGCAAATCTATAAACAATATTAAACGCTCTCTTTTTATAACAAGAAATGGGCATCAATACATTAGTAAAACAAACAAACACAACCCACATTTAGATTAAAACGGGCCTCGGCCCAGATTACATAAACAAACACACCATTAAGCGTATTGGATTTCAACCCAACAACCAACACAAGACGCAACTCAATGAGTGCTAACACATACGTTTATTACCCTAAAAAAAAGATAAAGATTACACGATAATGCAAATAAAATAAAGATTTATTCCTAACATAATGCTATTACCCCCATAATTTATCCACGCCGATGGCTAGGACCACGAGTGGTACAAGAATCACTAAGATCACGGCCAAGAACTCGTAATCTTCATCCGTAGCGTTGGCTAAATAGATAGCAGATATTACAACATACACGAGTGCAATAATGGTAATAATATGCGGCATTTTGAAGTATGATATGAAAAATGTAGGTGAAAAGTAGTATGAAGGAATGGGGATTAAAACGGGGTATTTATATAAGGAAAAACTAGCCGTAGGGGGTACTGTTCACGACCGTTGGGGGTACTGTTCACGACCGTTGGGGGTTACTATTCATGATCGTTAAAAATTATTGTTCACCTTACTAAAGAACAAACTAATTCATCATCTACAAAAGCTGAAGTTCAACAACATTCTCTACGTTCAACAACATTCTCTACATTCAACAATTTCTCATCCGAAATTTTACTTATTAAAAGACAGTTTTTGATGTTAATAATTTGATTTTCACAAACCATTATGAACCATGTTATTTTCAAAATTAATTACTAAAACATGATAAACCTTATAAAATAACAATCTTCATTCAAAAAAAAAAAAAAAAAAAAAATTCATAAGTTTATATGACCTTCGGAATAATGTTATTCACATGTAAAAACAATAAATTCTAACTTATAAGCTTTCACAAGTGAAACCACATTTCATCCTCATTACTTCAACATTTAACATGGACTGTATCTCGGGACGAGATTCAATTTAAGGGGGTGAGACTGTAACCACCGGTAAATTTTACCTCATATTAAACTAATATAATATCCTAACGAAAGAATACTTGTCCATTTTCTACGTCCAAAATTTTTTTTAAGAAACGATATCCTTTTATTTGATCACAACAACTAGCCAATGTGATGAAACTCACATCTTTAATAAACATAAACATCTTATTATGTAAAACTATAAAAGTTTTCAACTTTTATTTACCACTTTACGTTATTTCGTTAACGTTCGATTATTAAACGTTCAAACAAAACGTTTTCTACCTATTAGAGTTTTTACGAAATCCTAAATTATTATAACTATGATTTTGCACAACTAAATTATAAATACTAATGTACAATATTTTATAGCTTATGTACAAGTCTTTAATGAATAAAAGTTTTATACTTATATAAATTACATTATAACCTCAATGTACCTATTTTTAAGCACAATGTACAATCCCTTTTGTCACGTTTAGTTGTCATGTGGTCTTAAAATTTTCATCAAACCGAATGTTAAAATGAAAAAGGTAATCGATCTATAAAAATCTCAACTTGTCAACTTGACATATATCATCTTGGATTATATTGTGTCCACATCTTCCAATCCCTGGCCACAAAAATGGTTCACAAATTCCTATAAAAGCATGCAAATCAAAACTCATACGTACACACTCAAACATTTTCAATTTTCAAAACTTTTCTAAGTTTCTTTCCCAGTGGGCGATCGAGAGAAGAGAGGCCCAAGTTCTGAGTGCATCGGTCCCTATAAAAGTCAAACAAAAGTTGTTATCAATTCACCTTCGTATGGTCTATCGAGATCCACAACTCATTCGTCGAATACTAGCCTTTCCAGCGAGCTATCCTCCACCAAAAGTGGTGTAGTAAGTCATTCTATTCGTCCTTTTCATTTCCAGATTTTGGCTAAGTCTTTTTAAGCACTCGTACATGGCCATCTTTGTCCATTTATTTTCGTATAATCTCGTATTCTATTTTTCGTTATTATGGAACAATTTGAATCTTGATATGGAAAGCTTGACTCAGTACAAAAATCGAGAACTAAAAATATCATATGGTACATTTTTGAGACACATTTATATGTCGAGTTGAGCACTTGTTCTATAAAATTTGAATATTAAAAGCTGAAATATATTGTGATGTCGCCTAGAATTGGGTCTTGTTTACCACTGTCGAACGCATAACATACTAAACTAAAAACTAAACTAGATTCTCTATCGTCCTAACTAACGATCTGTACAAAATAATCACTTAGATGAGCTCGTTTACTTGGGTTTTACAAGCCAAAGCTAACCACCCTCGAAACAATTTTCATAAACTTATAAGAATACTGATTGGGCCAATAAGCCCATTAAGCCAAAAATAAGTTATTTAAGCAGGATAAGCAGCCCAATAAGCTTAGAATAAGCTATTAAACATTTTCCTAGTTGACAAAAAATGATGATTTACAACTTTGTAATTTTGGACTAAAACCGCAAATATTTCGCCGTTAGGGTCAAAAACATAAATTTCTGAAATTGAAGGATATAATCTGCCAAATTGAATTCTAAGGATACTAAATTGAATATGTTAAATTTTTGGGTATTAAATATGTAATATTTGATATATTCGGACTTAAAATGTAATAATATTAAAGTTTGGACCAATTTTGTAGATATCGCACCGTTAGGGTTAAAAGTGTACATTTCATACAATTTAAAGGTTTATTCAGTAATATTATTTATATTGATGTTTTGTAAAAATAAAACATTTAGACATGGTACGAAAACGATTAAAATGACATTCTATATATATAAATATATATAACAAAACATTTAACGGATAACATAACTTAACTTGCAAAGAAACGACATTCACCGAAACTATATGCATAATAGTAAATTAATATCATTTCTGAACTTTAAGTATTTTAAAAAGCCATCCTTGCCATGATCGATATCGTTACCGATTCCTATTCCAAAAGTCGTATTCGCGTTATGTAAACTTAAGCTATCGAAATCATAGACTTCCTTATTATTCAGGTCGTCTGTTGAAGACATTCTCATTCCATTTGATATTACTTTACTCTATCAATCATAAGGTGAGTCATAGCCCCTCTCTTTCTTATTTTGAATGTTTTGGGGGAGATACATGCTCAAATATTGCTTTATATTTTTACATTTATTTTAAACTCTTATGAACTACTGTGAGTCATAGCCCCTCTTTTCCTTATTTTGAATGTTTTGGGGGAGATACATGCTCAAATATTGCTTTATATTTTTACATTTATTTTGAACTCTTATGAACTACTGTGAGTCATAGCCACTCTTTTCCTTATTTTGAACATTTTGGGGGAGATACATGCTCAAATATTGCTTGATATTTTTACATTAGTCTTAAACTCTTACGAATTACTGTGAGTTTCATAGCCCCATTTTCAATTGTTTTATACTATTTTTGGGGGAGATACATGCTTAACTACTCGTTTTTACTTTTATAAGTACTCTAAAAACTTTTACATATTACCGTGAGTTCGTAACGCCATTTTCCATCATTTATCTGTTTTGCAATGCTTTGGGGGAGATACATGCTCAATTACTTACTTTTTACAAGTACTCAAAACTTTTGCATACTATTGTGAGTTCATAGTCCCACTTTTTACTTGTTTTTGAAACTCGTGGGGGGATACATGCTACAAAATCGAACACAAGTATTTTTCTATGCTACACCTACCTGATTGCTATTGCTTAAGTTACTTACACCTGCCACTGAAAGTCCCTCATATCATGAACCATTAATCACTTGCGAGTGAAAGCGAATATAGTGAATAGATCTATTGGCAGTTGACGCCTGATTCGCTTCCAAACAGTCAAGTTTATCACTCAAGCTAACCACTTGTGAATGGTCAACCGTAATAAAATTCAAACAGCTCAGAAACAAATGCAATTAAGATCAGATGAGTATAGTGTTACCTCAGGTCGTTAAGTCCCAACGAGGTGTGAACACTGTAGTACAACGAATCTGTGATCGGGTAATATTGAATGGGAAAAGGTTTGTGAATTTGGAATAATTATATCTAGAGAAAAGGTTTGTAAATTACAGGGGCTTAAATGCAAATTAAAGAAAAGTAAAAAGCTAAAATATATTAAATAAACGCTATCACTATTTTTAAAATCGATGAACGTTTAAAATCTAAAACGTACGTTTAAATAAAATTACGTGAACGTACTAAATAAAACGTGAAAATAAAGAAGGAAAATACCTACTGTTAGGAATTGGAAAATTTCTTAGTGAAGAGTCGGTCACCCCAAATGTTATCTAGCTTAAGTTAGCTCGCAGACTTGTCGTTAGTTATGTTATTTATTAATTTATTAGTTAGTTATTAGTTTAGTTTAGCGTAGTGCAACACCGTGGAGGAAGGACGGGTCTTTACCCACTGTATCCCTGATCCACAGGCCGATAGGAGGTCGTATTTTATGTAACTATAAATACCCCTTCCATCCATGGAAGGGGTGGTGCTTCATAATCTAATACTCTACAATTTGTGTAACTCTCTAGCAAGAACACCCTCTCTCTCTCTACTTTCTCTCTCTAAAATGGCAAACATGTATTTTGATCTCCCAAGACCACCCGAATCATCTAACACAATAAAATAACGATCCTACAATTGGTACCAGAGCCAAGGTTATTGTGTTGTGTTGATCCGTTGTGGTTTTGATACATTTGTAAAAACTGTTTTTGGTACTTTTGTTGGTCAGAAAATATGTTTTGGTCGGATTATATGCTTTTGGGTTAACTGGTTTTTGTCATGTGGTTTATTTCTTGTTAACAGTTGTTTTTGTGTCAATATTGTCCAAACAGTGGTCAATATTGGTCATCAATAAGTCTCACATGGGTCAAAGAATGTCAATAACATTGCTTTTTGTGTCCTTTGCGTAAATGATATCAGTTCTGGTTTGTCAAAGTGGTCAAACGGGTCATACTAAGCACGTCGTATAGCAGGTTTTTCTGGGTTTATTATGAAGGTGGTCGTAAAACATGGTCGGAAACATCGCCGGAAATAGTAAAAAGGTCAAATTTTTCTTGGTAGCGATATGTCTTAAACTGTTTCTTTATAGCGAGTTAATTGTAGCGACTTGACACGAATAAACCTAGCGACTTGTTACTGAACAAGTCGTAGCGACTTAGTGCTAGCGACTAAGTGCTAGCGACTAAGTGCTAGCGACTTAGTGCTAGCGACTTAGTGCTAGCGACTTAGTGCTAGCGACTAAGTGCTAGCGACTAAGTGCTAGCGACTTGACTCTTGACTACGGCTTATGAACAGAAAAGAAGAGATGAAGAAGAATATGACTCGTCTTTGACCACAACAAATACCAATTACCAATCGACCTCAGTTAACTGCCATCATAGATCCATGAAAAATAACATCGTGAAGACCCAAAGCTTAAAACAGATCCGAAACAAAACCACATCCAACATCATGTAACCTAACTCTTCCACCATCTCAATAAAGACTCACTCGACCTAAGTAACAATACCATTCACTAAAATAACACCACGACCTCAGATAACCATCCATCATTGGTCCATTAGCAGTTCATGTTAACGAAAAGAAATAACACCACTGATCCTAAACATAAATCTATCTCAACACTCTTCAACAAATTTCAAACACACACAAAATTAAATTTAAGCAAGATCTCAGGCACGGTTCAAGTTATTATCAACTACTGATTTGAGTCTCTTTGAACCCTATCTTCATTGATCAAATGTAAAGTCTTGCCTCTCTTTTTACACAAACATCTATCTAAACTGATAAACCAGATCTCAGACTTGTGTCGATTGTTTGTGGTTCATTGAACTCAAAGATCTTATAAGATCTATACACAATACAACAATTGCTTCATAGATCAAAACACGACTGCTTCATTGATGTTAACAGGATCTCAGTTAACTCTTTTCGTTTAAAAGAACTCATGTTTTTCTAACGAAAAAGAAGTTGTTATCTTCACTGATCCAAATTTTGAAGCCTTCACTTCATATATTTATACGAAATATGAAAACGATATTAACAAAATTGTTAACCCGTGTTTCATTTATTCGTGTTACTACTCTATAATCAATGTCGTGTGAACTTAAGAAGTAACCTACCTTGGTCTGATTCTGAAGCTATGTCCTTGTCCTCAACGCCATCCCTGTGGCAATTCAACGGTGTCCAAACCATTAACCAAAGCCATCCCTGTGGCCTGGATTTGCCTAATCCGACTTATGAGAAGAAAGGGTTTGGAGAAAATGTGTTAAAGGGGGCGGACGGATATGGGCTTTGGTTTGATCGGTGAAGATAATTTGGGATTTGAGGTGTAATCTTAGTGATGGAGGCGGACGATTTATGATTAGGGTTTGAAGGTGTGAGAATGGTTAAGAGTAGCAGATTCTTGTGAGGAGAAAGTATGGTAGGCGTTTTAACCTCAAATGAGTTTAGGGTTAGGGCAACAATAGAAACTCTCTATTTTATAACCGGATATCAGTTTGGGTGGATCGGGTCTATTATGCAACGTGGATTTGGGTTTTGATTGGATCGTGGGCTTCACCTTATCTACTGGATCCGGATTAAACTAATCATGGACTGAATGTGGGCCTACATGAGCTACACCTTGAATTGGACCATGCAATAGAGTGATTATCATTCGTTGTTCGTACAAATGACTGTCAAATTATGTAACTCAAATTATTTTGATACATAAACTTTTGATAATATTTGATTATGATTGGTATTTATGGTCAATTTTAACGGAGGATACAAATTCACGGCTTGTGCTTAATTTTTGAGAAAAGAAATTTATCATAACCGGTGTATAAGTGGTTGGATTTGAATGACGGTTAGATGGGCTTCTTAATATGAGATCGGATTTATGTGAGTCAATGATGAGATTGGTTGATGAGATTTATTTGTATGATTTGGAGTAATGATGAGATTTGATGCGCTATGTGGCTTGATAGTTTGGTGTATGCATTTTCACGGAGTATATTTTGTCACGGCTTGAATTAATTGAACAAATTCGACTACGGGGTTGTTTGGACGGTATTTCTTATTTGAATTTGAAGTGAGGTTTTTTCGGGCGCGTTTACTTATTTCGTCTTCTTTCTTTCTACCCTTTCGCGAAGATGACTTGTTTGGGCTGGTATAGTGTGTGATAAAGACTTGGATATTTAGTTACGGTTGTGATTCTTTCTCGATTAACCCACAACGTAGCTATCACTTCGGTGTCTCACGCAGTTGAGGATATGTCAAGAGGTTTTGTACATTGGGTACACCGTTTCTTTTCACGAGGATTAGTACAAGCTTAAGTAGCAAATCTGGGAAATTTTACTTCATGATCAAGTTTGGCATATCGGGTCTACTTCACCATTTGGTCACCATAATAGCCGACATAATTCGTAAATGGTGTGTCCACCAAAGTATTTAATGGTTGTTGATGTTGGATATTGATTTGTTGATGAACTGCTGCATGTTCCCCTAAAACCGATATTCACCGAAACCAAAGCTGTCATTACACATTCTTGCTGACATTGTTTACGGTTTTGTCTTGATTTTTGTAAAATCCCGCGAAAGAACCTATTTCTCGGTTTAAATCATAGACTTGTAAAATCCCGTAACAATGGAAATATCCTGGTAATTGTAAAGTGCATATCCGGAACTATCATACGGTTTATTCTTGGTTTTGTAAAATCCCGCGAAAGAACTATTTCTCGGTTTAAACTATAGAATTTTTTAAAATCCCGTGATGATGGAACCATCTTGGAGAAAGGAAAGCGTATCTCGGGGTCTTCTGATGCTGGTGTTACGGGTTCTGTTTCGAAGAAAGGATAAAAGGGTGTACTTAATAAATTAGATGTGTGTTTGGATATTCATCATGGCAGTTTGGTTATTACATGGTTTTTCGGGGTTATGTGCATTTAACCATGGTCGGGATGAAACCATTATCAAAGTTCGTTTAAATGTCAAAGAAGGCTAGATTTGAGCAGTTAACCAGATGATGTGACAACGGCGTTAATTCAGTATTATTTATTTGAGGTTGAAGTGAATTATCACGGGCGAGTGTACTTAGTATCTGAAGGTATCGGGGATGGTTGGATGAAGATTCTTCATGATCCTTGTTCGATGCTTATTATCAAAAACGAAGACTTGGAAATCTAGTTATTATTGGGTGTCTTTTACCTTTTCTTTTACCACTTGGGGGAATTGGGCTCATACCATCACAAAATAACTATCACTTTAAGGAGTTACGTTGTAGTGCTCAGTGTCACATTCAATTGTGGATTTTCAAGAGGTGATATACGTCTATTACTCGATGGTTGGTTGGTTGAAGAGTATAGAGTACTTAGAGATTCAAATGGGCATGAAGTCTCAGCACCGCTCTTTGTTACATATGTGCAAGTTTAAGTCACGAGTTCGGGGTAGTCTACTTCAGGGTCAAATTCATCATATTGGGTTTTCTCCATCAGCTGTCACTACAAAGAGCCTACTGAATGATAATGGGGTTGATCACATGTTTTGCCAAAAGGGATTGAAAAGAGAGAGATTATGTCGTCTGTTCACAACAGTTCAGGCCTCGTACTCTAAAGAAAAGAAAAGTGTACGTCTCAGTGCGCTTTATCTTTGAAAGAAGAGAAATCTTCTTATGACGTCTGTTCACATCAGTTCAGGCCTCGTTCTCTAAAGAAAAGAAATGTGTACGTTTCAGTGCGCATTATCTTCAAAGAAGAGAAATCTTCTTATGACGTATGAACACATCAGTTCATGCCTCGTTCCTCAAAGAAAAGAAAAGTGTACGTGTCAGTGCGCTTTATCTTCTGAAGAAGAGAAATCTTCTCTATTATGACCATTCTCATCAACATGCTTCATATTTTTTCCATGCGCTTCAGTCATTAAGTGAACCGGGCTACCACTGATTGTTTTCTCATTCCACGTGCTCGATTATAATGAAGATGGCGACATCATGTGCTTATATTGCGGGAGAGAAGTGTGAATAAGAACATTCGGATGATTTTCACTTATTTAGTCAAGAATGGCATCTCCGTATGCAATTCTTGAGGGGGAGAAGAAGTGTGAATTTTTTGCATGATTGATTAATATTTGAGAATTTAAATGGTCATACGGCTCTAAACTCATGTAAGAACCGAACTTCTTCTTATCGGGTCATCTTCACATGGAGTTGTTCTTCTAAGAGCCGTTGGTTGACATCTTCACTCGGATTGATGAGTTTATCGACAAAGTGCTTCCGATTAATGCTTCACGTATACATCAACATGATGATTCCGAACAATCTCTCTGTTCTTGTTTGATGTGATTGGTAGTTTGGTGTTACCATATTGTGTGTTCGTTGCGGCCTGATTGCTGATTTCCTTGATGAACATCTTTCTGTTCTTGTTTGATTGGGAGGGATTCTAGTTAAGGGGATGTGCAAGATGTAAGTTGATTGGGATGCTTTTTGCTGATGTTCTTGTTTTTGGTGAGTTGAAGATGTTGACTTTCTATTCCCCAACTGGACAATCTTGAAGAAGGTCGAGTCTACAGTCGATTCTACATTTTCTACTGTATGTTAGAAGACTAAAAGACGGGTTTGAAAGAGGGTTAATCACGAGAGGGGATTTGACTGTTAGACAAACAATTTACGGGTCTTATTCTTCTTCAGAAAACTATTAGTTTAAGTTGGGCAGAAAATCAGAAGATTGTATGTCATCTTTTACATCTTAGCTGACATCTGAGCTGGAAGAAGTTCTAACAGGTCAACCCCTTATCTTTCAGTTGTAGAAGTTGAGTGGTTTTTGTTCTTGTAGTCGTTTTTCGTAGGGTTAGTTGAATGTAGAACGTGTAGGGGAATTGATCTTAGGGAGGGTTAGTTTGTTCTTGTCTTCCTACAAGTAGTTCCTTTAGTCGTTAGTCCGGCGTTGCTTGTGTGTTATACCATTGTGGTTTGATGGTTAGTGTAGTTTGTTCTTGTCT
>BPTQ01000007.1:347010179-347042358 GCA_019973895.1 Chrysanthemum seticuspe | reverse complement strand
TAGTGGGAAATAACACAACGGTAGTACGGTCAAAAAGTCACAACTTCACATGATGGCAACACAATAAAGGGTGATCCAGAGATTTAATGTGGCTGATGATCTCAATGAAAGCTCGAAGATCATCAAAGATGTGGATCAGTTCAAAGGCCTCCACTTAAAGTACTAATCTATGCGGACTTGGAAGAATCACTGCTTAAGCACAAAGATTGCAGAATTGAAGAATTGAAGTCTACGAGCTCAAGAACGAAGTCAAAGATAGAATGCTAGGAAGCAAAATGTATTTCATGGGGTGACCTCCCTTAGGGGGAGATTGTTAGGAATTAGAAAATTCCATGTTAAAGTGTCGGTCACCCCAATTATGATCTAGCATAAGTTAGCTCGTAGACGTGTCGTTATTTGTCGTTGTTTACGTTATTTACTAGTTATTTAGTTAGCTATTTAGTTTAGAGCAACACCGTGGAGGAAGGACGGGTCTTTACCCACTGTATACCTGATCCACAGGCCGATAGGAGGTCGTTATGTTTGTAACTATAAATACCCTCTACCTCCCAAGGTAGAGGGTTGGACCTTTCATTCATCTTAATCTAACCTTCTATGTTTTCTTTCACTTTCTCTCTCTAGAAAGGCTCCCACTTTCTCTCTCTAAAACCTCTAAATAATTCGACCATATTATTGTTTGTTATGTGTTTATGAAATCCAATATCTAACATGAAAGTTGCTTATTACAGTTAAAATAAGTTAGTGAATCAGTAATAAGCAAGAATCGCAGTTATAATTGGCTGTTGCCTTTGAAAATCTCATAACAGCCCTTTATAAGGACTGTTTGGTTATAATAGTTAAACGGGTCAAACTAGCTTGTCACTGTTCATTTGCACTTTCTTCAAGTTTGATCATGATTAATTAAGTATGTTTCAGTTGTTAGTAGAAGCTTTTAAGCTGTTTTGAGTCGTTTTGATGATTTTAGTTGTTTAGTGCAATTTTAGAAAGTGGAATGCTCATATAAGCTTCTCACAAGCTTGAGCTTATTTAGTCCTTATTTCTGGTAATTTTAGGTCCTATATAGTGATTAAAGTGCATGTTCCAAAGTTGGTGCTATTTCGTTGAGTTTTAACAGGTTTTGGGTCAAAAATCCTATACTGCTGAAAGTCAAAATTTCATAAGAAACCCATTTTTGAATAAAATTGCGAATTTCATGTAGGACTTAATATTAGGATTGAAGACTTGTGCTTTTGGGATATTAAAGTTCAGCTGCTCAACTTAATTAGAAAAATATTAGTTTACTTTTAATTAGCTTATAAACTGCTTATTTGCTAGCTTCTTTTAAGCCCTTTTTCACAAAACCTTCCTTTTTGCTTATTCCTTATTTCTGCTTATTCAGTGTGTTTTTCTTGTTGTTGTTGCTTATTCTAAGTCCCCATAACTGATTTATAGCTTATTCAACCTTTGGTTCAGTAGTGGTAGCTTTTTATTAGCTTATGCAAGCTTAATAGCTCATTTTGACCCACTTTAAGGTCTGTTAAGCAAATAAGCTGACAACAAGCTTATCTTTGAGTTCCACAAAATGTGTCTTCACAAAAGTTGCTTATTTTCAGTAGTAAAATAGTTTTGTAAAAGAAAATTCAAGAAAAACCAAAAATAAAAATAGCTAGTTAGGGCCGTTTGGCGTGTTGAGACTTGAAAACTGGTCTCAAGCTTTTTTTTCTGTAGCTTGTACTTTTTAGGTTCTAATCAGTTGCTTTAGCTCATTTTAGGTTAGATTTAGGCTGTAGTATCTTATGGTAGATTTTGGATAGCTTATAGCTTATTTATTAGCTTATTCAAACTGCTTATTTGCCCAATTCAGCTTATTAGTAGGCTTATCTAACTTTTTATATTTTTCCCAGGCTTAGAATAATATTTTAGATTTCCTGTAAAGTTTCATAATTTCTACTGTTCATTTGTTATTTTTCTTAATTTTAATTAGTTTAAATTAGTTTTTAATTAATAATAAATACATAAAAAGTGTAATAAATATATTTTCAGTTTTAAAATAAGTTTTATAATATTTTAGATTTTTCTCAATCATAATTTTATTTTTCTAGCCTTATTTCATATTTTCTTCTATTTTAGGTTATTAATAAATAGTTAGAAATAGTTTTTAATTAATAATATTTAAATAAATAGTTGTAAAATTAATTTTATTTTTCTAATAATTTTCTTTTATTTTTAGGATTCCAAAAATGTCATTTTCATATTTTTAGATCTTAGAATTCACTTTTTATTTGGTACGTTTACGTAGTTTTTAAACGTACGTATTTACGTTTCTTTTATCTGATTGTTGTGCTTTCCAATTCTGTATCCAATTCCATTCCAATCAATTAGTAGTGTAATTTCCAATCCAAATCTTTACTGATCACCATCCTTAGTGATCATTCTATCATCTGATCAAGTGTTTACACACCATTGAGTCTCCGTGGGACTTAACGACCCGGGAATTCATTATATTCTCTGATCTTCATTGCATTGGTTTCTGAGCAGTTTTAAGTTTATTACGGTTAGCCATTCACAAGTGGCTAGCTTGTGTGATTAAGCTTGACTGTGTTTTCAGCACCGATCGATATTATAAATATCAAAGAATCCAAAAGTCATCATTTAGAAAAAGTCATAGGACAACTTAATCAAATAACATTAAGATCACAAGCTCAAAATCAAAGTAACTACTTTTGTTTTGTGTCATCCATTGAACCAAAAAACGTAAACGAAGCAATGAAATATGAATCTTGGGTAATAGCTATGCAAGAGGAGCTAAACCAATTTATTAGGAATGACGTATGGACATTAGTTCCAAAACCTAAAAATCAAACTGTAATTAGAACAAAATGGGTTTTTCAAAATAAAATGGACGAAAACGGTGTAGTGTCTAGAAACAAAGCTAGGCTTGTGGCACAAGGCTATAATCAACAAGAAGGTATTGATTACGACGAAACTTATGCACCGGTAGCTAGGCTAGAGTCTATTAGAATCTTACTTGCATATGCATGTGCTCACGACTTCAAACTTTTTTAAATGGATGTTAAAAGTGCATTCTTGAACGGTTTCATTAATGAAGAAGTATATGTTGCACAACCTCCCGGATTCACCGACTTTGAAAAACCAAGTAATGTTTTCAAACTCAAAAAGGCTTTATACGGACTTAAGCAAGCACCAAAAGCTTGGTATGATCGACTTAAGACTTTTTTAGTTGAACACAAATACACCATGGGATTAGTAAATAATACTCTCTTTACCAAGAAAAAGGAATCACGTATTATCATAGTTCAAATATACGTAGATGACATCATATTCGGATCAACTTGTCAAGAGCTATGTGATGATTTCTCTAAAATCATGCACGACGAGTTTGAGATGAGTATGATGGGCGAGTTAAACTTTTTTTAGGACTTCAAATTAAACAACTAGAAGATGGTATATTCTTCAACCAATCTAAATACATAAAGGACATGCTCAAGAAGTTTGGTCTTGAAGACTCAAAACCTACTAAAACACCCATGTCCTCGGAAACTAAACTCACCAAGGATGAGGAAGGTGAATCCGTAGATAACACTAACTATAGAGGAATGATTGGTAGCCTACTTTATCTCAAGACTAGTAGACCTGATATTATGTTTAGTGTTTGTCTATTTGCTCGCTTTCAATAAGATCCTAAAAATCACACCTAGAAGCCATAAAAAGAATATTTAGATACATTAAAGGCACTACATGTTTAGGATTATGGTATCCCAAAGGAACGGGTGTAGAAACCATAGTGTATACCGACTCGGACCATGCCGGAGATTATGTCGATAGAAAGAGTACAAGTGGTATTTGTACTTTTGTTGGACAATGTCTCACCTCATGGTTCTCAAAGAAACAAACTGCCCTCGCTATCTCAATTACCAAAGCCAAGTACGTCTCAGCCGGAAAGGCATGTCAACAAGCTCTTTGGATGAACCAAGCTCTCGTGGACTACGGAATTCAACTCAACGACATTTCTATACTTTGTGACAACAAAGGAGCCATTAATCTTAGCAAAAATCCTGTCCAACATGCCCGAACGAAACATATATAAATTCATCATCACTTCCTTCGCGACAATGTTCAAAAAAGAAACATCTCAATCGAGAAAGTCTCCTTCGAAGATAACATTTCCGACATCCTAACTAAACCTCTTAAACGAGAACCATTTAATCTTATTAGACTTGGTTTAGGATTAATGGAACTAAACACATAAACAAAAACATAGCTTAAAAGTTAGAATGACCAAACACAACAAATTAGCGAAATTCTACTAATGTTCCCACGGAACCAATCGTTAACAAAGAATGAACCAAAATATTGGGTCCGTCTGGTCCGTGGTTCACTCAGTACAAAATTTTTGAACTACAGAATACTTCCTTCTTCACAACCCACATAACCAAACGACCTACAAACACACATAACTCATAATTGAGGTTTCTTCTTTAACTAATCTAAGCCAAAATCAACATTGTAAGTATCCTAATTACATTACTTCTCTTAATTCTGAGTCTAGGGTTCTAATTTATGCACAAAACCAAAACATGAGGATTATGCATCTTCTTGCACAAATCATGAATTACATTTGTTAAATTAGATAACTAATCATGTTTCCCTTAGTTATGAATTGCATATCATAAGACATTATCATAATTAACTAAAAACCCCATGTCAAAATTTTGAAAAATTTCTCACTTATAGGAAAAACAATTTCTCATTGTTCATACAAATAAAAACATTATTTTCATCACTTGCATAATGTCTCTTGAATACTGAAGTTAATGCATAACTAATATGCATTCCCAGGTATATTCAAATGAAGCCACATTGAATTAGGACCGTTTGGGTTATCTCTTGCATTTTGCCAAACACTACTAATAAAAACTATTTTATGCATAAAAAAAGGAGTCGAGATAACCACAACTCCACATTGTTTGCATATAGGCACAAACTAGAACAAAATATTAATTTAGCTTTCGTTTTTACTAAAACATGAAACTTTATGCTCCTAGAAACAAACATGCCTCCCGCAAAGTACTATGATCACAAAGACACCCTTGGTTACATCCCATAGCACCAAAAAACTAAGGGTCTTAGCAAAGACCAAGTTGAGGTTTTCAAAGGTCTAGAGAAACGTTACTTTCATGAGGGTAGAACAATCCATCCATCCTTTGTCGAGGGAACAAACCTTCGTCAAGAACTAGCCACCATCCACTTTGATGGTCTCCTAGACATAGATGAACCCATTTGTCCTAGATTCGTTCTTGAGTTCTATGCTAGCGTAATTCTTGTACAAATGATGATGGTCTTATGTCACTTCAATTCAAAGTCAATCAAATTGATTTCAACATTCCCCTCACTCAATTCGCCCAAGTGCTAGGAATTCCTTGTGTTGGAACATGTCTCTACTCGGATAAGTGGTCACTCACAATTTTTGACTCAATTCATGACCGTTCCCCTCCTTACCAAACTCCCTTGGTCAACAAAGATGTCATTCGTGAACACCTCTTCTTTGATAGGGTAGCCCCAACTCGTGTCACTAGAACCGGGAAAGAAATCAACCGAGATCCATATGGAATGGAACTCAATGAGCTTAAGCCTCACTTCAAGAAATGAGAAGAACTTCTTAGAGCCAATGTCATAAGCACCATAGGAAACCGTGACCATATCAATGCTTGCCTTTTCTACATGCTCTATAGCTTGTCCACTCGTCAACCATTCAACTTGGCATACTACATTGCTAGGAGGATGGCCGACATTCCCACTCAAGGAACCGTTGCTCTTCCTTACGGGATGCTTCTTACCCGTCTCTTTAGAGCTTTTACACCAATTCCACCAAGTCCTAGAGGGGTAAAACTTGACTATCCTCTTATCCCTCACATCTTTGTGCCATTGAGTGATGAAAGGGTAGCCAAGACTAAGACCAAAGGAAAATGGCCACAACCTCCTACTCCTTCAACTTCATCATCAAATAGCTCTGAAGATGGACTCCCAAAATCTAGGCTTCAACCTCACGAGTACTATGCATCACTTCCAGAGATTGAGAACCCCGCGGAGGAATTTAAGCAAAAGAAGGGTATGTTCAAGTGTCTTGGTAGGATGCTTACCAAGATTAACAAGAAGTTGGACAAGTGATAGAGGTTTTTAAGGAGTGTTTGGTACAAGGACAAAAACAATGATGCATAATGTATTTTATGTATTTTTGCTTTCTAGGATGTTAACTAAACTTAAAACAATCATGTGAACTAACTTTGCCATGCAGGGGGATAACATTTGGATGTTATCAAATTTTCACCGTTTTCACGTTTTAGTGAAAATCACTAGCCCCTATTTGAAATACATTCTCACATGTGTTTATATGTGTTATTGCTTGTTCCTAACCAGAAATAATTATCTCCATATGTTTTAAGAAAAATTACAGGATTTGGAAAAGTTCACGAGGGTTAAAAACACCTCTGTGAACAAAAACTGATCACCACAGATTCGACGGACCCAAAATTTTGGTTTCGTCCGTAGAAAAATTTGGTGCCGCCAAAATCACCACGGCGGACCAGACGGAACCAAAAATTGGGTTCCTCCTTTGGAAAACTTTGGTTTCGTGGAGACTTGCAGGTAAGTTTCTGAATTTTGCTTAATCCCACACTCAAATTTACCAAATTTTGTTAGTAGGATATTTTTACTGCTTTTCATTTATATTAGGACTAGTTTAACTTACTTGGACCAATAGGATATCCATTTCCCACCAAAATTCAAAAATTCTAAAAATCCACCGAAGGAACCCTTATTTTGGTTCCTTGGAATCCGTGGATGACTGATCTTCAGGATTTTGCAATGATTGAAGTCCATTTATTGCATATCTTGCTCAATTTACTCAAAACTTCTTGTATTGATTGACTTAAGGATATTTGACATGCATTTAAACTCTTCCAAATCATTAGGAACTACTTCACTTGTATGTCTTAACATCAAATCAAACACAATTTCAATTCAAGAAACGTGCGTACATCGCACATTGTTAGATTCATTACAATTTCAATTCAACCGTAAAGCATCCTTAACATTGTAACATCACATATAATATAAAAATAATATGTATCATATGTGTCTATTCGGACAAACGAATAAGTAATATGTAGTTGGTGCTTATGCTTCTAATTCTAAAGATATTTGATTTTATAAATATCACATATGCATATAAATATACATGTCGATACTCATAAACATATATACATATACATATACTAGTTAATCGAGTATGGATATAACATATAAATTCTAAATACTTATACACTAGAAAGATCGGAGTCGGGGTCGGGTTTGGGGATTTATGTTATCCCCATCCCCGCCCCATCCCCGGTTTCATATTATGGGGATTCCCCATCCCCGTCCCCATCCCCGGTCAACTCGGGGATTCCCCAGTCAAAATCAGGTTTGGGGATCGGGTCCTCATCGGGTACGGATTTTTTTGCCATCTCTAGGCACTGGTGGTCGCCCACCTCGCACACCCTTAATGACCGGTTTGTTAATATCGGTCGTGGTGGTGGCTTTGTTTATGTTAGTTAATAATAAAATGTTGTTGTTTTGTTTTGGTAGTGATTATTGTGGGATAAATGTAGTCGCAAAATAATGAGAGATGATACAGCATGGCACTAATGTGGAAATTGTTGGAAGGGGTTGGGGTTGCAGATTTGGATTTTTTAAGTCAAAATGCGTTCCAAGCTTGTGAACTCATCCGAGCCTGTACGAATTCAGCTCTGAAAAACTGCCTGTACGTGAATCTTTTTGCTGCAGATTCGAGTTCTTAGTTTCCAAATTTTGTATCAATCCGCGAATCTCTTTTGCTGTAGATTCAGGTTCTTAGGTTTTAAATTCTGTATTAATCTATTTTAGAAATGGATATACACTTAGTGAACAAGTTTTACAGAATCGTTTTGTGCAAATAAAAGATATGTAAATGTGGTTTAATTATACCATAATTATTTAATTATGGCACTTATTTAGTCGTGGAGAAGAAAACAACTTTTTTGTATAAATAAAGCTATAACCTCATTTAGTTTTTAGAACCAAAAAAGAAATCCTCCATACACGGTTTTCCAGCATCTTCAATAAAAAACATGCATTGCTTTCATGGTATTTCAGACAAGTTTGTCACATTCGGCTGTACATTAGCTTTGGCCGTTGTACCCTGAAAAACAGGCGGCGAACTTGTTTTATGGGAATCGTGTTAAGCAAGATCCTCGTGCCTCGACCTTTACTGCTTTCTTTAATTCTCGTTTCATAAGAGTCTATCTTCTGCTTCATCTCATTTTGTCTCTTTTAATTTTATGTTCTTTACTTAATGTTTGTTATATATATAAATCGTTTCATAACCACCAACGATTGTGATTTTATTAATAGAAGTGTTGGGTTGGTGGGTTAATTTTTAAAAATGAGAATAAAACATACAGAGATATGCATATTTCATATCGACCAACGATTGTGGGTTTGTAAACCCATACTTATTCCCATTCCCATACCCATAATGATTCCTCTTTACAAGTCAAACACTTCCTAAAGTCAAAATCGGAGTGTGTAACTTAGTTTGTTTGGGTAAGTGGTCATAACCGCGATCATGGTGGCGGTGATGTGGTAAGTGGTCATAAGTGGTCAATATTGTATTTCTTGGTGAAGCCTAGCAAAAGTTGCTTTATAGTCAGGGTCGTTTTTGAGATTTTGGTGGCCCTAGGTGAAAACCCACAATAAAACCTTCAAAAACTATTGTCATATAAAAAGTGTCCCTGTTTTATAAGGTATAAGGCAAAATCAACCCTTCAACGTATAATCAACTTAAGATGTATTTCATATAAAAAGTATGTGTACACATGTATTTATATATTGTTAACGGGAATAATTTTGGAGCCCTTAAAGTTTTTGGGGGCTTTGGCGGTCGCCCACCTCGCACACCTTCAAGGACGGCTATGTTAATAGTGGTCGTGGTGGTGGCTTTGTTTTTGTTTTGTTTATGTTAGCTAACAATAAAATGTTTTTGTTTTGTTTTGGTAATTACTGTGGGATAAATGTGGTCGCAAAATAATGAGAGATGATACAGCATGGCGCTAATTGTGTGGCAATAACGGTCAATGGTCGCAATGACTATTGTTGATGCTCTCGTGGGAGATGCTATGTGTAAAAGGCAGCAATCGAACAATGCTTTACACATATTATCTTTGGTGCTGACATCCGGGTTGGTCGGGTTGGTTTGTGCTGCCGTTTATCTAAATATTTAGATAGTCATTATGTTTTAGTCATTGTATACATCCTTGTATTCACAATATCTGCATTTGCCCAAATGCTAAGAAAAAAAATGAAGTTGGTCATCATTGACGAGTTGAAACCTTATTCTGAATATAGAAAATGCTGAAGGTTAGCAACAAATAAACTTGTTATTAACGAAGGACTATGATGCTCATATAAGAGTTTTTACTGATTACATAATCTGTCTAGTTTGTCACCTCTACACTTGTAGTTTAAAGATCAAACAGTGCCTCGTCTTTCTAGAGGTTCATCTGAACTCCTGTTACGTATGTCGTTTATTGGCCACGGCTCGATCATTAAGCTAATTTAGCAATGAAATATATCTCCATTTTCAGCCATAGTACTAGGTTTCTTCAAGTTCTTTTAAGAGTATGGTTCAATAGTTTGTCTAACTCTAACCAGATGCCTTGCAGTAACTATATGTATACATGTCGGCATGCTAACGTACATAAAGCAGAAAGTTAACCTATACAGTAACGATATTCGGAAGTTGAAAGCTTTCAGTTATGCAATCTCTGTAAAGGACACAACTCAGGATATCATGCATCAACCAAAATGAGCCTTTTGCTATTTATTTATTAACACATTCTTGTTTGACAAATAATATAGGAATATACTATAGTCAACCAGCATGTATCAATCATGTAAACAAGTTTAAACTGATTTATACAATACAAAGTGTGTAACGTCTAATTGTTTATAGGCACATCGCAATCATTTGAACAATCAATCATGTACACTCTGCCAGTCTTTTTCTCATATGTAATAAGTTTATAAAGTCGATACAAACACAGTTGTGTCGTTAAGCTCGTAAAGACAAATACTATGCACGATCTTAGCCAAAAGATCGAGAAAGGTATCATTTCTCAAATTAATAAATACAAGATTGGTTTGCTCAACGGTTGGATCAACGGATGGGCACCTTGATCCAACCGTTGAAATAAGCAATGGCTAAGATGATAAACGGTGTAGACATGCCGCCTAGGATAATGTACGGAAGAGGCGTACTCATTGGATTCTCCCCTTCCCTTTCTCCAGCCGTTTGCCAATACCTACGCATTACCAAAACAACATTATTTGCATATAAATCATTGCTCACTATATATGACTATATGTAAATACATGAATTGCCTAATATATGCCTACTGTTCGGGTTCTTGTTCTTTGGTAATGAATTTCTTTTTCCCATCTTTAGTGGCTTCTCCATCTTCCCCTCCTGCAAAAACACGAAAACTCATCGACAGAACAAAATTTTCTTTTCACAAAAGAACATGGTACTCTATTTGAATAATATGTTGTATGTTGGTTATTGAAACTGCTTATCTGCGTTTTTATATCGCTTATAAGCAGTTTCAAGAAACAAAACAGTTAAACAGATGAGAAAGCGAGTTTTTAACTCAAATATACGTGGCCCAAATGGGCCACATATTTGTGACCGGAATAAGATGCAACAATGCTAATATTTTTTATATAAATAAAAATAAAATAAAAATAATAATAAATAAAATGATGAAAGATAATACAAACCTAGCCTAGCTTGAAGTTTAAATCGATGATTTGGGGTTGTTCTAGGAGGACATATGGATTGATATGATAAAGGTTTTTGTGGGATATGAAACTTGGTAGCTAATGAAGAAGTGGATGAAATGGTTATTTTAGCAGCCATTGTTTGTTGCATTTTTGAAAGGGCAGTTGTGTTTTCTTGGTTTATCTATATCTATTGTGTTTTGGATATGAAAGTAGTGGCAGTGAAGCTTTGTAGCTTATTGCCCCTTTTTTCATTTTGTAACTATAATTTTTTTTCTTGATGAAAAAGAAGTGACTTGGGCCTGCTGGGTTGACACGAATCTATGTTGGCACTTGGCCTACGTAACCCAAAACAAGACGGGGGATAAATGGATAAAAATTGCACAATGAAATCTGTCAAACCTTATCTAAGAAAATAAGGAGCTTACCAGTTTAACCAAAGAGTAAATTGCAAAAATCGTGCTCGTGGTTTGGCCAAATTATATACTTCATCCGTCTCATAATAATTGTCCACTTTAACTTTTTTGATTCTTTTTTGTTCAACTTTGACCATTAATATTTTTATTTGTATTATATAATACTTGATGAAAATTATACCAAATGAAAATACATTTAAAACCCAATCTATTCATATATTTTTCATCAAGTATTATATTACACAAACAAAAATATTTATAGTCAAAGTTGAATAAAAAAGACTTAAAAATGTCTAAATAGACAATTATTATAGGACGGAGGTAGTATTTCATCCGTATGATTTTGAAATTGCAGACGGCCTCTTTGTGGGAAAAGTTTGGATTAATCTTCATTTTTGCTCAAAGTGGAATGACTAAAATGCTCTCGTCTTCTTTTTACTTTTTTCACTTTGGGCAAGGACATTTTAGTCATTTCACTTTACTTTGTTTCACCAAAACCATTTTAGTCATTTCACTTTTATTTTAGTCATTTCACTTTTGGCAAAGGACGAAAATGAATCAAAACTTTTATCACAAAGAGGCTGCATGCAATTTCGAAACCATAAAAATTAAATCTGCAATTTGGCCAAACCAGAAGAACAATTTTTACAATTTACTCTTGACCAAACCCAAACGTGTCCATGGCTAAATCTATTGGACTTTATGAAGTTGATAACAACCCAGTCATATCAGCTTTTTATAAACTCTTACAATTTATAAACTTATATTTTTATTCATAAAAAATTCTTTTAAAATATAAAAAAGCTGAAAGGTCTTACTATTTGGGTTGTTTGGCGCAATAAGCTAAAATTGGAGCTGCAAATAGGACAGGAGCTAGAGCTGAAGCTTATATTAAAAGCTGTAAGTTGTTTTGAGAATTACTTAGAGCTAAACTTATTATTGTTGTAAAAAAAAAAAAAAAAAAAAAAAAAAAAAAAGAAAAAAACCATCAAATTAATTCATATATTTTTCAATTTTTTGCATGATAACCCATTATGCTTTAAAGAGTATTTAAATAATTGACTAACTATAAGACTTACTCATTTTTAAAAGCTTGTTTCAATTGGCCTCGGGTATGTTTGGCAAAAATAGATTGTGTTGATGATGTTACTGATATTGGTGCTGGTGTTGTTGCTGAAAAAAATTATAAAAAGATATTATTTTATTAAGCTACATGAAGTAACCTTTTATTTTCAGAGATTTTGGAAGATTATTTTTTTTTAATAAAAAGAGATTATTTTTATAAGCTTATAAAATCTTCCATAAGCTTGTGTGACAAACGGTGCTTATTTAAAGCTCAGGCCCGTATAAGCCTCTTGCCAAACACTTCCTTTAGAGAAGGAGGTACCATGGCGTCCAAGCTCGCCAAATCCGACATGACACTCCATCTAGCGCCACCACCCTCGAGCTAGGGTACCCTTCCCCTCCCCCTTGTTGAACCAATTTATTGGCGTGCGTTAGTTGTGGAAGAAGACAAAAAAAAATGTCGTTTGAAAACGATTAGTTTTCAATTTTTTTACTCCAATATTCCCTTTCTACACATTATGAATAATAGCATATTTTAACCAATTTTCACACAACTTTCTTTACCAAAAACACGTACTCTCTATCAAAAAACAACTTCCCTCCAACAAACATTTTATAGATTGTTCTCTCCCACATACCATCGAGGAAATAAAAGTTGCAGTAATGAAACAAGTTAATGTGGATAACATTCGTATGCAAGCGATTATTGACTTGGTTGTGCAATTTGACAAAGTTAGCACAACTAAAGATGATATGATTAAAGCATACAAGGAATGCAAAAACATTCTACAAGAAAAACGTGCTTTGATTGAGACTTGTCTAAAAGAAGAATCTTGAAAAGATTATGATGTTCATTCGGATTTGTTTAAAATTACGGGAGAAATACAAAATCAAATCAGTGCTAAATTTGTTTGGACGCTGATCTGCGCAAAACCGTCAAGTTTTCTCACGCAAGCAAGAAACTTAAAACAGCTTAAGCACAGATGCAATGAAGATCTGAGGAGTATAGTGTTTCCCCGGGTCGTTATGTCCCAGCGAGTTGTGCAATGGATTATCAAACGTTTAGTGATCGAGGAGTTTGAATGGAAAAAGGATTTGGATAAGATAATATAACTACAGAATAGCCAATAAATAAAAACGGCTTAAATGCAAATTAAAGGAGATTAAAAAGATTAAAAATATTAAATAAACGCTATCACTATATTTAAAGTGGTGAACGTTTAAAAACTAAAACTTACGTTTAAAAATAAAATTACGCAAACGTACAAACTAAAAAGTGAAACTTATACAATATAAACCCTAAAAATATGAAAAATACATTTTTACAATCCTAATGATAAAAGAAAATTTATAAAAAAAAGAAAATTATTTTTATAACTATTTATCTAATTATTATTAATTAAAAACTATTTTTAACTATTTAATATTTAACCAAAATACAAGAAATTAGGAAATAAAGATAGAAAAATAAAATTAAGACTTAGAAAAGTCTAAAATATCAAAATAGACTTTTCAAAACTATTTTTGTATTTTTATGATTATTTTTCTATTTTTTATGATTTTTAAACTATTAAAAACTACTAAAATTATTTAAAATTACAAATTTAACTAAGAAAAATCTAGAAAAATATTTTTTTCTCTTTTTATATTTATCTTAACTTAAGAAAAATGAAAAATTATTTTTTTTGAAGCTTTTCTTAATTTTTTATATTAAATACTATTTAAAAATGCTAAAAAACTAATTTAAATTAAGAAAAATAGCAAAACAACTTGGAAAAATCTGAAAATTTCAGTAAAAGTCTAAAATTATATAAGGAATAAAGGAAAAATATAAAAACAAGGTGCTATGTGGATGAATCTGAAGCTGTAGTGTAAGTAGCTTATAAATAAGCACTTTTGAAATAAGCTAAAGGCTACCTAATTGAACCAATTGATCACAGGACTTATTTTAAGCTGAAGCTAACTCAATACAACCTAATTTAGCTACTCTAGGCTTCTGGAAGCTAGGAAACAAGCATATGGTATGAATCGCACTAAGACACCAAAACAGTCCTTACCCACCATCTTGCAGCTCAAGAATAAGCCACTGAATAAGCAAGAAAACTAAAGCCATTCTGAGAAATCTACACTAGACCTAACAAGGGACTTATAAACCAAAATTCAGACCAGGGCAAGCTCTTATAAGCTTGGCGCGAGATCTGCAAGTTTCACTCAGAACCTGTGCAGATTAGTTGCTCTGCACAGGGCACTACTCAGTCAACTTTCAGCTTAAAAATAAGCCACCGAATAGACTAGAAACCTAAAACCAGATGTTGCACTCTAAAGTTGACCTAGCAAAGACCTTATAAACCAAATATCAGACCTAGATTACTTGAAGTGAAGACTATGCAGTGTCTGCAAGTTTTAAAGAAACTGATTTGTTGCAAACTTTTGACTTTTGATAAAGCTGAAAAATTGACTTTGATGAGATTTGATCTATCCACACTGATTGAATTTGAAATTATACGATGCAAGGGGACCTGATATAGCTAACTTATGTGATACTAAGTCCACATGTGAGCCTGCAGGTTCATACTCTTATCTGTGCAGACAATAGATTGGATTAAAAGAGAAATTTCACTTTGAATGAAATGATAAGCAAGTGAGTGACTCAAATTATCCTAGTAAGCCTAAAGGGAACTTAGCAAACTAAATTTAACCACTGATAAGCTCTGCAACCTCAAATATCAGCTCAAGCCAAACACAGGTTTATCCACTTGTATCAATACTTTATCTAGCAATTCACTTAACCAGTGTGACTCAATCCCTATTCCAACTGTACCTAGCCAACTGATCCTAACTACAATTATTATAGCTAACAATGTAATACTAATTCTATAAGAGCTATGAAATACAGTTTTGAGCAAACAAACGGCGTAAAATCAATAAAAGGACTTACAACAGTCCAGCTAATCAGTACTGCACAAGTGGTTAAACATCACTCCAAATAAGCTCAATGCACCACCACCTTAGTCCAGGTCAAGGATTTGACCATACCCTGCTCCAGCTGACTTTTGTTGACTATGTTACCAAACTGCTTAAAAGGTAAAACAAGCATACCAAAGATTGTAATAAGCTTAACTGAGCTTATTTGATTTTAACCATGAGCTTATTAGAAGCTTTGACATAGAATTTAAAAAACTGCAAATGAGACAGTGAACAATAAATTTGAAATTTGATTAAACTTTAAAATTGATACTCAAAATCACAATACAATAATGTTCCCACTTAAATGTGATACCAACAAACTGAAATTACAATGTTTTCATTTTAACTAAGACATTAATCTAAAAAACGACATAAGGAAAATTTATATAAACTAACTACTACTCCTTTGCTTGCATCCCTCCTCTCTTTTATACCCATTCTCTTTCTCTTTCTTTTCTGAGCAAACCCCACCATTTTTCTGACCCTTGGATTGACAAAAATGATCATGGCCCTTAAAACTGATTTTGGCGGGAAACTTAGATTTAACAGTGGGTGAGGTTGAGTGTGGGGGAGAGGTGGAAAGTTAATGATTTTTGGATGTAGTGTTTGGAGGGGGGACAGGTTTGTGATAAGGTGAGGAGAGGTGGAGTGTAGCAGGTTAGTTGCAGGCTACAAGTGGGGAAGGTGAAGGTTTGGCGCCAAAGGGTATTTTGACCTGTGGGTTGACTGGTGGATTATTAAAACCAGGGGGTTCAAAAAGGCTTTTTGACAGGGGGTCAATTGGTGTCAAGGGTCCAAATTTAGGTTTAAGGTTTTAATAATTAGAAGGACCAAATGTGCAAATCTGAAAATCAAAGGACCCAATCTGCCATTTCATCAATGTTGCTCCAAGGGACTAATACTGACAAGCTTCAAAAGTACAGGGATCAAATCTGTCATTTTGCAATTTTCCAGGGGCCATTTCTGCCAATTTTGAAACTTGAAGGACCATTTTTGCAATTTTCTCAAACTTTTGATATTTTTCACCAAAGGACTAAATTTGACAAGTTATGATTTAAAAAGGACCTTTGGTGACTTTACTTTTGAAATTATGTGCTCAGGGACTGTTTTTGACAACTTTTGAAACTTGGGGGACTAAAACTGCAATTTTTGCAAATTTGATATGTTTTTCATCTGATTTTGATATTTTTGCATTTAAAACACATAAAACACTGATTTGTGATATTTTGATCATTTTGATGTGTTTCTGAGTGTTTTCAGATGTTTTTGCAGTTTATTTTGTACAAAAATGATGAGTATTTAGACACTCATCATAAACGTTAACAACCGACTTAGGCGGGATACGCCGAAGCTTGAGGAACACGAAATCAATAAGGGTTTCGTGTGTATATAAAGGGCATCCCAGCCCTCATTAAAGGTACGATCTACAACCCTAACTCTCAACTAAAACCCTAAAAACCGATTACTTACTCTCACGCCGGAGGATAATCGTGGGAGATAATCCCACGATAAGCCCAACGGTGTTTTCTGTTTACTTAGTGCGCAGGTCTCAAGCATCAAGATCCAATTGATATAGACACCGGAGTCCAAACAAGGAACGCCCAACTTTTGTATCAACAAGTGGCGCCATTCGTGGGACCTATCACTAAGAACTAGAATGACGAAGCAAGGAAACCAAAACCAGCGATCGCATGGTGACATACATGGGAAGAAGCAGCAAAGTGGATCAGTTTCTTAACAGGCCTCTGGGACGACCAGTACTACTAGAAACCAAGGATCAGGCCCAGATCTGGTCTTCCCGACGGTGGAACCACGCCCGGGGACAATCCAGGCCACCACAACCACCACTGGCGCAGAACGTCCACTGCGCACCCCTTTTACCACTCCACTCCAATCGGTGCTAGAGACGGACCTCACAAAAGCACCAGACGCACCTGACCGAAACAAGGGTCTAGTGGTAGAAACAGACACCCTTGCTCTAGAAGGGGTTGCGTCGGAACTAGCGCCAAGTAATTTCGTGTCTCAAAACTACGAAACCCTGGTTGCTCTCATGCAAGAGGAAGCGAAAAAGAGGTCAGGTCGGAGTTTGCAAGCCCGACTCAATTTCGGCCCAGAGTATGAGACATCTCCACCGCGTCATCAGAAGGAAAAGCGCGGAAGGGATAGCCGCCAACCCCCAGTATTTACCAGGATTGGGAGGAGAGTTGAGAATGATGAAGCAACGGACATGCAATACCTTGGGGAACACGAAGAGGATGGTCGGCGTACCAATGTCCACGCTAGGCTTGGTAGCCACAGGGTCCATGACAGACTTGGACGACGGTACTCTCCAAGTGAAAGCCCAAGTGAAAGCCCTTCAAGTGCGAACTCTGAGGACAGTCGGCGCAAGCGCCGAAAGAGGGAAAGCTCGTCCTCTGGTAACTCCTCGGATAACGAGGACAGCGAAACTGGGCACTGGAAGTCCAGGAGAAAATATCGCGACCAGGAGGAGGAAGACATGTCCCTTCCTTGGCACCGCCAAAAGGTAGATGCGTTCACTCGGCGCATCAGCGATTTCTCAGAAAATAAAAGGAGGCTCATGCCCGCCAATGTGAAAACCTATGATGGAACAGGTGATCCGGACGATCACCTAAAAATTTTCGAATCAGCCGCTACCATCGAAAATTGGCCACAGCCTGTGTGGTGTCACATGTTCAATTCCACACTAGTGGGAAACGCGCGAAACTGGTTCAGTAAGCTTCCACGCAGAAGCATTGATGGCTTTGAAGAGTTGCGGAAGGCGTTTCGCCTGAACTTCACTCAAAGGAAAAAGTGCGCTAAAAACCCTGTCGAACTCGCTAGGGTAAAACAGCGCCAGGGGGAATCTACAAGCGCTTATGTGGAGCGCTACAAAGATGAGTGCATACACGTTAAGGCATGCCCCGAAATACTAAAAATCTCAGGGTTCATGAACGGGATCAATAACCCAGAACTCATCAAAAGGCTAAATGACAGAGTCCCCCAAACCTTTGATGAACTTATGAAGCGCACAAGGTCTTTTATCCAAGGAGAAGCTGCCGCGGCGGACAGTAGGAAAGGTTACTCAAACTATAGGTCACAAGAACAACCTCGGAGATAATCCACTGACCAGAGTAGCAACCGCAACAAGAACTACCGCGGCCAGGGGAGCGGACGGGATAATGACAGATATACCCCGCTGACCAAAACTCCAAAGGAGATATTTGCGACGGAATGCGCGAACTTCCCAAGACCCCTACCAATGCGCACCCCAGAGGATCGGCGCGTGGGGAGTTGATAACGCTACATGCGTCGTTCGGGGTCAAAGGAACTTCTTTTTCGTCGAGCAAGTTTTTCAACACCCTAGGCAGTGAACCTAATCGTTGTAGTGTAGTATTAGGGTAAGCCACGGGTATTGATATCGTTCTCTAGGGGAATAGGAATGCTAGTGAGAAGTTACTACGCTAAGGTTGAGGTTGAGGAAGATTATTTTTTATCTTTTTATATTTTTTAGAAAAGGAAAGGTACGAATCTCGGGGTTTGGATTTGGGGGGGTTGGTATTGCTACCGATTACTCTACTTATCGAATTATCTAATCTAAGGTGTATGTAGTCTATGTCTAATTATTGTGTGCTCGTATGATAGTTTAAAGATGTGTTTACTTAGGTTTTACTACTCCTTAATTATCTCCTATTGGTGGTTGAATTGTCACGTCCTTATTCTTAGTTGCGTTGTGTATCTAAGGTTGTAGGGTATGCGTTTCTCCCTAACTCTTTGAACTTACCAAAGGGTCTCGTCTACAAAACCACTAGGGATAATAAACTCTTACTCTAAGGCACTCTTTGGATGGTTTAGCTTACAACTACTCAAGGAGTCATATTCTAAGGTTCACAAAGATTTAATCAAGCATTAAGTACACAACGAATGACCTATCGCATTACTAGATCATTAATCAACTAAGATAAGAGACAACCAATCAATATTCAATAATTAAGTTTCATATTCCCTAAGCAAACACACAAGTAAATTAGCCGGACATGGAGAACATGCAAGCATACACACAAATAATCAAAGACATAATTGTATTAATGAAGTAAAACACTTATCTTGGTGTAAGATAGGGTTTGGAACCCTAAAATACTGTACAAGACAGCCTTGGTTCGGTTTAGGTTTTTACTCCAAAAGACTACACACCAATACTGAAAAATTCGGATTCTATATATAAGATTACACATGCGACGGCGTCACCTTATGTTTTGTGACGCCGTCGGGTCGCCGTCATTAGGGTTTCGTCTTGACCACGTTAGACTTGCGACGGCGTCACCTTATGCTTGTGACGCCGTCCTCTTCAGCTTCTGACGCCGTCTGGATTGCATCTAGGCCGTCTGAGTTGCGACGGCCTACTCTTTTATAACTTGACGTCGTCACTTGAAAATAGGAGTTTTGGCTTCTGTCCCGTCACAAAATCCTCCGACGGCATCGCAGTTAAGCGGTGACACCGTCACCTTATGTTTTCAGCAGCTTTGAGTGTCTCGATTCTGACTTTGGCCATTTTCTTTGTATATTCGCGCCTTTTCGTCCAAATAAGTGCCATTCCAGCATTTTGCCTTCAAGAGACCTAAAAAGTGAAAAGGAACGATATTAAGCAATAACGGATACAAATGTGATCAAATAAGGGCTTAAACGACCCCTCAAAAAGGTACCTTTTAAAACCTTATCAAATATCCCTACACTTGGTAATTGCTTGTCCTCAAGCAAATGTGCTTTTAGCCAATTAATTTATAAGTTAGAGGTCATGAAGCATTGGTTTAAAACAGTCCACAACACATATAAGCCCCGCAAAAGTCATCACAAGCACGGAAATCACATACTAGCACCTCTCATGGGGTGTTTGGATACTCACATCTCTCTCGGGTGTATATGAAATATAACAAATTGGAAATGGAAGATAAACACTCATTAACCGGTCCTAGTACATAGATTACCATAGGCTTGAGAATGGATCAAACCTCCATCGCTTTGGCGTAAGCACCTAGGAAAACTATCAAAGAGGTCTTTAAAGGGTTGTAACGTTAGGCTTATGGTAGGGAAACAAAGGGTTTGGTGGGATAGGCTATATAGTGGTGGCAAGTCAAAAATCTCTATGTTACAAGCATACGAAGAATGGCGTTGCTAAGCCGAGACTCGACACTCTAGACTCTAGCTAACTGAAATAAACAAACATAAATTTAAAGGATAGATGTAGGATGGTAGCCCGTTTTTTTTTTTTTTTTTTTTTTTTTCATACTCTTTTACTCTACCATCCTCTACGGTAACATCAAAATGATAGGGATTTATAGGCACATCCCTACACTTTAGTTTTTATTACTCTAACACTAATGTAGGATCACAATATTATTGTGTTTGATGATTCGGGTGGTCTTGGATGATCAAAATACATGTTTGTCATTAGAGAGAGAAAGTTAGAGAGTTGGGTGTTCAAGCTAGAGACTTGGTTTACAAATTAAGGAATATTAGATTGAAAGCACCACCCCTTCCATGGATGGAAGGGGTATTTATAGTTACAAACATACCGTCCTCCTATCGGACTGTGGATCAGGCATACAGTGGGTAAAGACCCGTCCTTCCTCCACGGTGTTGCACTACACTATTCTACGCTACAAATTAACTAATAAACTACTACATAACGTAAATAACTACAAATCTACGAGCTAACATATGCTAGACTATAATTGGGGTGACCGACACTTTAACATGGAATTTCCAATTCCTAACAATCTCCCCCTAAGGGAGGTCACCCCATGAAATACATTTTGCATCCTAGCATTCTTTCTTTGACATTGTTCTTGAGCTCGTAGACTTGAATTCTTCACTTTCGCAATCTTTGTGCTTTTGTAGCGATTCTTCAAAGTCCGCATAGATTTGTACTTTTAGTGGAGGTCTTTGGTCTGATCCACATCTTTGATGATCTTCGAGCTTTCATTGAGATCATCAGCCACAGTAAATCTCTGGATCACCCTTTATTGTGTTGCCATCATGTGAAGTTGTGACTTTCGGACCGACATGCTCACACTTTTTGAATCATGACATCTTTCCATCAGAGTAGCGGAAGCCTTACTGGTTCATGATATTTGCAGCAGCGAAGCATAAGCATAGTATGAAATATCAGAGCCAGGTTATGTAGATATGCACCAGTCATGATTTCTTCAAATTAAGTGTGGATGCTGTGAGCATGCGGCATTGGATTGACTCCTCAATTCTGATCAGCTGCAACCGTCCAAATGTACCTGCAAACAACAGTTAGCAATAAAACACACGAAAGTGTCTTTGATCACTTTTGTTGAATTGAGGTAAACGGCCCACGGTTCCCCGTTGATCAGTACAAGTACTGCCTGTGATCAGGTAGGATTCCTAAGAATCTCCTTGACAGGGTTTCGCAGCTGCTCTAGCTGTTCTCAAACCGAAACGTCTCAAAGAAGACAACACGAAGTGAGTGAACCAGCGAATTGAGATTCACTGATTGATGAAAAATGATTTAAAAAACAATCGCGTATTGCTTAAAAGAAAGAGTTTTGCAATACGACGAAGGTTTTATGAGAAAGATCAATTTTCAAACAAAATACTTTTTGTATTAGAGAATGAGTACACATTCGACGTGCTAGCGAAAAGAAGAGATTCGCACATCAAACGGTTTTTCTAAAAGTATTTTTCAATCAGAGATACTTTTTGAATTTGAAAATTGAATACACATTCGATGTGCTAGAGAAAAGAAGATTTGCACATCGAACGGTTTTTCCAAAAGTATTCGTCAATTCCATTCCTGGACCAAGGTTGATTCAAGAATGAATCTCCCCATCGTTTCTATCCAGTTGTCACAAGCTTGATCTTACGAGAAGATCTCACATGTCACCCACCAAGAGCTTGTATGATGTTGGCTCTAGAAGGATTTCCATCTTCATCGTGAATATTTTTTTACATATCACTCGGATGTTCTGGCAATACCACAAGGATAATGCGTAGGACTCTTAATATATTCTTACTTTCCACATTGTGTGAAACAGCAAGTCTTCATTAATTTAGTGTCCTAATGAGATATTGTGAATGATCTCTTGGCTCTAGACTCAATCGTGCATATTTAGTTCCTGTGCCGGAGACTAGGGAGAGGGTCTCCTTCTTCAATATCAACAATCTCTAAGAGAAAGTTGATAGATAATGTCGGTTCCCCGTGAGAATGAAACAAGCCCTTTTAAGAGGAACTTGAGTGGTTTGGGAAGTTGTAGTGCAGTGCGTCACTGGGTCCATGACGTCTTGTCTTCAATACCAGTGTTATCTTAGTAAACACCAGTAGCATATGTATTGAACCCGGTGTCTGCCCTAAGGTTGAATTATTGGAGGGCTATTTCTTTTCACCCTTTTTCACATTCATTTCTTTTTCATTCTTCAACCCCTTCAGTGCTTACCGATACTTCATAACTAGAACCTTGTTGGGTTTATTCCAGTACTAGCTCTGTCTCAGTCGGCACTCTTCCCATTTCTCATTTTTCTCCTTTTTTTCATCATACCTAAGAACTCTACACTATCTAGTGGATTGTCCATGGGTAGATCCCTCCGGTTCAGGCGGATCGTGGGAACAAATACCTAACCTAACCATCCTTATAACACCATGCATAAAGTAAAATGGTCGGTCTTTTGGTACAGTTCATTCTTCCTTGAAACCAATTGAAAAAGTCATTTGGAAAAACAATCAAGGTACTTGTGATACGAGATCAAAGCATTTTGTACCTTAATAGTTTTGATCATTTAGAAAATCTCCCTCTCAACATGTGCATATGATTTAGAAATTTTTTAGCACATGGAGGCAAGAGGACTTTGAAATATTTTCTTTGATCACAATTTTCATACGAAAAAGCCATTTGATTTTCTTTGGTAAATTCTCCCCCTCAATATGTGCATAGGATATTTGAAATCATTTTATCACATAGAGGCAAGAGTTCTTTTGAAGTACATCCACGATCACAAAAGCCATTAAGAAAACCATTTGAAAAACTCAATCAAGGTACATTATAAATCTCTTTAAAAAACTTTTGTACCTCGATAGTTATGCTCCCCCTCAATATGTGCTTCGAGATTCGAAAGCGTTTAGCACATATGAGAGAGCAGCCTGCACAATTAAATCAAAATGATCACCTTTTATCAAATTTCATTATTAAATCACAAATTCTCCCCCGATAAAAAAAAATCAAACCCTTTGAGATTTTGGATCCCAAGTGATTTAATTAGGTTTAGAAAACATGGGAGAAAATGTGCCTGATTTAAAAACTCATCTAGTTTTTGGATAAATGCTCCCCCTCAGCATGTGCATTATGTATATTGAAATCGTTTGGCACATGGAGGCAGGAGTGCCTTTGAAGGATTAGAACCAATTCCATTAAAATAGATTTGAGATTTAAATCACGATCTCTCACCCGATCAAAGATTTCAAACCATTTGAGATAGGTGATCCCAAAAGATTTAAATAATTTAGAAAATTTTGGGGAAAGACGTGGCAAGATTTGATTTTGAAAAATGACAGATAAGGACCATATTTAGACATTAAAGATTGTTAGTGTCAGGTATGATTGTTTTAAGAGACCTTTAAGTAAAATAAAACAATTTCACAATCAAACAAGAACAGAAAAAATTTCATTTTGACAGATCTTTGAGTTTTAAAGAAAATCATACCATGACATAACATTAAATCTTTAGATCACCACATAATTTCGTACAAGCGGACTTCTGATGAAATATTGTTTGAAAATATTTTATTTTAAATCACTCTCCCCCTCAATCGATGACCGAAGTCGATAATTGAGTGACTTAGGTTTTGATAAAAAGAAGTCCGGTAATTTTCAAAATTTAGTCCAATTTATTTTCAAAACAATATTTTTCCATTTTCAAAAGCAATATTATTCAAAGTTTTAGAAAAATGGTATCATCACTATTATCCCTGCACAAAGATACGTTAGGTGGATGAGAAGTTTCCGTTTTTGTTGCTGTAGGGTTTGGAAGAAAAACCATCTGCTGATGCAGTGAGACTTCTTTTTACGTTGCATTTTGAATGCCAACTGAGGTCAAATTAAGCTCCGTTTCTTCAATCACTTAGAAGAAAACCATCTGCTGATGCAGTGAGACCTCTTACGTTGCATTTATGCCAACTCTCCATAGAAGTCCAATTAAGCTCCGTTTCTTCATTTGTCAACCCAAGATATAGTTACCCTTTCCTTTCGGCATCCAATCATCTTCAATTGTGGGATCCGGATCAGGAACTTTCTTTTATACCAATATACCTGCATACGTTAGTGAACACACATACAAATATATGGTGGTCGACATCACCCAAACAACAATCGACTAATAAAAGTCAATGCAACATATCAATCAAATCATATAAATGTATGGGAATAATGTGTTCATCAAACTCTAATCATCTAATCCTAGCAATCATATCCTAGGCACCTAGTCCTTCAACATAGGTTAACATCATTTTTAATTAAGCATATTAGGATAATTAATAAAGCCCGTTAGATGATGTAGATTTGAAAAAACATTATCCCCCTCAATCCATGACTCATTTTATGAAAAGTTTAAAAGCACTGAAGTCATTGATTGAGTTTTCAATTTTACAAAAACTCTGAATCTGATTGTTTTAAAAGCAACTCATTTAACACCATTTTTGAAAACACCAAATATTTTTCTGAAGAATTTTAGATGGAAAAACATTTGTGTAGGAACAGCAGTCCTTAGACATACTTTCCTTGTTTTGTTTTTAGGATAAGTGCACGAAATATTTTGAAAATAGGTTTAGCGCATCACTTTCCTTCCTTTAAAAGAACGGGTTGCTATCTGAAATAATAGCAAGCCATAGTTTAAGCACGGGTCACAGTCTGAAGTAACTGCAAGCCATTATTTGAAGCCCGTGTTACAGTCTGAAATAACTGTAAGCCATTTTTTGAAGCCCGGGTTACAGTCTGAAATAACTGTAAGCCATAGTTTGTGACATGTTTAGAAAGAAATATTTACACCTCCTGCTCGAACTTCATCTAAAGTCCCGTGCCATTATTGAATGACATTTCTAAGACCGTAGATGTTATCGATACCAGAAGACATGTCTTAGAAAAACAATATTTTTGGTCTTTTTCAAATTTTCTGATTTTTATGGCTTTTTGTTGGTTTTATAATTTTCTATTTTGATTTTGTTGGTTTTATATTTTTGTATTTTGTTTTCTGATAAATATTTACAAAGATAGAATTGATGATATAGTTAAAGAAGATGATGATACGAAACCCGAGATAAGGATATCGAGCAGCCCCGTTGTAGAAGATAGAAGTCATCATCCCTTAAAAATTCACCACCAAAGCTTCCAGGGCTCTTGAATCGAAGAAAGAAATTGAACCAACTGACAGTGAGACTTTGGTAGCTTCCCCCCAAACCGAAAATCCTTTAGCTGAGCAGATTCGAAGCTCTATTTCAAGCTTGTCTTAGCCAGGTGCACAAAGAAGCACACCATTATCATAAATCCCACTGCTCCTTTCAAGAATAATCACCGTGATTCTTCGTTCGAGGTTATATCATCAACAAGAACAACAACGTATCATCCCACACATAAATAACTCTTCTCAAATTTCATTACCACTGAAGTCTGAAGCAATGCATCCCCAACGAGTTGTCAAGAGAACACTTCCCCCAAGTAGATGAATTGATGCAGTCAGTCTCTTAAACTAGAGCTCACGAACCCGAATACACATACCCGAAGACAAAGAAACTTATACCATCGAAGTAGCAGATTAAGTCCAATAGCCAAAGAATAACCCTGATGTATACTTTTCTCTCTAAATTTAATTTATAAAAGCTTAAAGCTTGTCAAGTTTAATAGATATTAAAACAAGCTTTCTCAAACAATATATTCATCATTCAAGCATTTACATTTGTGATTAGTGACATCTTGATATGACTCTAATCATTATGTATGATAGTAGTTTTTAGAATGTGTTAGGTTCTTAAAACCAAACACTACTTAAGCATTTGCATATTTCTAAAAATAGAAATACAACATATGACATCATGTATTACATCATGGAAATCATTGGAAGATTCCATTAGATATTTTGTGAAGATTTGTACTCTTCATATCTTGCACAATCTCACTTAGATAGAGTTGACTTTGGCAAGATTTGATATCTTGGCTGTCAGACCCGACGGTACCAAAATGGTACACGGGCGGAACCCTTTTAAGGGGTCCGCCGTCCGTGGACGCTCCTGTCCATTTTGGCTATAAATAGCAATGCCAAGCCAAGTAGTTTTTCATCCCTTTCTAATATACTCTCATACATATCTTCTCTCTAACCTTTCAAACTCAGTTTCATTTCATATTAGTGATCTCTTTTGTAGCAAAGAAGATCAAGTCATATTCAAGCTTCAACGAGAAGTTGGAAGTCTTGTTCGTTTAGTGTTGTATGATCTAGTGTTGATCCATACTTCATTGTTGTATCAAACCATCATAATCTTGTGAGTGTGAGTGGTTAGTATTTTAGTCCTCAAAATACATTGTGTGTGGGAGTAGGTGTACCCTTGGAAAGAACTCGACATCTAGCTTAGTGTCGGAAATAGTGTAAGCGAAGTGTAAAGGTTTTCTCCGCCGGTGAAAGGAGCTTGTTGACTAGTGAAGTTAAACTCTCGAGTGTGAGACTCGGGGAGTGGAGTAGGGCAAGGAAAAAGAGTCCTTGTAGGCCGAACCACTATAAACAACTTGTTGTGGTTTGATCATCTCTTTCCTTATTTACTTATTACACATTGCTTGCATATTTCATTAACATACTCAAGATCAATATCAATTGATCTTTCAATAAGTTTCAAAACAAAGTTTTTAATTGGTAAACTATTCAACCCCCCTTCTAGTTTTCTACAATTGGTATCAGAGCCTCGTTGCTCAAGAATTTATAAAATAACTTGTATTTTATAAACTTGAAACGATTCATGGATTCTGAAAACTTTAAAGAAGGGTAATCTATGCAAAGACCACCACTCTTTGAAACCAATGGATTTATCTATTGGAAAAACCGTTTTGAAATATATGTAAAATCAAAAGATATAGATCTTTGGTTTATTATTGTTAAAGGAGATTTTAGTTCTACAACAAAGGATATTTCCGTTGATGAACAAAAGAAATTAGTTGCTAAAAATAATGAAGCTAAAATGATGCTTTATAATGCTTTACCTAGAAAAGAATATGAAAGAATTTTTATGTGTGAAACCGCCAAAGATATTTAGGAATCTTTAATTGTTAAACATCAAGGTAATTCACAAGTCAAGGATAACAAAATTGATCTTCTTGTTCAACAATATGAACAATTTGTTATCACTGAAGATGAAACCATTGATTGTGGCTTTGCTCGTTTCAACACTATCATTACATCACTTAAAGCACTTGATGAATCTTTTCGTAGTAAGAACTTTGTCAGGAAATTTCTCAGAGCACTCCATCCCAAATGGAGAGCTAAAGTGACCGCTATTGAAGAATCAAAATATCTCTCAATAATGTCACTAGACGAGCTAATTGGCAACCTCAAAGTTCACGAAATGGTAATGGAGAAAGATTCGGAGATCATCAAAGGAAGAAAGGAGAAGATAAAATCCGTTGCTCTAAAAGCAAAGGCGGAATCAAGCGATGATGATGAATCTTGTTCCGGTAGTGAAGATGAGGAGTATGCCATGGCCATTAGAGATTTCAAGAAGTTCTTTAGAAGAAGAGGAAAGTTTGTAAGACAACCTCGAGAAGAAAAGAAGCCATTCCGAAAAGATCGGGATGATAAGAAGAGTAAAGGTGAAAGAAAGTGTTTTAGATGTGGTGATGCAAGTCATCTCATAGGAGAATGTCCCAAGCCACCTAAAAGCAAAACTCAACGAGCTTTTGTAAGTGGTGCTTGGAGTGATAGTGAAGACGATGAAGAATCAAGCAAGGAAGAGATCGCTCTAATGGCACATGAGTCAAATGAGGTACTTTCCGACTCTTCTTATTCTTCTATAGATGATGACACCTTGCAAAAACAATATAATCAATTGTGTGAGCTAAGTCTAAAAATCATAACTAAAAATAAATTTCTAAAAATCAAAAAGGAATTTTTGGAAAATGAAGTATATGAGTTGAAAGAAAAAGCAAAACGACTTGAAAAAGGAAAGGCAAATGACGATGATTGTAAATCATGTCAAGAGCTTAATCTTGAAATAGAAAAACTAAAGCTCACACAAGAAGTTCTAATTGAAAATAATTCTAAGTTTAAAAGGTTTAACAAAAACATCGCTCTTGCCGATGAAATAGTTAAAATCCATAAAACACCAGGAGACATGAATGGGCTAGGTTTTAATGAAGTATTAATACCAAAGAGTCAAAACAAAACGGCCGAAAAGGACGAACATTCTGTCAAAATCGCTGCAGTACATCACGGACCAGACGGAACCAAAATAAGGGTTCCGTCCGTTGTGCAAAATGGTACCGCGGGTACTTCAGCAGAACAGAATGTTCGCAATACGGACCGTACTGAATTTGTTAAAATAACAAAGAAAACCAATGATAATGTTAAACTAAAACCAGCTATTACATCAGGAGTAGGACTTATTAAAAATGAATTTAGATCAAAAACTACTCAACAACGATATAAAACTTCTTTTGCCAAACGCCCCTTTCCTAAGAGCAACCACAACGTTCAACCTAACTACCAACACAACGGTTGGAATCAAAGTTTCCCTAGACCATATCAAACTTCAGATTACATGCCATGGAATTCTTATCCATCATTTCCATACATAAATCAAATAAGTGGTATGTTTAACCCAAACGGACCCATGAGATATTGAGGACCAAATGCTTGAGTTATTTGCTTCTTAGGTATGCTTAAAAGTTGGATTGGAACCTGATGAATGGATAAAAGATAGTGGATGCTCACGACACATGACGGGCAACAAAAGTCTCTTCTCATCATACCAAGAGTATGACGGAGGTAATGTCACTTTCGGCAGCAATCTAAAAAGCAAAATCATTGGCAAAGGTACGATTGCTCATAACTCCCTAACTATTGAAAATGTTGCTCATGTGGATAGGTTAGGATTTAATCTACTTAGTATTAGCCAACTATGTGATAAAAAGTATAAAGTACTATTTGATGAAAATGGTAGTAAAATACTAAAAGATGGTATCACCATAGCTAAAGAAGTTAGGAAAAATAACATATACGTCATGAAAATAGATAAAACATATAATGACAAACTTTGTTTAACAACATTAGACGATAGCTCATCTCTTTGGCATAGACGCTTAGGTCACGCTAATATAAGACTTATTCAAAACCTATCTTCAAAAGAGTTGGTTAGGAATTTACCAAAACTGAAATATGACCAACACTTTTGCGACGCTTGCAAAATTGGTAAACAAACACATAGCAGTCACAAATCTAAAAATATGGTGTCCACATCTAAGTGTCTAGAATTATTACATATGGACTTGTTTGGACCATCCGCTATAAGAAGCTATGGAGGCAACTTATACACTTTGGTCATAGTAGATGATTACTCAATGTTTACTTGGACGTTATTTTTGAAAACAAAAAATGAAGCTTTTGATAAATTTGAAATACTTAGCAAGAAAATTCAAAATCTTCTAGGTGTCAAAATTGTGTCGATCCGAACGGATCATGGTCGTGAATTTGACAACGAAACTCAATTTGGAAACTTTTGTGATACAAATGGTATAACACATAACTTTTCCGCTCCACGAACACCTCAATCAAATGGAGTAGTAGAACGTAAAAATAGAACAATTCAAGAAATGAGTAGAACAATGCTTAATGAACAAAACATTCCTCAAAAGTTTTGGTGTAACGCCGTTGACACTTCTACATATATTTTAAATAGAGTCTTAATACGTCCTTTCCTAAACAAAACACCATATGAACTTTATAAAGGTAGAAAGCCAACATTAGGATATTTTAGAGTCTTTGGTTGTAAATGCTTTATTCTTAATACTAAGGATTATCTCACCAAGTTTGACCCAAAGTCTTATGAAGGTGTATTTCTTGGTTACTCTCAAACTAGTAAAGCTTACATTGTCCTAAATAAAGAAACAATGATAGTCGAGGAATCATTGAACATAACATTTAACGAAAGTCCACCTCCCTCTAAGACATCACCTTTGGTAGATGATGACTTAGTTGAAAGTCAAATAATAGAAAGTCAAATTAATAATAACAAGGAAGATGAACCATTAAATAAGGAAATTGTCAACATCAAAGAATCTAAAAGTCATCCATTAGAAAAGGTCATAGGACAACTTAATCAAAGAACCTTAAGGTCACAAGCCCAAAATCAAAGTAATCATTTTTGTTTTGTATCCACCATTGAACCGAAAACCATAAATGAAGCAATAAAAGATGAATCATGGGTAATGGCCATGCAAGAAGAATTAAACCAATTCGTTAGAAATAGTGTTTGGAAACTAGTTCCAAAACCCAAAGATCAAACTATAATTGGAACAAAATGGGTCTTTCGAAACAAAATGGACGAAAATGGTGTAGTATCTAGAAACAAAGCTAGGCTTGTCGCACAAGGTTATAATCAACAAGAAGGAATTGACTATGATGAAACTTATGCACCGGTAGCTAGACTTGAATCTATTAGAATATTACTTGCTTATGCATGTGCTTATGACTTTAAATTATTTCAAATGGATGTTAAAAGTGCCTTCCTTAATGGGTTTATTAACGAAGAAGTGTATGTTGCTCAACCTCCCGGTTTTACCGACTTTGAGAAACCACATCATGTCTTCAAACTCAAGAAAGCATTATACGGCCTTAAACAAGCACCTAAAGCTTGGTACGACCGTCTTAAGACTTTTCTTATTGATAACAAATATACTATGGGATTAGTAGATAATACTTTTTTTACCAAGAAAAAGGAATCACAAATTATTATTGTTCAAATATACGTTGATGACATTATATTCGGATCAACTTGTCAAAAACTATGTGATGATTTCTCTAAAATCATGCATGACGAGTTTGAAATGAGTATGACGGGTGAGTTAAACTTCTTTCTAGGACTTCAAATTAAACAACTAGAAGATGGTATTTTCTTTAACCAATCTAAATATATAAAAGACATGCTTAAGAAATTTGGTCTTGAAGATTCCAAACAATGTCTTCGGACACTAAACTCACCAAGGACGAAGAAGGTGAATCCGTAGATAACACTAAATATAGAGGAATGATTGGTAGCCTACTCTATCTTACGGCTAGTAGACCCGACATTATGTTTAGTGTTTGTCTATGTGCTCGCTTTCAAGAAAACCCAAAGGCATCACACTTAGAAGCATTAAAAAGGATTTTTAGATATATTAAGGGAACAACGTGTTTAGGATTATGGTATCCCAAAGGAACGGGTATAGAAACCATAGTGTATGCCGACTCGGATCATGCCGGTGATTATGTCGATAGAAAAAGTACAAGTGGTATTTGCACTTTTGTTGGACATTGTCTCACCTCATGGTTTGCAAAGAAGCAAACGGCTTTAGCCATCTCTACTACTGAAGCTGAGTACGTCTCAGCCGGAAAAGCATGTCAACAAGCTCTTTGGATGAAGCAAGCTCTCATAGACTACGGAATTCATCTCAACGACATTGTGATACTTTGCGACAACAAAGGAGCCATCGATCTCAGCAAGAATCCCGTTCAACATGCTCGTACAAAGCACATTGAAATCCGTCATCACTTTCTTCGCGACAATGTTCAAAAAGGAAACATTTCAATCGAGAAAGTATCCTCCGAAGACAACATTGCCGACATCTTAACTAAAC